>JAODLD010000008.1:3468399-3480014 GCA_026781065.1 Mormyrops boulengeri | reverse complement strand
GGACATGCTGTGAAATTAAAAATAAAAATAAATTTGAAAAAATCTAAATTGTAAGATGTTTTATTTCCTCCAAAGACGTAGAAAATCACAAATAACCTGAAATTTTCCTTGGGTCTCAGGAGGATATTCACAATGAAAAAGTTTTAAATGGCCACCCAGTCAAACACCATTAACACACATACCACACCGGACCCAAGTTAGTTGTCACTAGTGTACAAGTGTTTAAGCACAACAAAATTATTTGTGAATTATAATGCTGAACAAGTGCAATAACTCCTATTCCCACAGGCCAAAGACCCTAGTCCACTTAGGAAATATTTGAATAATAATGACACTTTATTGATCCCTGTGGGGACATTCTTGTTTTGCCTACCCTGTCTTGCTCTCCATAGCACACAGACACACATGTAGGTGAGAGCAAGCTTGGCAGCGAAGGGCAGCCACCTGCAGTGGTACCCATGGAGCTGTGGCCTAAGGGCCTTGCTTAAGGGCCCACAGACGGCGACCTTCCGATCACAGGCAGAGGCTTAGCCCGCTGAGTCACCGTTCCCATTGATGGGGCAAAAAGGGTTCCCAGAAGGCTTTGCAGTTTAATGGACAGAGTTCAGGATGTCTGGTCAGCATCACAAGCAAAGACGGCATATTTGTTACTTTTGTGCATCGCCCTAAAAGTCTGATGCTGCACAGATACCATTTCCAACACAGACTCATCTTAACAATTCCTAAATAAGTCAGTGGAGCATACAGCCATCGTATAGGTGAGTTGGCAAAATTCACCTCATATTGGAAGTGACATGGCAGTGTAGCCCCTAAACTTTGGTTGCACCAAGCAAGGTTTCCACGCGTTCATCATCATCAGGGGGTGTTTCTGACCAGGCCATTATGTAGCAGCCTCTTCTCAGCCCTAGCTGTCCTTCTCACCTCCATGTCCTCACAGTGAGAGCGATTCCTGTCCTCAAAGTCCCGGGCTCTCCTCCGTGCCTCTTCAAAAGCCTGCCGGGCAATCGAGTCCTCCTGCTGGGGGGACAAGTTTACTGAAAGTGAGTGGACCTTTAGCATGTTTATCTCCTATGAGCATGTATTTCGCTACAGTGATGTAAAAACAACAGGTTCAACCATGCGTTCCTCTGTATGGGGGTGTACCTGTGCCTTCTCATCATCATACTCAAGGCAGCCCATTCCATCCAGACGCTGCAGGTCAATCCAGCCTCTCCAGATCACACAAACTCCGTTCAGGATCATAGGAGCTTTGAGATACACCTGCAATGCATCTGAAAATTAGACGTACACAGAACTGATGGTGTTTCTCACTAAATAGCATGAGTGACTTGATGCTCTTTATACACACACATCAGCAGAAAAACACAAACAGCTCAGAAATGTTATGACTGTTATGAACATCGGGAGTTCGTTTTTCCAGGGAAGCTTGACACCGTCATCGGAAAAGGGCAGGGTCACAGTCAGCTGGCCTTATTTTGCTAATAAAAATGATCCAGGGAGCAGTAGGAGTAATTTGGCAATATGAGCCATAAACAGCTGTGTTCCTGGCCTGCAACAGAGATCACACACAACCTAAGGCTGCAGCACTCGCACCAAGCCAACAGCTATGTGTCACTCGCACAAGACGCTGTGAAGACTCAGCTCTTGGGTCAATACTCAGACACATTTGGCTCCATGAGCCCTGGTCCGCATTCTATCTGCTTCTTCAGAATTGATTTTGAATCAATTACTTCACCTGTGTGGTCAGTTCTGGCCTTTAATATGGCTCGGGGTAGTTTACTTGTAGTGCGTCTGTGAAACGTATGTGGCACAGATACTGGAAGATGTAATGGGGGAAATTTCATTGGCACCCTCAGGAAACAACCAGGTAGGCGTGTCAAGTACACGAAAATAGCCAGCGAGCGCTCATTCTGAATACGACGAGCCAGAAAATCACCCCAATCACAGGGGCATTGCTCCTACTCTCGTTCTCTTCCAAACTCCCATACTGCTTATACTGGAAGCTCAGCACAGCTGTGCTTGTGCACAGTCAACTACTTGATGGCGCATAATAGTCTGCAACATATTTACCTACCTCTTATATCACCCTGAACAAAAAACATTGGCTAAATAAACTAAAGTAACTAAACTGTGTTTTATCTATTTAGTTGATTATAGGTCAGTAGATGGGCTGGTGATCCAAACATTCCCACACAATAAGGCCAAGTAACACCATCATGGTGGTCGTTAAGATCACTTTGATTGATGACCTTTCTTCTCAGAAGCAGATGCCCATTCTGACCCTTCATCCAACCTACAGCAGGCAGGAAGGGCAGCCCTGGCATGTGGTGATGTCAAAGGAAAACAAAACCAACTTTACCAGCTACAGACCGAACTAAAAATAACAGAGCCAGGCAAAGTGACATATTGGATTTCACTGAGTATGCGTCATAGGCTGTTGATCAAATAACTTTTTAATTTTCTGATCCTAAAATTTCATAAGGAGGCGGAATCCATAGACTGGCTGTCAAATGCCTTCAGTTTGACTCTTAGCAAGTATAACTTAGATTTGGTGTTAATTTAGGGTTAGTTAGGGTCTTCAGAACAATTTTCGGTAACACTTTACTTAAAGCAGTCATGTATAATGCATTATAGATACTTCAATAATACATTATAAAACATTAATAAAATATTATAAACACAAATAACTATTTATAAAAAGTATAATATTATAACCATGTGAATTATGCTTTATAAATGCTCTATGAAGCTTTCATCTATAATGCACTATAGATGCCTTCATAATGCATTATGGTCAGTATAGAAGAATTAAGGATGTTTTTTTTTTTTACTGCATTATGAATAATGTGTCATGCCTTTATAAACAGTTTTAGCAGTGTTTTAGCAGTAATACTTTATGAATGCATCATAATGCAATATGTAGGCATCTATAATGCATTATACATAACTGCTTTAAGTAAAGTGTGCCCATATTTTTTGTTTTTAGATCTGGACATGGAGTGGTTCAAAAAGTACATACAGTAGAGGTAGCTTGGGGAACACAGACATAATGACCAGGGTTTTACAGCTACCTTGTGTGAAGCAGTCAGCAAAGTAAACAAGATGCCCGAGTAAGTCATGGATTAATACAAATGAAAAAAGAAGAAATATCTGGGCACCAGTTCAGATCACAGCAGTATTTAAAAATCCTTTAGGGTGGCGAATATTCAAAATAAGCTTCCTGGTAGTGCTGTGCAGCAACAGCCTTTACACTGATTGAGCATTACAGAATATTTCTCTCTTTAGAATATAAACAATGGGGTCTCATAATGGATCAGTGGGTAGCCTCACACCTCCACTGTTGGGGGTTCAAATCCCATCTTTGCTCTGTGTGTGGAGATTGCTTGCCCTCCCCATGACATGCAGGTGTATTCTCATAGTCCAAAGGCATGCAGTCAGGTGAATGGACAATTCTAATTTGACCACAGTGTGTATAGCATGTGTTGGGGAGTAGGAGTGAGTATGTCCTGTGGCATCTATTTCAGGGTGCACCCCAGACTTGTCCCCTTTGCTTTATGGTATAGACTTCAACAACACCCCCCCCCACTCCATGTGACCCTGGGGAGTGAAGGGAAGATATATGGAAAATAACTCGAAGAACAAAACAGGATTAATGGTCCTCTCTGGTACAAAATTTGTATTCTTGTGCACAAGGGTGTGGTCTTCTGCTCAGCTCAGATTGCAGAAGGATGTAGGCCATTTATAGCAAGCTTGGTTCATTGGGTGGGTAAATTATGTGACTGGCTGTTGTGGCTGCGGAGGCGATTCGTGACTGACCTGGTATAATAGCACTCTCCACCTGCCAATCCTGACAAGAAATTCTCTTTCACCCTCCACAAACAATTCGAACGGTAAACTGAGTGGGCACCCTCACCTTATTCATTATGTGATGAAACCAGGTCTCTAACTCACATGCCCCCACACGCACAGGATTTGGGTACAAGTTAAGTCAAAATCCCAACGTCAGGGAAGAAGCTGAAATCTGAAACGAGTGGTATACTCGCACCCCTGCTTCCCTCCATCTGCCCCTGTGCAGCGGCTACAAACTGATGAAAAGGTGAGATCAGAGGCTGCAGAAATAAACAGCCAACACACGTAGACGCACAGATGCCCAAGAGAATGCCATCTTGCATAGTCTGTATTCCTCCCAAGTACGTCAGGTTCATCTCAAGGTTTCTTCCTTCTAGGCAGTTTTTTCTTGCCACTGCCGCCTCTGGCTTGCTCTCTGGGGGTTTGGGCAGGGATAATGTAAAGTGCTCTGAGACAATGAATGATATGAAAACATGCTATACAATGCTGAATTTGAATTGAAATTGAATTGAACTGAAATTGAATTTGAATTGAATTGAAATTGAATTGAATTGAATTGAAATTGAATTGAAATTGAATTTGAATTTAATACGAATTATATCAGAGCCCAAGGCACTGGACTGCTAGCGAGAGATCACGACGTCCACCCACACTGCTGCAGAGACACCAGCCTGGGTCACTCAGCAACACGCTATGTTCAAGAAGATCCCGTTAGAATCAAAAGGATTTATCCAAGGCTCGATGTCAGGGCAAACCCAGTAAAATCTCTATGTCATGAACATCCAGGCAATTTTTCAGCAGGGGGGTTTTTTCTTGTCTGCCCCCAGTGAGACTCCAAGGGGCAACTCTAAGCAATGCAGGTGTACCTGCCATCACTGGACACCTTGCTGTGAGGAAGCCACTTCCCCCAGACCAGCTGCTGCAGCCCATGTACAAAAAGTTTCCTGAAGCTGACTCACAGTGAGAAGAAAACTGTCTGGGGAGAAGAGGAAAAAAAAAGAAGACTTGCATTGAGAAAGCGTTACCTTATTTACTCTGTTTAATTAAGCACAGGGCTGGGGAGAGGATGCAGCAGGCCATGAACACGCCTGACACTGGGGGTCTATTGGGAGCACACCGCAGCTGGGGGGGGGGGTCAGGGAGGAAGCACAGACAGTTTCCAGCACAACAGACACAGACAACCAGTAGATAATTAGGGGCTCAGAGTCACTGACTGCACTGAGGGCAGCTCATTAATAAAGTATAACTGTGTGCCACAGAGAGGTGGTGAGACTGGATTAGATCGTCATTCTCACACATATTCACAAACACATGTGGTCCCTCCACCCATCATATCCTCATACGCACACCTTCTGGACCAGTCCGGCAGCTTTCACGTGCTGACAAGCTTAAAAGTTTCGTTCCTTTTAAAATCACACTCTGTGGGGCACAAAGATGTCAAAATGTGGAGCCACTAGAGGGAGCTGCAGGAGCAAAACAGGATCTGAAGCACGGGGCACCTATAACTCAAGCTTTCCGACCTGCACACCACATGCTAGCTACAGCACCAAAGGCAGCCAAGTAAGAGTGTACTGTAGGTGGGGTCCTATATGAACCATCTCTAGACAAGCTTATTTACCTCCTCATAAATCATTATCATAATAATCACCTCAGTCCTACACTACCTGGGGTAAACTGCAACCCCATGTCCCATGCAAGCCTGATCAGTAGCTCATGTAAAACATATTCCATATCAGGTGTTTTGAAATTTCTGCAACTTGAAATGTCTCCTTTTTACACACTTATTGAATACGAAGTTATTAACTTTTTAGCAAAGTGAAAAAAAAATGTATCAGCAACATTTGCTAAAACCATTCTGTAGCAGTACAACAAATATTAATATACAGAAGAGCTATATTGGACGTCACAGACATCCTGTTCGAATTAATCGAACCCAATCAAGATGAGTCCCTGTCAGTCTACAGCAAGGCCTAAACATTTAAAATTTCATTTAAAGGACATTCTTTTAGCGTGCAGCCAAGGCAGTTGCCCATATCTCATCAATCATCTTGTGTCAAACATTTTGGAAAAATGTTACACATGATTCTCAGCCTCTTCAGAAAAAAATGACAAAGCAGCCAGCTGATCTCCCACTGCAAGGCTATCATGCTTTGCACTGTTATGTCATCCCTGTTTTCGGTTTTGAAATGTAGCTTAAGTCACTGTCAAAAACAGGATATATTTTGTACCACGTCTTTGATCTGGAGTTCAAGTAGACTGGTGAAATGGAGCCATTTATAATGCTTTCCTGAATTAGCAGAGGAACGGTACTAAAGTATAGCTTGGTTACTGCCAGCTTTTCTTAAAATCAGCTAAGTTTCTTAAACAAGTATTAATCTTAACTATGCATTTGAATAACAATTGCCCTGCTTTGACTTTTCAGTTGTCTGTAGATGTTAGACAAATATAGCAGTAGCCAGTGGACAGACAGACTGGTGGTAACGTCCCTTGTGGGAAACATCCTTTCATCACCTCTTGCACTTCTAAAGATAACCTGCCCTCCAAGTGTGTACTTGTTTACAACGCTGCTAATTTTTAACCAAATGAATGTTGCTAAATTTTTAAATCGTATTCTGTTACATGTTTACAGCCCTGCTAATTCTAATCATATGATTGCAGTTCTACACTAACCTTTTATCCTTCTTCATCTATACATATATTTTATTTTTATTCTAATTTTTCAGCATTGTTGGTGAATGTACACAGTGTTTCATTGCACATATTCAATGACAATAAAGATATTCTTTGCAAGGTAAAGATGAGGGAGAACATCAGATTTGACCTCGATGGGGAAAATTTTACTTCTACTTATTACTGAAGCATTTTAAAAAGGGTTTGAGAGAAACAACCTATACCTAGAATTCTTAAGCAGAAGAGGTCCTAAATGAAACAGGAAAGTAGGGAAAAAAAACAAATTCTTATTTAAAAGCAAACATGAGGGCAGAGACCACCCTTTTCCTCAGGGAGTATGCAGCTACCTGATCACAGGAAACAATCAAAGGCCGTGATAATACAGTCTCAGAAAAAAGGGCAAAATTTGTACCTTTGCTTGTCACTGGGGCTGTACCCTCAAGGGTCTGCCAATTGTACCCCTATCTGTAGGTAATTATACCGTTTAAGGTACATAAATGGACTCTGAGAAACATTTCTGTACCATTGATGGTACATAAATGCTGTTTGTAGCTTTGGGATGTTCCTTGGAGTCCATTTCTGAATCTTAAAAGGTACAATTACAAGGGTACAGCCCCAGTGACAAGCAAAAGTACAGATTTTTACCCTTTTTTCTGAGATTGCAGGCTGAAAGGTTGTTAGGCTACCTTCCCCGTCTCTCGGTCGAAGTCGACGTGCTCCCTCGTCGGTGCCTGTCTCTGGTCCCCGTGCACGTTAGCTGGGAAGAGCTGCAGTGAGAGGTTGGTTCCAGTTGCCACAAAAGCCTTTTAAAGACAGATCAATATGAGCAGTGTCAGAGAGATGGGTCCCTTCATAAATTATGCATCCGGTCATTTATTTTTCACATTACAGAGCGAGAGCCCCAAGCAAAAGGCATGACTCAAAAAGATGCAGGGAGGGGAATAACAAATTGTAACCATTTTCTCAAGGATTAGGTTACATACATTGGCTGTCTTTTACTGACCATGACTGCAAGGATAATCAGATGAACGGTCCAGCCATAAGAGACGTGGTAATGGTGGGAAAACTCCCTTCCTCCTTTCACGGACATTAAGTTGGATTTTTCCATGTACCCACGCAAAATGTCTGCTTGAAAAATGTACTGTTACTGGGTTCATTGGAAAAACAAATAATTACTACTTAATAATTCCTTGCTCCCCTTTGTATGGCCACTTGTGCTAAAATCAAAACTCTAAAAATGGGCTGGATGCCAAATAGAAAAATCAAAGCACAAAATACTTGTTTCATTCAAACAAATGATGACTTGAAATGGCTTAACCCCTAACTCTGCATCATCACAAACAACCCCCCCGCCCCAATATTCATACTGTGGTTCAACTCAAATTTGGTTACATTCACGAAACACTGCTCCTTTGTCCTACAACTTAACACATCATTTATATCCATTCCCCTACAACCAGACATCATAACAACAACAAACAGCCAATCACTATACAGCTCTTTGTTGCTGAAGAACTCATGTAGTTTTCAGCTGTAAGAGATAGACCCCGTTTAAAGCTTAGGGCACCTTCTATGAGGAACCATTATTTTAATATATTTTAAAACATTGACCCAATTAGACCCATAATTAAAAATTCTAGATATTCTGGTGAAGCAAGTCATGTATCCCTATCGTAAATAATGACGTACTCATTCTCAACTACCAGGTTACAATTAATCTGCAGATGGACGTGAAGGTCAAATCAGAGCAGGATATTAAATACTCTCGAAGAAAAATACCGAAAAATTAACCCAAGTTCCTTGTGATGTCGCGCATCTAATTGCATGGTGTCCGGTAAATAGTCGAATTTTAGTAACCGACTGAATATGATTAATATTATGTTCTTTTGTCCACTGTGGTCACTAATTAATGGACGGCCGGAATGGAATTAATATAGAGAAGGTTAAAGACTTACGATTTCTGAGCGACCATCCCTGCAGGCGTGCTGGAACCGCGCTTGTCTCTCCTCATGCGGTCTGTCTCGGAAACCCGTGTATCTGATCTAAAAAAAAAAGTAACATTATTCAATAAACACCCATTAACACCACTGGACAGTCCGAAAGGCAGATGGTCCAGATCTGGACAATCATAATTACGCAATCCAACACAACAACCTACACGTTAAAATATGCGACGGGGTAACAATTATTTAAAAACTCACATATAATGTTTGCTATCCAAAAACTATGACATTAATTTTGTAATTTCGTAGAAATATCACCTTGATTAATCAGCAACAACCTCAGGATTCACAGAGACGACGTTGTAGGAAAAGTACCATCAAAAACATTTTACCAGTAAAACGTCGACACCGTGCACATCCCCGGCTTTTAGACTGAAAGTCTATATAAAGCTAACAGAGAAGCACCTGAAAAAACTGACAACTGAACAGTGCCGTGCTCACGATGGTTTACACTTATCTAACATCACGAACTTCCCAGGATGTGTCATCTTTACACCAAACCGGCACATCGCTCCCGCACACGCTTCGACTTGCGTCCGTGTGCAGAACAGGCGCACCTCGCACTCCCGGCTCAGTCTCCGGAAAAACTCCTCGTTTTCAAATTTGCTCCTCTGATCCGGCACCACCCGGGGCATTTTCCACCTCGTTAAATGCCGTCAAACCGTGAACAAGTGCTCAGCTTTCCTATGATCAGCCTAAATATGCCTGAATGTTTCCTTCCCCCAATCTGAAATCCTCAGCAAAGTTTCCTTCAATCCCGCAGCGGCTCCCGGCGCTTCTGTTCCATTAAGCTGCCCTGGTACTTCGCTTACCGACCGACTACAAAGTATGAAGTTACTTCCTGGCTTTTGGGAGTCCAACTCAAGACAGCGACTGAGACTACCCCGCCCCCACAGCCAGGTCCCTTCATCACAGACGCGCAGTGCGCAGGCGTCCGCTAAACCAGCCGTCAAAGCGCAAAGCGTCTTCCTCCACAAAAAGCGCATTGCTGTTTACACATTCAAACTGCGGTTACCTATACTTGGAATTTCATTGTTTTTAAATACCTTCCGAATATGACTCCGTGTAAGACAAGAGAAGATGAGATGGTAAAATATACCTCTATTTTCCATTTCAACAAGTATTATTTTCAGCATCAGCCGTTTGACCATTAGCCCAGGAACACCTTTATGGGTCATGTAAGAAGAGAATTTAAACATGAACATATATTGTAAGGGAAGTTCAGTAATAGCTGCCTCATTACCTCAGGGTTAGGGCCACCCATAAAGAGGGAGAAAGGGGGAAGACATTTAGGGGCCCATACACTAGACAGGATGGGGACACAGTTCACATTTAACTTAAGTGTGGGTTGGCCCTAGGGGGGCAGACATATGTTGCCCTGCTTGGGGGTTTTATTCTATACCCCCTCTCTGTGTGAAGTTTGCAGGTTCTCCCTGTGTCATGCAGGTTTTCTGCTAGAACACCTCAGTCCAGAAAAGGAGGTGGTTACCAGAACTAGTATCTCTAAAATTGCCCGAAGTTGGTGCATACTGTGCAATGGGCTGGCATCCCATCCAAGCTGTTCTTCTGCGTTGTGCCTTGTGTTTCCTGTTTAGGTTGCAAACTTATGTCACTCCTATATTGAAAAAGTGGATTGAAGATGAATAGATTGGTTAGCTAATTAGCTAAAATGCATGTGTACCGGTCAGTTCATAATTCTGGATATGGTAGGTTGCCGTCCCACTACTTGTCTTTGTTTCCATCATCACCAGTCACATACATTTATTATTCATGTGACTCCTGGTTACCATATAGATAGCATTCTTCCAGAACCTTCTGCTTTATTACTGGGTCTTCAGGCTTTGCAAGGCATGTTCCTCTTTGTCATAACTAAGTACAGGGGTGTAGGAAGGGAGTTGGCTTGTACCCTTGCCCCCCCCAATGTTTAATTTGGCTTCTTTTATCCACCTAGTAAGTATGCCTCTGGGTTTAAATTAGGGCTGTGTGATTTGACGATATTAGATTGCGAACAATTGAAATGTCTCCACAATCTGGCTTTGCGGAGAGATCGTTAGTATTGGGGATGGGGGGCAGGGGGTGTGGTCAGTGACCCCAGGTCACAGAAATACAGTGTCAGGTATTATCTGGTAGTCTGGTGTCATTCCCTGAATATTACAGCAGCAGCTCAGATTCAGACGGACCAGAAGTGTGGTGTCCTCAAGTAAACCCTGCGGCACCATAAAACTGCCTGATTAAGCATTAAATTAATGCGCTCGCAGTTCGGATACCAGTTCTGACAGGTTCTAGAAATCTTCTTCTTTTAACCACATGGTCCATCAGAGATCCGTATAGACCTTCAACATATTCTGTGCCTCAGCTATTGCCTCTGAAACATGACAAGATCATATGTTAGTTGTTACATTGTAATAATATTGCTGTAATGTTGCATTAATGCTTTACATAGCCCCAATTCAAGCTGTTTCTCTGTTTTATGTATTCGTCATCTTTGACATGCAAAAAAAGAACTTGCTCGCGTGTAATATTAAATATTAATGATCCCACAGCAGGTGGTCATGTGACACTGCTGACTAGACAGCCTCATTTGGGTAAAAGAACTCTATATTGTCTCTGGTACGTTTGCATAATACTCTTGTGAAATCCAGATAAAAACATTTGTTTATGCCACCCACTCCAGCTTCCAATTATTAGTGTCTCCTTTCATAATTCTACAAGTCAGATCATGAATCCTACAGTGGCAGAATGCAGCAGCGCAACACGAGCAGAACGGCCTAATTAAAACAAAATGATACAGCCAGTAAAGGGAAGGAGAACTTCGACTGTGGACAAACGGCAAATCAGCACCAGCCACACATTGACAAAGAATCAGGCTGGGATAAGAAGTGCAGAGCACAGGGATTCTGCAGATATATTTGCGATCATCTTCGGATAGAAAATGCCTTAATACTGTCAGTCAATAATTTATAGCATTTTATATAGGAGACCTTTAAACTCTGCACCCCATCTGCCATCTGCAAATCCCCCACCTAGAACGTTCATCAGCTTCAACAACAATTTTCTATGAACATTTATAGCACAGAGTTTCCTGAGAACATC
>JAODLD010000008.1:3455567-3468299 GCA_026781065.1 Mormyrops boulengeri | reverse complement strand
CCCCCCCCCCCCCCCCCCGCCCCCCCCCCCCCCCCCCACCCCCCCCCCCCCCCCCGCCCCCCCCCCCCCGCCCGCCGGGGGGGGGGGGGGCCCGCCCAAGCGTGCTCTGTGTCAGTCTACATAAATTACTTTCTAACTGAAGCCTGGCTTTAAAAACAACAGCTTTCGTGTCATTTGAACAGAACTGTTGTGCTCTTCTGATACTTTACACGATTGAAATGGGTGATCTAACAATATGTCATTTACAACAGAATTTAAACAGGAACATATTGTAAGAACTCAAATAGCTTGATAACTTTCAGCCAATCGAATCTGAATCCCGGTGAGAGCTGAAATGTATGATTATTACTATTTTGAATATTCTTTACAGACTCTCATATCCAACACCACATAGGTAACAGTGCTACAGTTACTCACACTCAAATACCATAGCAGCCCTTTAACTGTTAGATGTCAGTCACTGTGTCCCTGCTTTGCTCCTCTTTTCCTTTGCTAGGTGGTTGATTGATTACAGGGTATGTGTACCATAATAAATATTCAGTGAATCCACACAATGAATCTTCATACATTACAGGCAATCGAATGCTATTGGTCAATAAACGCCGTGGTCTTTCACCCAGAGAGCCATCAGACATTCTGGCCCTTCAGTGTAATGTTGACTGATGCATTTGGGCCAGTGAGTAAACTAACCAGGCCAGTGATTCCCAACTCGGTCCTAGGGGATCCACAGACAGTCTGCGTTTTTACTCCCTCCTGGCTCCCGGCCAGACAGTCCACATTTTTGCTCCCTCCCAGCTCTGAGCTTTCACATGTAGCCGGAGGTGGATCATCAGGTCCAGAAAGAAAAAAAATCCAAGATTTAGTTTCAGCCAACCAGTTGAGTATAAAGGGAACAAAAGTGTGGACTTTCTGCTGGTCTCTGAGGACCAGATTGGGAAACACTGAACTAGATAATGAATGAATTAATTGGTGGAATAGACACAAACGCAGTTGTTATCTGTGCCGGTAAGAACCCTTTTCAGTGGGAGCAGAGGGATGCGATGTGTTTATCTGCTTTCACACGTGCATACACCCACACAAACGCAGGTCTCGGGCAGAATCAAAGACACGCAAACACTGGCATAATTGGCTCATTCCAGAATTGTTCTCTTTTTGATTCTGACAGGTAACAGTTTACTGCTGCACTTGTTTCCATGGTTTCTCTGCAACAGAGATAATGAGGAACTCCCTGTGGAATGCAGAGTATAACAACGCAGATAAGAAAAAGCTGTTTACCAAACACCTTGCAACTCTGTACTGAATAAGCAGTTGGGAGATGGATGGATGAGCGTTTACTGAACTGAAACAATATAGGTTAAGTTCGGATTTTGAAAATGACAAACGAAGTCTCGCTTCTCCTGGGCTGATATCATGCCTGCTATAGACTTTAATCAGATCCCTTTTAGTCATAAGGACCATGAAAACAGGGTGGTGTCTGTGATTGTGTGAATGTAAGGATGGTGTGTGATGGTGTGACTCCTATGGTTGTACTTGTGCTTTATCAGCCAAATTTTATAAAGGTCTATAATGGTAGAGACGCAATAGCTTGCAGTGAAAGATGTCGCTTCCTTGACATGCCATGTATATGAAGGTAGTTGACGATGGATTTGTGAATTAGGCCTGCAGTGGTGTCCTTCATGTCATTGACTGAGGAATCAGGATTTCTGTTTATACGGATCAGCTCTGGTGAACGCCCAATTTAGACATGAGTCAGACATCCCACTCTGATTGTTTTCAAGATTTAATTTTAAGGCAGGAAAATCAGAGAGAGAAGCTTTCTTTAAAGCCTCAGCTACTCTGGATGAGAGCCTGAAGCAGCAGACTGCCCCAAAGACCGCAAAGAGCGCTGTCCTAAAGAATGCCATAAAACATACCTGCTTTTTGGTCTCCTCAGGTCGCCAGCTATAGGGCAGTCAGCCATATAATGGCATATAAGAACTTTAATCCTACCTCCACCAGCAGCCGTACTCCCTACAATTCAGACTAGGTAATCCATCTGAAGCTAAGCAGCTTTAGGCATGGCTGGTACTTGGATGGGACACCAACTAGGAAAGCTGGGTTTCTGCTGGAAGGGGTGTTGATGTGGCCAACAGGGAAGCCCATCCTGTGGATCCCAAAGCCCCAACACAGTGATAAAGACACCGTGCTGTAAAAATTGTGCCATTTTTGGATGAGAGGTAAATCCAAGGCCATAATTGAAAGAGAAGGGGGTGTACCCCAATGTCATAGCTAAAATTGCCTAATCTGGCCCTATCAAATCTAGCCTCCTAATCATCCCCTATATGTAATAGGTGAATTCTCTCCAGCCTCTACACCACCTTAGCTGCTGTGTGGTGAGCGTACTAGCGGAATGCCTGTGTCGCATCATCCAGGAGGGCTTACGCAGTGGTGGTTGAAATGGATCCCCATTGGTTCAGTAAAACTCTTTCGGTATCTTGGAAAGCACTATATAAATCTACCATTCATTCATTATATACCTACAAACTTAATTCTGAACTGTATAAGGTTACTCTCAGGATGGGCTGAGCAGCTTGCTGGCCATGAAGGTCTGCACATTGTTCTCCTATAACTATCACAGATTTGTTTTCTCTTGTTATTTTTTTCCATCCAGGTGACTAATGTACAGTATAGCATTAACAGTCATTACGCCCATCAGTAATATTGTTGTTGTTAAATCTTTATCAAGTTAGTCAACTGTTTTTGGGAAGGGCGTTGTGTAGAAAATAACTTTAACAATTTGAAAGTGAGCAGTCAAACTAGCATGTGAGGTAGTTTCCATGGCAACTGCAGCTCTGCATATCTCTTGTGTGCCAGTCTGGTAAAGTGAGTTTGTTCTCTCATTATCTATTCATGTTTTGCACAGCATTTTGGGAAAAGAAAAACTAGCGGATAGCAGCAGAGATCCCAAAGGCGAGCCGTGACATCCTTTCCTACTGCACTGATGATGCAGGTTCCATGCTGCCTAGAAGATCACATTGGTACACTGGCTCACTTTCAGAAGCTGGTGTCTTTTTCCATGCAATGTATACTGTCCTCATCTGTGTCAAAGCGGTGCTACAGAAACATCTCTGACCTGCTAATGCAAGTACCTGCAAACTATTCATTTTCTTTCCCTCTGGCTATTATTGTGAAAAACATACATCTTAAGAAAAAAAATGCAGTGATCTCTTGTTTTGCTGTATTTCCTGCTTTTTTAGTGAGCGAAGCACAGCTCATGAAGACAGCACGGCACAGAACGTTGATCTCCTGTCCTTGCAGCTTCAAAAAGGAAATGAATGAAGGAAAGAAATGTCCTGATATCCCATTTTAATCTCCTGGTAGATTTTAAAGCATTATAAAACTGGAACGCAATAGAAAATGCACAAAGATAATCATTTTTTCAATACAGTTATCATAAAAGGAGATTTTAATGTGTTTGTGTTCAGCTTAGTGTCTCAACAATCATTGACCACTAAAATGTATTAAGAATTATGTGTGTAGCTGCATTTGTGCATATATGTGTGAATAGGTGTGCAGAGTAGGCATAAGCAAAGCTACAGTTATACATTTCATTACAGTATTGATTATTATTGGCTTCTGTGAGCATGAGCTCTATCACTTTTTTCTTCAGTTACTTAGTAATGCCTCAAACCCTGGATGTGCTTGGTTAGATATATATGTAGTAAGGTAAAAGGTACACTGTGGGGGCCCTTTCATACACTTAAGAGAAGGTCCCGTCTCTCAAAGAGAGCTTCGTCACTAAGGGATACTTCTGTCATTCCCATCAGAAGTTTAATCACTCACAGAAGCTCATCTTTCACATAACTTAATCATTCACAGGAAGCGTCGCCGCTCACAGAAGTATCAGTAATTCCCAAAACTTTCATTAAATGTGTCTGGTTCACAGATCACTGACTGAACAAAACACTCCCAGGATCGTAACCAGACACAGATCATTTTGATATTATTTGCTCTAATTCTTATATTTTGTAGCTTTGTGGTTTCCTTTATAGTGCCCTTACATCAGGTCTGTATGCAGGTCAAATTTCAACATGGAAAACCTGAAGCGATAACAATCATGAGTCAAATTGCCTCAAGTTGTAATGAAAACTGGATTTTTAATTTAAACACTATGTTTGCCCTGTTTTTCAAGACAAACATCCCACACAAAAAACAGCCTTTCATATAAAAGTGAAGGGAAGGAGCACAAAAATATTCACTGGGAAGAATGAAAAGAAAACGAAAAAGTGGAAACTGCTGTACAGGAATGCAAAGGTTTCAGGGAAGAAGGGCGCGTCTCCCTTTATCCAGTGAGTGCAAATGTCTTCTGCTGTGCAGTGTGGAAGGTCCCAGAGCAGAACAAATGCACAGGATCACCACATCACCACATGCTTTTTTTTCATTTCCCAAAGATAGTGTAGGGTAAACAGGCAAAAGAATCAGCACGGTTAACATCAACATTTGCAAGTCAGTGAGATGTGTGGAGTGACTTCGAGAAACCTCAAAAACTCACAGACAATGGAGAGAAAAAAAATCTTTAGTTACAAATCACAATACATGTAATCATCATTCTTCTTTTTTTGAATCTAGTTAAACTGTATCTATGGTGTTCTACCAAAGCTTTGAAAACCACATTCCCCGATCTGTCATTTTCTGGCCAGCCAGAATAGCTGGCGATCAATGGTTTCCCACCAACATCATGTTTTTGGTTCATGCACTTTCCTTGTGTATTTTGTCTAATTTTCCATGTATTTTCATTCGAGCATATATTTTCTAGGCAAAAAATTGTGTCGCCTGTGAGGAATAATGGTGGGATCTGCCTTAGGGCAGACAGAAGACAGCAGACGAATGAGAACGGCAGTATGTCTGTAAGGGTGGGGGCCTAAAAACATATTAATTCATGCATTTCCTACAATAAGAAAATAAACAAGTGTTTCCTTAATGACAAGATTAACAGGTTCCTGAGACAGTATCCTGGTGCTTCAGGTTCCATTCCCAAGCCTGCTATTTTCTTGGCACTAATATGACATATTAGAGAAATTTACTTTGCTGATGAGCATTACAGTATGTGGGAAACCAACTGACAGCACCCCAGAACCAAGAGCAAAGGCTGAGCTCTTTGTCAGGACTGCACTTATTGATCCACATATTATAAACAGATTAAGATGACATGGTGACAGTCTTTGTCTTAAAAAGAGACCTAAAAAAATAATAAGTTATCCTTCTCACCAAGCATCCTAACACAGCTAATCAGGCTTCCATAAAGTCATGCCTGTGATGAGTCTTGCATCACTCTGAAAGTCATTGGGTATTTTTCAAATGTTATTGTGTGTATTTCTATTGTACTAATATTACTCATCCAATACAAAGCATTTTGTGACAAAATGTTCCCAGGTTACACTTCTGATTTATATTCATATCGTTATTATACACATTATTACATAAACAGTAATAAAAAGATGTGTAACAAAGTAGAAGACCAAAAACAGACAGTCCGCAAGACAGACAGACAAATAAAACATACATTTGTCCTAAATTTGTCCTAAAACTGTAATGTCTGGATTTACATATTGACTCAGTTCTTTTGGCATCTCTTTGTGGAAAACTGAAACATTCTTCTATATATATATATACGTTTATTTATATGTGCCTTTTTAAAAAGTATGATTATAGTTGTTTACCAACTTGCATTAATAATAATTTTTACTAAAATAATCAGGTGACAGAGATTGCTGACTCAATAGAGGCCACAGCCTCGCAGATTGTTGGCAATAATGATGTCAGTGACGGCATCGAACACCACCTGGATATTCCCTGTATCTGTTGCACATGTCATGTGGCAGTAGATCTCCTTATTGGGTGAACGGTTCTTGCTCTCAAACTGTGTCTGAATATAGGCAGCTGCATCCTCATAAGTGTTGGGGCCTAGACAGGGCATGGGGTTAAAGGGACGGGAAAAAGAAGTTGGAGAGACATGAAAAACAAAAAATCATGCTGATGTAAATTTGAATGCTTTTTCTGGCTTCAGTCTAACGTTACTGTTTACTTTAAGATGCTGATTGAACTGTGCAGACCAGACCTATAACTGAACCGAAACCTCCAAGCCCCAACACCATGAAGAAGACCAAGAACTGTCAGAGGTCAATGAATTTGTAGAATTTCATGATGTGTATGTAACCTAGTAGGCTTCTACGTATTTGGCTATAAGAAGGAGCTTTAGTCATATAGAAAGTGTAGCATGAAGGACCAAGAGAGGGCTTTAGAGATGAAGAGAGATGAGGTCAGTAATGGATATTGTGGGTCTTGCTTTAGAATTCAAAGTTAAAAGGGTCAGTCAGTTTCTTACCTGTGTATTCTGGGAAACAGATGCTGAGGGCCGACTTTTTAATCTTTTCTGCAAACAGGTCTTTCTTGTTGAGGAAGAGAATGATGGAAGTGTCAATGAAGAATTTGTTGTTACAGATGGAATCGAAGAGCATGAGAGACTCATGCATTCGGTTCTGTAAAATGAAAGGAGAAAGAAAAAAGCAGAAAGAGAAGGAGAAAGGAGAAAGAGGATAGGAGAAATGAAAAAGGGGAAAAAGAGAGGAAGCACAGGGAAATAAGAAATAAGAGAGAAGGAAGGAGAGGTTAGCTTTGGTCCAATGAGGTATGAAATCATTGATTCAATGAGGAGCTGTTAGTCAGACCACGCCTACTGCTTCTGATAACTACACTGTTCTCAGAGCCAGTGCTTTCTGAAGTTCATGAGGTCATAAGTCAGGAGGCACTAGGGTCAAAGCTACACCAGCAGAACCATGCAACCAGACATTGAACATGTGCTGACTGTGACTGCTGGGTCTCTTCCTTTTCATTTGAAACAGCAGTTACACACACACACACACACAGCATGGAGAGGTATGTGTGTGCTCTTATCTCCAGCAGACACAGGAAGGTGGAGAAGCTCACCCCTGCAAAGCAATAAAATGATCCAGACCATCGACAGCGGAACTACTGCCTGACTATGCAGAAAGGTGGGTGTGAGGCAGGGACTAAAACACACACCCTATCCCCCAATCCCCAAAACCAGACACACCCTCAAGGTGGGGGTCAATGATGGACCCCTGAGAGGAACAAGAGTGAGAGACACAACCAGTCAGAAACAGGCACTTGTTTTTTTTCCACCGGTCAGAACAGGATCACCTCAAGTTAGAACCAGAACAGTATCCCTTTAGTCCTCATTCTGGCAGAAAAAAAATATTTATTTACATTATTTATTAATAATAAAACACACAATAGGTCTTTTATATCATAACAATATAACTCGAAGAATTCATAAAACCAAGAAATGACCAGAAACAGGCACTTTATTTATTTAATTCTAATAAACACATTAGTACCCATCAATAATTACAGAGGCAAGATATAGCAGGGCGGTTTGACCCTGAAACTCATGATGGTAGCAGGATTAGGGGAAAAGCGACGCCAACGCACTCAGTCCTTGAGAAAAAATGGCTTTTTTGTATTTGGTAATTTTACTTCTGCAATTGATTTTATTTAATACAAGATATACTCATACCTTATATCCCATAATGCATCTCTTCACCCACAGCTTTGTCATACTACATTTGTTAAATATCAAATATCATAAATACATCAGCATAGTGGCCCAGTGGGTAACATTTGGCCTCCCATCGCTAGGGATGTTGGTTTGATTCTCTCCATGTTTATATGGGTTTTCTCTCAGTTCCCCAGCTGTCCAGATGCTTGTGGTCAGGTGAAAAGCCACTTCGGGCCCAAATTTTGTGGGTGGGTTTGCCCTGCAGTGGACTGGCATCTATCCAGGATGTCTCCTACATTGTTTCCTTTGCATCGCAGGATAAACTACAGGCTCCCTGTAGCCCTGCATTGGAGAAGCAGTTATGAAAGATGGATGACCAGTTCAAACTGGAAGACCGGTTTTCCTGGGTTGTACATACTGTACATAACTGCATTAAATCTGTTTTTTGTTTATTTCAATGAATTTCAATGAATTTTTGTTTCAGTTGTTCTGAATTACCTGTCATACTCTGAGCTACGCCACCCTGCTATTTACTGATGAATTTTTTCCTTCTGCTATCATGCTGTGGAAGAACGAGGTAGAACAAAAACTGATATCTGATTGAACAAGCCTTATTTGATTCTCCTAATTGTTCTACAGTAGGGAGACACCTAGACGAAGAATCCTGACATTGGCGGCAAGAGCAGAAGGGGAGAGACAGGATGGACTGTCGTAGTGTGATAGTGTTAGTGATAGTGATAGTGTTTGTTATCATCTGTTTCCCTGTTACAGCCCTCAAGCAGACAACATGACAAGCGCTATCTGCCAATTAGCCAGAAGCCAGCACCTTGGACCATCAGAGGCGATTCTAGCGATTCTGGGGGCCCTAGGCCAAAAAACTCCAAGCAGCTCTCCAACTCACCCTCCCCTGACATGGTAAAACTTATTAGCATTATTTTGGCATGAATTCTAAATTAATAATAAAGAAACAGAATTTTAAAAACATCATAAACAAATGCTTCTGCAAAAAACACAATACACAAATAAAGGAGATTTGTCGTTGCAATGTACTAATTGTAACTGTAATTGGCGGCCCTTGGTGGCCCCTCTCAGTTCAGGGCCCCAGGCAACTGCCTGCCTTGCCTGTCCTGTTGCTGGACCTTTAGGGACCATCATACAGCCATAATTAACAGTTTGTTGTTGTGGCGTCCACTTTCTGATATGTTTCCGGCATGCCTTAGAACAAAGCTGGTAAGGCATGTTTTGGAATGAGAGAAAAAGGGCATTATGAAACCTTTCTAGTAAACAAAATAATTTTTAATTATCAGTCAATAGTCAATCAAAAGTTTGTGTAGAGCCTGTGTATGATTCATGACAAATGTACTATCATATAATTAAGATATAAATATGTTATAAGTGTAGGCATTAGCTGAAAAGTTTCTTTTTCTATTCATTTTGAGGAAAGACAATGCTCTGCTAAGAGACAGATGGATACGGATAAAATACTGTGCATTTTGACTAGAGATGGAGCAGAGCAGAAGACCCAGTGTGTTTCAGAATTTCAGGTGTTAAAAAGGGACACTTATTACTTTAAAGTTTATCTATCAAAACTTTTAGTATCAAAAATATTTTTTTTTTAGATTATTTGATCATTCTTGAACTTTTAGTGAAATCGAACTCAGGTGTTACTTTTCAGAGTCATGATTTTGCCAGTCCCAAGGGGGCTGCGTCTGAAAGCGGATATAGTGCAACAGGGCATAGAGTCTCATTGTGATCCTGACTGGAAGTCTCTTCCTGTGTCTTCCAGTGTCTCTAAACAAAGAAACGACAGGATCTTTGGCATCATGTTCATGGTTTTCAGCTTTTTTGGCACCTGGCTATGTATAAACATGTCAGTAAGTATCTTTGTACTGCTGGCAGGAGAATCAGGAGGGGCCTCTAGGTACAATGTGAGGGAATAGGAGGACCTACGGTATTAATGACTCTGTTACAAAAAATGGCGCCCTCTGGAGGTGGCTTTGTTCCTTACAGGCCACAGTACATCACACTGGAGGCAAAGACAATGTTCGTTGCTGTATCAGAGAAAATCTGGTCACTGCAAGTGCCAGTGGCACAGGGTTCTGTGAGAGTGCACTTTGTTTCTGGTAGATTTGTCCTTGTGCTTATGCTGCAACGTAGTGTGCCCTACAGCTTCCAAAAATGTGTTTGGACCTGGGGGTGAGAGGATCAGGATGGAAAAAAGGAAAACAGGGATTCATACATCTTCTGAATTATGACTTATGATTATTGTCAGACTGCCAGTGATGGGCAGACGGATTACCTGCATACACGCAAGCTGTAATGAATCTCCTCAGGTACTCAGAGAAATAAATACAAAGTGGTATTTTCTTTGTCTTCTCTTCCAAAATATCCTTGTTCAGGAAGAGCTTGCTGGTAACCTCTCTGAACCATCTGTTGTTACAGATACTGTCAAATAGCTTCATGGAAGCAGTATGTTCAGCTCTGAAGGCAGAGAGGGCAGTGAGATGGATGCACACACATGTATTATAACATGTGATGGCAAAAAGCACGTTTGAGGTTCAGCTGTTTTAGCTGTTTTCATTCCACTGAACAATTTCAAACCTGTGTGTTGTGTGGTGGGAGGGGCCTCTGGAGAAGGGGTGGTGTTTTGGTATTTGGCAATCAGTAATAAAGCTTAGCCAGTGATGAGTGAGACAGGAAAGAAACTGATTGACTTGAGGGAGCATGCAGAAAGAGTGTAGAGCAGTCAAACAGAACCTGCCCAATCAGGTATCACACAACTCGTTTACACGCAAAGAGAAAATTACATCATTCGACTACATTAACTCACCACAGGAAAACACCCACATACATTTTTTAGATCTCAGAATGGGACAACAGTAGATAAGGTGAAGATGAAATGATATTCCAAAAACATTTTACTGGATACGTGCTAACAGAGATGAAGGTCCACAATAAAAGAGAGTAGGTTTAGTTTAGTATTTTACAGTGCTGGCTTCTGGCTTTCAGTTAAATGTTGCTGGTTACCTTGAACATAAAGGAAAATATAACCTGGTGTAATGTTTTAACGTTAGCAAATGGAACAAAAGTTTCATCCAACATGAGAAGAAAGTTTTTAAATTTCAATGATTTTGGATGGATGAACTTTCGACATTCATCGTATTCTGTGGAATATGCACCATATTTAAGTTATGGACCAGTCATGTGTGTGTATTTATAACCAAATATGTGTTTGCGTTACATGCTGTTTGTGTGTATTGTGTAGCTGGTAGTTGCTGTGTTTTTGTGTGTGGGTGCGTAATGGCTTATGAAGCATAACTCACTGTCGTCTCATCTTCATGTAACACCTGGTCGTACCCACTGAGAGCCACACAGAATATAATGGCAGTCACGTCTTCAAAGCAATGGATCCACTTCTTCCTCTCTGACCTCTGACCTCCAACATCAAACAACCTGGGAACAGGCACCACAGCAGAAAATTGACAAAGGTATAGAGTGCATATGTAATGATGCTATACATAATGATATACGGTGACAGAAGAAACATTATGACACTGGATACATACAGTAGTGACAGAGGATGTATAATGACACTGGGTACACTGTGACTGATGATGCATAATGACACTGGATACATAGTGACAGAGGATGTATAATGACACTGGGTACACTGTGACTGATGATGCATAATGACAATGGATACATAGTGACAGAGGATGTATAATTACACTGGATACATAATGACAGTGAATGTATCATGACACAGGGTACACTGTGACAGAGGATGCATAATGACACTGGATGCATAATGACAGGATGTATAGTGACACTGGGTATATAATTACACTGAGTACATTGTGACAGAGGATACGTAATGACACTGGGTACATAATGACACTGGAGATACAGAAACAGAGGATACATAATGACACCATAGTGACAGAGGATGCATACTGTAATGACACTGACTCCACAGTGAAAGAGGATGGATAATGACACTGACTCCACAGTGACAGAGGATATGTAATGACACTGGGTACATAATGCCACTGGAGATACAGAAACAGAGGATACATAATGACACTGGGTATATTATGACACTGGAGATACAGAAACAGAGGATATAATGACACTGGAGATACAGAAACAGAGGATATAATGACACTGGAGATACAGAAACAGAGGATACTTAATGACACTGGAGATACAGAAACAGAGGATATAATGACACTGGAGATACAGAAACAGAGGATACTTAATGACACTGGAGATACAGTGACAGAGGATACATAATGACACTGACTCCACAGTGACGGAGGTTACATAATGAGATTGAATGACATTTAATACCATTATTTCAAACCCCAACTACCTGATTATGGAAAGAAATGTTTTATTTGTTCAGATCTAATGTGCTCCACAATCTCAATCCATTTGTAGCCTTGTGTTCTTTAATCAGTAATAAAAGGAAAATAGTGTTCTTATGTTGAACAAATGGAAATTACATATATACTACATATCTTCTACATATAGTCTTCTATATCCAGGACTATACGTTGACGTATCTATGTGGTGCCATTTGCAAGACAAAAACACATATCCTCAATGAGACAACACTGCCCTCTGCTGGTAAGAATGTGATCTGTTTAAGGAAGGACGGTGTGATTTACAGAGAACTACTATGATATCTGTAGCAATTTCAGTACAACTGAAGCAGTTTAAAGGATTCATGTCACTACCAGTCATGAAGAGAAGTAATTGTATCACCAGTCACAAACATAATGGGTCACATGACATCTTTGTGTGTAGCTGTACGTCCAGACATGCCCGTGCCTGGAAATGAAACTTGTCTACTTGCCTAAGGTGTGTAATTTAGATGAAGGGCGAGTACACTGAACACCGGTCTTCTGGTTAGTATATAAATTACATGTTATTGAACCCAGCTGGCTAGTAGCAAAAGTTCTTATGTCCCACCCTTGAAAATGCCCCAACAGAAACACTGATACAGAATTCAGAGAATTTTTGTACTGGTTCATAATGAACCAGTAAGAAATATACATGTGGCTGAATAGTATATAATGGAATAACAACAGGCCAAGTGGGATTGGGAATCTCAGGTAGGGGAAGCTGAGTGGGATTGGGAATCTCATGTAGGGGAAGCTGAGTGGGATTGG
>JAODLD010000008.1:3427858-3455467 GCA_026781065.1 Mormyrops boulengeri | reverse complement strand
CAGGTGGGTGAGGCTGAGTGGGATTGGGAATCTCAGGTGGGTGAGGCTGAGTGGGATTGGGAATCTCGGGTAGGGGAGGCTTAGTGGGATTGGGAATCTCAGGTTGGGGAGGCTGAGTGGGTTTGGGAATCTCAGGTAGGGGAGGTTTAGTGGGATTGGGAATCTCAGGTTGGGGAGGCAGAGTGGGATTGGGAATCTCGGGCTGGGGAGGCTGAGTGGGATTGGGAATCTCGGGTTGCGTGTGTAACAAAGTGGAATATGGTTTAATGAAGCACCATCCTACCGGTAATAAGTGTATTATAACTCACCTGAAGTGCAGGTTCTTAAAAGTAAAATGTGTTTCTACGATTCCAGTGGTTTTGACTCGGGTTCTGAGGATGTCCTGCTCTGTGGGCTGATAATCTGCAGTTCCTATTCGGTCCAGGCTGTCAAGGTAGCTACAGAATGAACAACACAGAAGGAGAACATAGGTAAGTTCGTTTGAATTGGGTTGCTAGATGAAGTCACTCATCTGGGTATAGTTGTAAAATAAGTCTTTTTTAGGTCACAAGAATCCAGCAGATACTGCAGCTCATATATGACTCTATGACACAATAAATGCATTTCAGAAAATGGAAAACATATTTATATATTATATTTCCAAATAATATTGAAGAGTCACTGCAGGCTAACTAGGGCATCTGTTGTCTCAACCTCACCCTATTCTTTTTTTCTTTTCTTTTCCTGCCCACCACCACCCCCCCTCTTCGGAGGACAACTTTATTTTAAATTAAAGGTACAGTGTAAAGAGTGTGGCCACTCCGAAGTCACCCGTCCAATTATTATTTAGAATTTCCTATGTCTTATGACAAGAACATTCAAACACGCATTGTACTATCATCTGTTTTTCACTCTGGAAATATCTACTGCAGTGCACTACACTTTTCACGAAATGCTTTTGTCTCATAGATGCTTATCCTGCCACTCAGCTGCCGTTAACAATTAGGCACCGGTTTGTTTTGTCCATCATGGGCAGAACCCCATCAAGATTTAAAATTTCTGACTGGCCCATACTACCAGGATCACTCTTTACCCAGGAGTTTATAAGTGCCCATTGGTGAGTAATGATCTACTCCTCTAAATGGGATGGCAGTTGACCCTGACTTTGTAGAACCTGTCAAATCCAGAAGTAGAAGCTGTACTCACTACTGGGCAGAATCATTGAGCTGGTATTCACGGGCACGGTTGAAGCACTCCTGTATTCCAGAATCAGCCCAAAGACGTATCATTGCGGCCAACAGTTCTGGGGAGTAGGGCTCAGTATCCTCCATGCGACTGACCACATCACACACCATCTTAGCATCTGCCTGCAGAGAATGAAGGGCTGTGTTAAGTGCATTCTGGGAGCGAGTATGTCCACGCTCGATTCCTAATTCTGATTTGACATAGTGAGCCACCTGATTACATACTTGAAATTGTCTTTTTGCTAAATCTGTGCAAGGAATGCAGCCGTCAGCACAGACACAGGTGTGTCCATATATAAGATGTACTGACTCAAGCTTGACTAGTCCATAAACAGTATGCACTATTCTACTCACTCAAAGTTACTCCAGTGGCGACCACTCTGCATCTCTATGGCTCCTCATCCCATTACACTCTATCTCTGTAGCTTCTCACTCTGTTACTCTCTCCATCTCCCTCCATTATACATAATATAATATACAGTCAGCTCTCGATTTACATAAAACCAACATAAGTGGATCCAGACTTAAACAACAACAACAAAAAAAACCTGAGATACATAAAGCGTTAAAGCAAAAAGACTCTATATGCCTAGAAGTAAATTTACATTTTACTTCTTTCTTTATTTAGTATTGCTACATATGTAGTATATGTTGAATGGTATGAGACGGTAAATCCAACTTGTGTAAAATCTGACATACGTAAGGACGTGTGGGACATCAGGTGAGAACTGCCTGTATATAATTTATCTATAGATGTTTAAATAATTGCATATATGGGAATGTATGTATATGGATGGGAACTGATGATGCGTGGAAAGTAGTACCAGCATTTTTGCTTTTATATGTCTTCTTATTAATCTGTATGGTTGATTCTATAAGGACTTGGAGCTGTTGCACCCATCATCACCTACATTAACGACCAAGCAATGACAAATGCGGTCTAAGTCCAGTAGAGCCAATAGAGAAGGCGCAGGACATATAACAGCGCATACGGAGATAGCAGCAGGACTGTTATGCAGGCACACCTGTTACACGCTCTTTGCTGATCACCACATCACTTCAGTTTTGTTTTCCATTCATCAGGACAGGGAAGCTTTTCAACATCATATCCAAAAAAAAGCCTTAATTTCAAACCTTAATCATGATACCACTTTTAATTTAAGGAGTCACTCTACATAAAATAGTGTACGCAAAAGCATGTTGGTGTTTGAATAACTATGTAAGTGAAACACTGACAGAACAGCCATAATCATGGTCAGGTATCTCAGGCCTGCAGAGGGAACCAAGCAAAGGTCTGGGACTAGAGACGATGGTGCAGCCTACAGGAAAAGGGGACCAAAAGGGAACCTGCACAAACGTTTTTGCCCCCTCCGAGCTCCATGCCAGAGAGTCCACATTTTTGCTCCCTACCAGACTGAGAAACACTGATCTAGAGTTATCCCTTAGAGCTTTGAAAAAATGGTATGTTTGGTTCAGGGTTGAAAATCACCCAAGAACCACTCATTAATAACCACATTACTACACTGTGTGAGAATGGGTGGATCCGAAATGTGTGGGTGTATGCCCTAATCAGACTGGAATAAAAGCCTTTTATAAAAACCAGCAATCAGACGTCTATGGCCCTCACACAAGGATCACTACTCTTCCAGGTCATACACTCGGTTGGGCCCCTGACTTCCTTACACTGGGATCCATCCACTGAAAAAAGAAATAGGTGAATTCCTGGCACTGTTAGCTTATAATAGAAAGAAAAAAAAATTCTAGGGGAAAAAAAGTTTGATTCTAGTTGAAGCATTCTTGTCACTGGTGACAGAAATATCTACGCCATTAACTACTGTCCTACAAAGAACATAATTGTCAAGAAGCTGTCTGAGAAAAGTGTGTCTCTGAGCATAGCTGCTCCCTGCACAGACACAGAATGTGGTTCTGGTTCATCTTTCAGCTCAGAACATGCACCCAGACTCTGATAACTGATGCTGAATCCGGGTGTGGCCCTTCCCTTCACCCAACACTCATATCATCTTCCTTTATGTATCCCTTGTTTTGAAGTTGAAGTTTGAAGTTTAGTCTTTGTTCCTCCAGTCGTATTATTAAATCCATCTCTGCTGTCATATGCAGTTTTCATTTTATTCCTTACTTGTCCTGTTGTTCTCTGCCTGGAACAGGGGCTAATGTTCCATTATAGCCACAGTGGATTCTGTTCTGCGAGAGGAAGGCAAACTATGGCAAAACATTCAATAAACATCACTGTAATCTTCCAGAACAAATACAGACCCAACATGCTGTCAACATGCCTGCTGCTGTTGCACCCCACATTACCCGAATGTGTGAACACTGCATTAATACTGAATTACGTGCAAGGATTATTATGTGTGAGATGGCCCCTTCATAAACTGTCTGATGTCAATATGTTCGCCTGCATCCTTGTAAAATGCACTTCACTTTAGTAGACTGCGGTGGTGACCTGTGTGTTCCCATGTCAATGTGCATGTTAACATGTCAGTCCATTCATTTGCATGTGTCTGTCTATCTATTTGCAGCCCGTGTGAGGGTCAAAACAACATCACCTTGACAACCCAGCATAATCCTTCCAACACATCAGTGACCTCTGATAATCCAAGGCTCAGATATATACACCAGGTTACCATGGCAACTTCATATGACCAGCTGGTATGCATAAAAAACAAAATCTAGTAAGCCGCACACTCACAAATGTGTGTCGAGACAAACACAAGTATGCTCTTAAACACACATGTGCAGTAACAGATTCATTGCTTCCATGTGAAGCCCGTTCTGTGTTTCCACTGATAACGCTCAGTTTTTGTACATGTTTTTGTACACCAAAGTGTCCTGTGTGTGCATGTATATGTGTGTATATATACAGTATGCAGCCGTGGAAAAAATTAAGACAGCACTTTATATTTTTAAACAAATCTGCATTTTAAATCCTGGTTTAACTCTGGTTCTGCTGGCAGAAGGATACGCCGAGCAGCAGGTTGCTTCCAGGTTCAAAATTCTAAGACAGCAGTACAGAAGAATAAGGTGAAGCAGGAGACACTGGGAATGACCAGAAACTAGCCAGGTAGAGGGCGGAAGTGACTTTCTAATGCCATAGCTGACTGTTTACTCATCCAACAGTTTCTCACGAATCCTAGGTTGACATGAAGTGACCTTCAAAAGGAATGGGAAACATTAAGTGCAGGACAGTTCGTATCAGGCTCCTAGAAGCAGGACTGAAGACCCATAACGCAAGGAAGAAGGCCTTCATTAATGAGAAACAAAGAAGAACCAGGCTGCAGCTTGCAAAAAAAAATATTGTTCACAGATGCAGACCCATAAATTGAGAAATGAGTGAAACAGCGGTATATACCCTGTATGCACTCCTGCTATACCCTGTTTGAGTAGCAACATGTCTGCATATTTACATTACATACAGTTACATTCGGCCCATGTAATATATCTCATTATGCATGAACTCACCCTTCTCTCCTTGTCTCCATACTCCAGGCCCAGTGTGTCCATGGCACGGACAATGGCTGCTAGTGACTGAATGGTGTTGCTGTAGACGACCGGTTTGTACTGCTTCACATCATCGCCGGAGAAGCCATCTTCGTGAATAATCCTGCCCAGATACACGCACGCATGTTAATGCAAATGTGCACCACACATGCTAAATAACCATGAATACTAGGAGTCACATGACATATTCACTATTTTTGCCATATAAACCAGAGCTGCAAGAAAGCATAAACTGTGAGTACCAGTGAGAATATCAGTGAGTACCAGTGAGACCATCAACAACCACAAATCTTCAACTGTTCTTTTGTAGTTACACAGCCTGAATGACAGGCTTTATATCAAGATTACAATGTGCATTCCAAGAGACATTTGTGGTGTGACATCACACTGTAAGGATAAATGCAGATTAGAAATATGTGAAGGACAGTATTGTCTGTTGTTGCATGTCAATAACACATAAACACTGAAAAAGGGAAGATTATCCGGATTGCAGGCTGAAACTGTCCATGCATACGTGAACGGATAATCAAATCGCCAACCTTGTAGAAGTTTGCTGGCTCACATGAAGCTTGTGATGATGAAGCAGACAGGTGGGACGTGCAGGGGAGTGTACACTATGACTGAGTCGAGCCACTCTATAAAACAGGGGCCAATAGCTAGGTATCCAAAAGGGCTGTTTGGTGAGTGGTACAGTACGGCAGGGGTTTGAATCCCATCCCTGCTGTGTCTGTGAAGTTCATATGTTCTCCATTTATTGTATGGATTTCATCCTATAGTCCAAAAGCATACAAACTGGCGATTCAAATTTAATCATAGCTCGTAAGTGAGGGCAGGTGTGTATGCCCTCAGCTGGAATGCCTTGTGTCCAGTGTTCTTTGGACAGGCTTCTGAAATCCTTTACTATATAAGAGACTGGAAGATAGATGGATATTGCCCAGTGAATGTGTGTGCAAGCGTGACCTTCAGTGGACTGGTATTCCTTCCATTGTGTACTAAGCTGTGACCCCATACTAAATAAAATAGATGGATGAATTTATATCCTAAAACAACTGACAGATTATTGCAGAAGTTAAAATGAAGTTCCTTGTTAGTAAGCTGCACTGTGGATTGTCAATCCCACCATGCAAATGCATAAATGCATATATACTCCATGATAGACATTTTAAATGCTGAACTAAAGTGAATGACAAGCAGTTTAATTAAGGGATGGGGGTGCATATCTGTCCTATACCACAAGATTCCTCTGGGTGGTCCTATTCCTCTGAATGCATGCCATTAGACTAATTGGAGTTTCTAAAACTGCCAGTACAGTGTGTGTATATGTACCCAGTGATGAACTGGCATCCCAGACTTGTGCCTGACCAAAATATGCACTGGGAAGATGGATGGATGGATGGATGGATGGATGGCTGGATGACTGTTACGTCATCGTGTCAGTCTGCACAGTGCTAGTATGCCAGAGATGTAGTGTAGGAATTAAAGTTTTGCTGTAGTAAGTGATTTGGATGTCATTTATCTCAGACACACACATTAAGTGCAGCTATATTAAGGTTTTTCTGTCATTAATTACAAGGGCTGTCAGAAGTTAATGCATTATTAACATGTTAGCATTATTTTTAAAGTCATAATGTGTTATTTTAACTACATACATTCATTTTGATATTCCAATGGGAAAATAGTATGAGCAAAGATTTTTAATAAGGATCTATAGAATTCCTTCCTGGTTGTAAACAATGCAATAGCTTCAGGCGTGCCATTGCACAGAATCCCAGAATTCACAGCTAAAATCAGAACACGCATCATCTCAATCATCTCATGGGGAAGCTGATGGCGTGGAAAGGCAGGGAATCATTGCTATTTGGTTTTTAAATATTGCCAGATAGCTCAGAGGATAAAACATATCTAATATACTGAAAATACAAACTATAAAATCTTTTTTTGCATGGCATAGCAACACTTTTGTATATGTGATTAATGTCGTTGACAGCCTTATTAATTATCCTAAACACCACTGATCCTTCCTGTTGAGGGGATTTTTATAATAATTGACCCCTGTGCGCCTGCTTTGCCCTTTGACCCTGGATGGGCAGGCAGGGCTTGTTTTGGGCGTCTACTGTAACCCTTTCATCTGCACTAGATCAAGGGGCGAGAAGCCCAGTTGGGTGAATGGATCAATGCCCCCCCCCCCCCCTTTAAAAGCAGCATGACTCAGGAGTCACGGCAAGTCATCACCAAACCAGAGCCCATGAAGCCCCAGTGGACCTTCAGAATCTCCTGTTTAAGACTGCCGAATCCATATCAGACGAAAAACTCAAATAACTATATCAAGCTTTTTGAATCTATCCATGGCTGAATCAGTGAACTAGTCAAAATCAAGTAAATTCTTCACTGCACAATGTGACCTAAATCAAATTGCGCTGTTTTTGACTAGAGGCCAACGTGCTTAAGCTTTGTGCTGCATTGGCCTGTGGTTTGATTAAAGACAATACTGCGTGACTGTTCTCAGGCAAAGCCCTTAAGGCCATACTATGGGACTCCAATACACAGCTCAGGCCAAACCTGGTACCGCTGGGTTTCTAAGAAGAATTAAGCCAGGTAGAAGGAGGCCAATCAAAGAGTGGCACATCTCAGCAGCTCCCAGAAAGTTTTAACCAGTTTTGTTTTTAGATCTGACTGACTGACACACCCTGAGGCCTGACAGTTTCAGTGAAACACTGAAGAGATTGATATTATGAAGTGGATATTTACTAAAATAACTATAAATCTTTTACTTGATGGTTACAGGGTTTACTTATCTTTGCCACTTATACAAGAGTTCATTACCATTAACCTTGCAATGGGGAAAATAGGGAAGAGTAACATGTAGGTGTACTAGCCAACCGATGCTGATCTTACTGCTGATCTTGGTGGTTCTTTTGTATCTGCACTGATGAAGCAGTGCAGCACACAAAGACGGCCTGCAGGGAAGGATGAGGCTGTGATTTCGTAACTCGAGTCAATAACTGTGGAATCATATGTATAAGTATACTAACCCTTCGATGTCTTTTGTAATGCATGTGCAGATGCAGCTATACTGAGACTCAAAGGCATGCAGTGACCACAGATGTCTTGCATACGCTTATACACGGAGGGGTATTATAAAGGGAAACAGCATGTGTCTGTATAACCAAGAATGAGATGTTCATAGACAGTGTTTACATGTGTATGCACATGTTAACCAGTGCATCCGTAACCACAGGTGAAATCTAGGCTTGTGTGGATTTCAAAGCATCTGTGCCAGTGACAGTAACTGATATTAAACCAAAATTGTGATCCCCTTCAGGTAGATTGACTGATCTTTTTGCCTTTTCCCCGTGTGCATGACTGCTTACATCGAAAACATGTTAGTTAGAGTATTGACAGGGAGGAGCCAGACACAGTTCCCTCGATGCGAAGCTTACACGCAGTTGTCATAGAGATGAGTTATCCACACATTAGCAGTTAACATCACCGAGGAATCTCAGCACAGATTCTGCCCCCTCATTTCTCCCTGATTCCTCTCTTTATGTCTGTGATTCTGGCAGCTGTATGCTTCATGAAAGAATGGACCACATGTCCTTCTGGCAAGGAGTCCAAGTAAAGACAAACTCAATCCTACAATACTATTCTGAGATTCAATATACCGAGCCTAGCAATGGAGTCAGCTTTAGCAAGTCCCTGTATATACCCGATTCACATGCATGTGCAGACTGTGACCCCAAAATTCTGAATAGATGGACATTGGATGGCAGAGGAACAGACTCTCCACCACATAATTGGAGGGAACTGAGATAAACCGACTACACAGTTAACCTCAGCTGCATTTTTTAAAATTTATTTTTGCTGTTTTACTATTTTATATAGGCAAGGAATAAGTGATGCAATTCTGCTTAGGTGTGATGTGTAGCTCAGTAGTTTAGGGATCTTAGCCTGTGTCCAGAAGGTTGTGGGTTCAAATGAATAATAATATCACTAATGGTCCCTTGAGCAATGCCCTTAACCCAATATGTTCCAGGCCCAATGCTGGCTAACTCTGCACTCTGACCCCACACATTCCTAACATGTTTCTTAGGACAAAGTGTCTTTTAAGTAAATAGCGTCTGCTGAAAATCTCTCATTGTGGTCCCAATTCTCGGAGATTAAATCATAAGCCTCTATTTATTACCACCATAATAGGTGGAATTAACATTCTTACTACCTGCCCAACATCCTGCCAGCCTTAAATGTGATGATTGTGTATCAGCCTACAAAAATAAATCCATTTGGAGAAATGACTGAAGGGTTATTTACAATCTAAAGGCGCCATGTCTATTGCCCATATTTTACAGTATATTTAGTGCGGAGTTTTTATTGCTGCTGGAAAACATTTTAATTTTATGTTAAAATCCATTTATAGATCCTAAGAGCTGAATGAAGAGTATGGAAAATTCAGAAATTATTTTATAGCTTGTATTAAACAGTCCAGGTTAAATGATATAGGTTACAACAGTCCTTTCTTTAATTTTAACCGTAAACTTTCAAAATATGAGTGGATGTCATTGTCCAGAACTGTATCTCCTGCCTCCAAGTTAATGCATTTCGACATAAAAGATTTAGGGTTGCGCACTCCAGAGTTCTGAAAATATAACGCTTAACCAGAGAACGAAGAGACGCGAATATTTCCGAAACGATACGATTCAGCTGGCAAGCGCTGTCCACCACGGCGACCTCCTGAAATGACCGCTGAAATCAACGGGACAGTAGAATTACTCGTTAAAGGATTGAACCTCAAAGCTTAGATTACTGGATCGAAAAAAGATAACAGTTGGAGCCCAGAAAAAGGCCAGTTGTTAAGCATTAAGACCAAAGACACCACTGTCACAATGGAAATTTATATAAAAATTCAGACCTTTGACCCTTCACTGGCGTGTTAAGATCGTCAGTTTCCAAGAAATAAACGCAGATTGGTAAGAATGTCTGCAGCTCTTTTGAAAAGTGGGTTTCTGGCAAAGGTAGTCCGTCTTATGCAAAATCGAACTCGTATTTTATCTTGCATCAAATCAGGGTGATTGGCGACAATCTGGGCGCGGCAAGCTAAGTACAGATTCAAGGCGTAGGAGATGTGCATGAGGGTGCACTGAACTTGCATCATAAAAATAAAAAATGGCCGAATCATAAAAAGACATTTGACCAATGCCTATGTCAAATGTTTGGCAAGGTAGTCTACGTTTACATACATATCGACAACATTTAATTATTACGTGGCGGTAGGATGCTTCCAACGAACTGCTGACATAAAATAATGGCATCTGCTACGCATTTGTTTGGGAGAAAAATTCTAATTATTTTTTGTGTTAAATGTATATTACAAACGAATCATTTAAAAACGAAACTCTATGAAGATCGCGGGATCAAACATTAAGGGGGAAGTGTAGCAGATGAAAGGGATAAAGCGTGAAACTGGTATTAATTGAGTGGTGAATTATAATGGCTCTCACTGCAATCCCGCATGCACACACCGGCTCTCCAGAAACACAGAACTGCACCGGGAGTCTTGTACCTTGCATTTATCGCAGTCGGGGATATCTGAAATAATTATCCCTACTGCCTGAAATATTTGCCGACATTCTGCTTTTCGACCGGATTGACAACCCGCGGCAACGTGGACGCATCACCGGCGGGGTGAATCTTTCCCCTAGAATATGGCTGACCTGAGCGTTCACCAAGCAAACCAGGACTGGAGACTGGAAATGATAGAATGCACCCTCATCCCACAAGCGCAAAAAAAAAAACGCTTCAGCCTGATCACTTACTTCATCTGCTTTACGATGGTGCTTTTTCCAGACTCCCCTGCGCCTGTTGAAATAAAAACACATTAAGAATAAGGAATGTCCCCGATGCCGTACTATGGAAAAGTGAGCATCATTATACGGGTATGCAGGAGTCCAGATTGGAGAGGCCAATCTGTACTGTTCATCCACCACCATGGAAGAGAAACCGAGGCGAAATGGAAGTCCTCTCTATGGGGAAAACTGTCTTACCAAGCAGGAGTAATTTCACGTCTTTTGCAGCAGTGACACCATCCTCCTTCAGGTTCTTCTCGATGGCTTTGCTCCTATCCAAAGCCGCCCTTTCTTCAGCGCTAAGTGTACATCCCATGGTTAGACTTAGATTTTACGGCTTCCGTTTCGCAAAAACCGAATACACCCTTCAGTATCCTTTCTCCCTGTCGGTCGCTTCCCAGGTTGCCTTCTCCCCCCCCTCCACACTCTGGCTGACACTTCTCGACTATAGCTAAAGCATTAAAAACCCGCTTCGACGAGACAAGCAGGACCTGTCTTCGGGTCTATCTGTCTTTCGGTTTGTGCCTTGGGTGGTGTTCTGGTGGGTGCACACGGACCAGGGGGTCTACTGGGCGGCGATGACAGCGGCGAGCAGTCGCATCGCTCGGCTCGCTGACAATAACGGGAAGGAGGCAGAGCCGAGCTCCAAGCTCAGCGACGTCAGAAGCGCAGCAGATGTAGGAGCGTCCAGATCGTGCAAAGTTAAACGCAGAAAAGACAGAATCATTCCCAAAACCTTCGTGATCTATAATGTTACAGTTACTTAACGGCGCTATAAAATAACGTTTTTTTAATAGCACGGAGATTTGTGAAAATAGTGCCGATAGGGACTTTGATCCACAGGACGAAATGCAACCCAAAGAAATGATCTCAGTGGACTGGGTGTGGACTATTGCTCGTCTAATGGTCAGTGGGCTGTGACATTTGAGATTCATGGATGCTGTCACTAAAACAATGTATAAAATATATCTTCGGAACAAAAAGCAGAATTTATAATTGTCCGTTAAAACATAACTGTAAAGATAAAGTGAAAATCACCTAAATTAAAACATCAGTTAAGTAAATATCAGTAGCTAAATGTAAATATCACTCTCCATGAATTCCCCGAATATATATACGATTTCACTATCTTCCTAACTGGGACATTACTGTACGGTATATCCTCTGAAGGGACAGATATAATTCTAACCATATTTCACTGTTAATCGTGATAATTCACTGTTCTTCCTGAAAGAGGCTCACCGCGAACCTGTACTGAATAAACAGTTATGGATAAAGGATGGAACTTTTTGGGTTAGAATATGTAGTGGACACACATAAAATACCTTGGGCCTAACGCAGGTGGACTTTTGTTAATTTTCTTAATTTATGAAGCTGTGGGTTTTTATTTTTATGCTAAATTATAAACATTTACCAATGTCCAGAATGGCAATGTTAAAGATAGGCAGAAACACAGGGGACAAAGTATTTCAGTCTAAATCTCCATTATTTCTTCATGTAGGGTGCTATGCTGAAATTTTGAGGGTACTATTCGTTGTATAGGTGATTTACCCCATTAATTAAGTCAGTTGTGACATACCTACCAAACATTATCAGAAATGGGACCTCGTGGCGCAACGGCAGCGCGTCTGACTCCAGATCAGAAGGTTGCGTGTTCAAATCACGTCGGGGTCAATGATATCTTTCAGAATTTTCCCCCTGGGGATAATATGACTTATCCTATCTTAAAATGATGAACGACAACAAAAACGCCCATGATATGTCACTCTAGACATACATCTACAATAAAGTGTTTTCAAAAAGCTTTGTATATACAGTGACTTAGGCCAATCAGAGAGGAGTACCTAAAGCAGTGGTTCTGAACCTTTTTTGCACTGCGATCCAATTTTTACCAGGTCAGTCGCGACCCTATATCAAGTATAGGTTTTAACTAACGCTATGATCAAGCGCACCGAAGACCCGTTTATATAGGTTAATACTAGGGTTGGGGCTGGGAAATCTGATCGTGGATCAGCATATGACCTTGCTGGTTTTAAAATGCTTACATTTCGGAACTTGCCAACGGGTTAAGAATCGCTGATCTAAACTCATCTATAGTGGAGATATTTCTTATTTTCCATCCCAAATATATTATTTTACTCATGGCAGACAGTGTCACTCTTCATTTGGAGGAACACTAAGACATTTTTTTAGCACCATAAATTGCTGTTCTGTGGGGGTTTCACCTGAAGCATTCTGTATATTGGATTCCTGTTCCTCCTGGGCTGGACCCAATCCATATAATATAATGAGGTTTCTAGTGTGCTGTACCTAATCTTTTCTTGTTCAATGAAGGTTGTAATTAATCATTTTACTATAGTCAATTTTTGCAGCCTGCAATGGACTGGCATCCAATCCAGGGGGGGGCTCTTATGTTGTGCCCTATGCCTCCCCATCAACCTAAGCAGGATAAATTGCCAGAAGATGGGTGAATGAAGGGGATGGGGTTTAAAATTATAGTTTTAATTTTGTCACTGACCTGTTTAATATAGAAGAGCTGGACAGCTGCCCCCAACTCAGATGTAGTCAATATCAGAATATTTGCTTGTCAAGAAATATCAGTTATAAACTGTGAATCCAATATTATGTTCTTGCCACCACATGAGAAATCTAGTAATCAGAGACAGCAGCTGAATAAAAAGACTCTAGACTTTAGAGTCCTACAGACGCAACGATGCAGTTTTTAGAATCTCAAAGGTTTGTGTTATCGCCTGCTGCATGTACAACAATGCTGGGCAAATTATGATCACAAGCAGATCATTTACAAAACAGATTTAAATCAAGGATGAACTGAGGGCTCATTCTGTGTTTTACTGAAAGCTATTCATTCATGTATATGGTTAAATTATAACAACGCTTCATTGTTTCTGCCTGAGATATTCTATGCAGTTTGTCAGATTTTGACCCCATTCTCACAGACTTCGAATAGCTGAGGAAAGATTCCAATATTCCGCCGCTCACCTGTAAGGCAGTGCCTCTGGGTAATGGCCGCCCCTTCTTTCTCCAATGCCACAAGGCCAAAAGAGAATCGGATAGACTACATCGCATTGTTTGTTTTTCACACCCTAAAAGAACTTTCCAAACTATCAGACGTGCAGTTTCTATCAAGCTCAAACAGGTCATTCAGTCTAATGCATTAATAACACACTAAAATCGATGACTTATAGATTTTCTTGTGGTGTCACTTCACAAAATGCTTGTTTTATCAAAAATTTGCTAAAGCGCTACATACGATAGATTGCGTTTGTAGTTTCAGCTCTCTGCCATGGCTGTCCATACACCATTACTGCCATTTGAAAGTTAATTTTTTTTACAAACACACAGAACGATTCCAAGCCCAGCTAGTCATTTAAAATGTATTGGGCAAAAACGAACACATAGTTTTGCCTTCAATTTATTGTAAAAAAAAATTATAATAATAATAAATGAATGACAGGTTAAAAAAAAACAAAAAAGAAAACCTTTGTCAGTGGGGAAACTCAAAAACAAGTCCCTCGGTGACTTTGAAAACCTGTGCATGTAAGAATCACAGAAAAACAAAACAATCAAATCTGTATTTTAAAAGTCGTATCTAAAGGATTTTCTTAGAAGACTGAGACGCATGTCCGTGCACTTTGGAGTGACCCATGACGACCTGCTGCCCCCAAGGCCTCTTGCCTCAGTTGTAAATAAAGTTGAATCTGTAAATGTGACAAACATCTTATGACAACACACACGCTGTATGTCCTCCATGCATAAAGAACCTTACAAATGAATAGTACACAATATTGTGAGGGCCATTCTGAGTAGCACTGGATGCCTTGTGTTGCTCTGTGGGCTAGAACTCTGGGCCTGTGATCGCAAGGTCGTTGATTCAAATCCCTTTGAGCATGGGCCTTGACCTCAACGGCTCCAGGAACCACCTGGCCCTGCTTTCTCAATCGTATGTTATAAGAACATAAGAAATTTACAAACGAGAGGAGGCCATTCGACCCATCAAGCTCGTTTGGGGAGAACTTAACTAATAGCTCAGAGTTGTTAAAATCTTATCTAGCTCTGATTTAAAGGAACCCAGGGTTTTAGCTTGCGCTACACTAGCAGGAAGACTATTCCATACTCCAACTACACGCTGTGTATGTTACTCTGGTTAATGGCATCTGCTAAGTAAATGTAATGTGTATCGCTTTTGCTTCCTCACTGAGAAAGAGCTGGTGTAGCTCCAAGTGGAGTCAAACTTTCCTTTGTGAGGCCTACAGGGGACCTACTTTAAAACAATGGAATGGATGACATGGGAGAACAATGCATTTAATTCTGCAGAAGTGTTGATTTTCAAAGTTGGGAATTAGCCTTGCATCAAAGTGCCTCTTGACAGACATGTAATTTGTCAGTATTTACATTTATTTATTTAAAAATAGTGAAGTCACTTTGCAAACCACTGGATTTGAACCAGGAATAGGACACAGGGTTTCTAACTTGCTGAGCCACACACTGCCCCTCTCATATCTTTAAAACTTACAAAAATCTTTTTGACCCCACAGTAAGAAAACCTGGCTTAACATGCAAGACACAAAAGTAAACATCGTAGACAAACAGTGGCATGGAGAAACGATCTCCCTCACCTGCTCAGGAGCTGTGGGAGGCTGGATATGATTGGTCCGTAACCGGGGGCATTATCATACAATTCAAACAGGGGGGCAGCCACCAACTTATAGTTTTTGGGCACTGCAAATAAAGCTAGCAAACACCAGCAGATCAATCACCCGACATCAACACTACACTTCCAAAGTGTATGATAGCTGCAGGCAGAACCTACAGTGCTGCCTGAATGATGAAGACAAAAAAAAAAACAATGAAGACTTGAATCACACATCATACTTGTACATTACAGAAGCCACTTATCTAACTGAAATGTCTCTCTGAATTAGGAGAACAGCGACAACAGCTAGCAGAAATAAAATCAGTACTAGTGTTTTTTTTAACAAACAAAACTACTAAATATACACTATGACCGCTGCATGGCCAATTACAAATGCATACTCCTTCACTGACAGTAGAGGTTAAGGTATGAGACATTCATAATACTACTAGTTTGTAGTAACCTGCTCTTGTTAATACCAATTATCCATCACCTGCAGGTCCTCACCTTTCTCTTGAAGCTGAACCAAGAAGAGCTTCTTGTGTTCCTTGGGTTTGGTAATGTGAGCGGGAATATAAGGATACTGCAGACAGAAATAAGACATCTAGAAAGTTCTTTCACAAGAGCACATTAAATATTCCATTAAATATTCATTTCATAGAGGCAATTATGAATTATGGGGATTTGGATTCAAAAAACAGTAAATGGGTCACTGATTCTGCTGCTATGTTAAATTTGGTGCTCGGTCTATCTCTGAGCATACCGGCTGCCACATCTCAGACACAACCTTTTTATATTTGCAGTTAGTCCTCTCTGACAGTTTCAGTTATTCACCCCCACTTTGTTTTTATTCTTTCAGCTTACATTTAATAAAGTATACTTTAATGCATTCCTATAACTGAATTTTTGTGGTCCTTGACTGTAGTAAGGATCCTATACATGACTCGGCCCCCCCGACCCTGCCCCCATTCCAGGGCTGGTTACCATCTTCTCACCTGAGGAGGTTCAAAGTTCGGTCTCCACCAGTTTCCGATGCAGTCATCGATCACCCAGTCCTGTTTCACCCCATCTTGACGTCCCAGAATCTGAGATGGAAGGGACACCGAAGACGAGAAGGCTCATGAAGCAGGTTCTGGCTGGTCTTCTCAATAACATTTTATAGTATGAAATAAGCAAATGGACTACAGACCAGCTCGGTTTCCTTCCTGACATGAACAAATCACCCAGCTCCCTACATTGTTCTGTGCCTGCCAGGGATAGTAAGATTCACCGATTCGCATCGGTGCATCAGCATAATAGTTCTAGATGCGATTGCCGCCACTGAAAAAGTGTGTACTGGATACAATTTGGCAATTTTGCATATTTTCGAACACCTCTGCATTAGTAAAATCTGATTCATTAATATATGCTAATTATTAGTAGACACCCTATGTCTGTAGTATTTAGAAATGTGACCAATTATTTTTGACCAATAATTTTATATTAAAATTTATTCCCCCTCAAACTGTCTCTGTGCCATATTGAATTAATTGGCATCATGTTCTTTTTCCAACGCATCGTATTGCGTCAAATCACACTGCATCACAAAAGGGGTGAATCATATTGTAGCGCATCAGTAGTTGCTTCATATATATATATATATATATATATATATATCTTTAATGTATCAGATTGTTGGCACTGCATCAAGATGCAGACTCACTGCACCCTGCGACCCCTTCAGTAGTATGGCTAACTGCATTAGCACCTCTGTCATTAATCGCTTGAGTCCTTCCACTTCATCCTCTCCTGGGTTCAACTCACCACCAGGGCTGTGGGTCACAAAATGGGGTTACAACTTACAGCTGAATTGCACTCCCTCAACAGGCACGGTTGTATAAAGCATTTCAGGATTTGGCCAACAAAATCTTACATGGTATAGATCTCAGGAGATGTATCCAGCATTGTCTGATGGAGTGATTTATACAGAATTGAATGACGGGCAAATAAAGCTTATTTAGTTTTTTCAGTGCTGTGACCCATGCTTCCTAATGGACTGGGGTGCATACATACTCACAGCTTGAAGAAGGTGGTCCCAAGCTGAAGCAGCAGCACGTGTGGGAGTCTGTGTTCATGCACAATCAGCACACCCTCCACTGTCCTCCTCATGCCGATCTTCTCGAACTCCTCACGCATCCGTTGGAACCGGGCAGCAACAGAGCTGTCTTTCTCATATAGCGGTTCTTTGGTGCCAAACGTATAGTTTGTCAGCGGGTAGCTGCAAATAAAAACCACTGACCATCAGTACTTGCAACGGTGATGATATTATTACTATAAGTACTGCATTATTTCATCAATTTCGCCTAACGATGCAATTCACTGATTTGCCCAAGCAGTAAATCTCAAGTCCGATCTCATTTCCTGGGCAAGCCGAGACAGTGACCCAGTATCGCACGGATGTACAGAGACCCAGTATCGTCTAACTGCACGAGACTACCATCAGCTGTACTCAGCCATCGAATTATTAACAGAAACGCCTACAGGCGACGTGCGAAACGCCAGAGATGACAATAGGGACCATAAATCACAACTGACTGCAAACTCGACGCGGGAGCTACTCAAACCGAACAAGGCGTACAGGTTGATGGTCCTCTCCAGCGTCAGGGGCTTGGCTGGGGCGCTGATGTATTTATTACCAAACTGATTGACTCCACGAGGCCAACCGGTCGAGGATCGGTTGGGAGGCACAACTGCCATGACCAAAATAACGCAATTAAAAAAAAGAGCAAAAGATGACCAATTCGACTTTAAATGTAATTTAGCTATACAGCAACCCGTTGTCAGAAACAAAATCTTTCACATCCGGGCCACTTTTCACGACAGTTCAATACGTTTTACGGCAAACATACAACTTTATGGCCATAGACGCACAACGTTTAATTTCACCAAAGCTATATCCTGGCGATGGTCTCTTAAAGCGCTTTCACATCTTGCAAAATAGATTGCAGTTTCATCGATTATTGTAAGCATCCTAAGACTTTAGTTTTGTTCGGGTGACAGGTATGTTGCGGAATTATTAAATACAGATTTATTAAGAAAATACAACACTGGAAGCTGGAAAGAGTTGCTTGTTTAAATAGCTTTATTGATATGGTTATTCGTATTACTGTTTATCCATCCATCTTCTGACCGCACAAGGCGGGTGTGTATCTGACTGCATTCCAGCCCATCACAGGACACGCACATGCATTACACTCTCTGTCTTACATCTAAGTGAAATAGGTTTTGGTTTCCCAAATATCACTACCGTTAAGTCCCCCCCAAAAAACTTTGCAGCTTTAAATTTACAAGAACTCGTTAACTGTTCCGTATTGGGTGCTTTTGGCTGTGTAGCTGTATTAGTTGATGATGAGCATTTAGGCTGTGAAATACGCATGGCTGCGGGGGACTCCCATCTGCTGATCGGTCTCTGCGACGTGCCGATCCCTAAAAACTACACGTCAACTTTTTTCACTAATAAAATCGGAGATCTACCGGTAAGACAAACATTTATAAATTTTACTATATATTTTAAACATTATTTAAACAAAATGTTACATCTACGTAACAGGCCCAGTTTTTTACACAGTATGTACAACTGGCGAACATCTTCCATAGTTGTAACAGCACACGCATTTTTAATGTTTTGATTTTTAGGCACTTACCATTATTACGCGTGAGCTTAATAGATAACATTTATTTGAACTGAATGAATGTTACTTGCAGGAGTACAGTAGTAAAGTCTGATTATAATACAAAATTCCAGTCTGCTAGATAGCCGCGTGAAGATCTCACGTGGCGTAATGGATAAGCTAACTTAGCTCAGCCCGCGGGTGGATTTTGAATCCTGGGCTGGCACTAGCAAGTTCTTGAAAATTAGCTTTATCTTCATTTTACTTCGTTTAAATGACACTACTTAATAATGTCCGTGCCGTGAATTTTCAATTATTTATCTTCCAGGACCCTATTCCTGCAGTTTCGCTCGGATACCCTTATTGCGCGATCTGCGGCTCTGCGCTTGCGCACATTGTACAGGTGTACTGCCCCCTGGAGGCGTCTCGGTATCATCGCACCATTAACGTGTTTGCTTGTCCTCAACAGCAATGCAGTGGAAAAACCGAGAGGTAGATACGATCGTTAATGTCGTGTGCAAATTCAACATGTGGATTACAAGATGAATCTTTGGAAATATTCATGTTTTTGATAATACTTGTCATACTTTAAATTATGCGGGAGCAAGTTTGTACAGTTTACAGTTTCTACTCGAAGTGCTCCATGAACTGGGACCAGGAACTTAAGTCCATTGGTATTTTAAATTTACTTATATGAGCTGCAGCAAATCTACACATCCACCTCAATAGAATCAAGGCTATGGCAAAAGGTGGCCTTTTCAATACTAAGATACTGAGTCTGTATATTGTTGCATGCAGTTTTAGCCCTTGTTTCTGATATCTGCAGCAAATTCATTTTGTTTAATTTGTTTTCTGTAACTAGATAAAGATTTTTGTATAATTTGTAATCCAACAAAATTTGAAAATGTCTGCAAGGTGTGAACAATTTCACAAGGCAATTTTTGCATCTGCTTTGAATTCATCCAGTTCTTGTGCTTGTAACAGATCTGTGTCCACTATCAGTTAATGTTTGTCTTTTAATGTATTTGTTTTATTTTTCTTGTTAGATATTGTTCTTATTTTTCACCTACATGCTGATGAACACAATAGCAAAACATGACAGTTAGCAGCCCCCATGAAATGTGTTTTGTGATAGTTATGCTACTTTTTGATTGTATTTTTTTGCATAAAATTTATAGCTGGAAAGTGCTACGGTCCCAGTGTCTAGAGTCAGAGATCAAGGCAAAGAGTGATAGTCAGTGGAAGGAGCCGGCCCAGGTGAAGGAGCCTCCCATGTCAGCCAGTGACTGGTGTGAGCATGCAGATGACTGGGGCACTGAAGAAGAGGAGGAAGGGACAAGTGCAAGCTCTGCACATAACCACACGAGCACTCAGAGCAGCTCCCTGCCGAAGCTGGACGTTAGTTATGGGCTGCAGGCCCTTACTTTGACAGAGGCACATCAGTCTGCTTCTCCTAGGCCTGAGCCTGTGTTCCCAGAGTCTGTGCCCATCTTCAGGCCATACTATATCTGTGTGGTGGAAGAGGGGGATATCGATGAACACACCGACATGGAGGATGCCCAGAGGCTGCTGTGCGAGTATGAAATGAGAGAGGGTGTATCTGTAATGCAGTTAGAAAGGTACGAAGCATGTATCCACCATATGACTGTCAGAGGTGGATAGTTCAGGTCCAGAAAGTAAAAATCCAGACCAGGATTTTGTTTCAGCCAAACAGTTGAGTACTCTGTGACTGTTACTGTTTTTTCTGAACTGTTAGTTGAGGGAAAAAAAATCTTAGTCTGGAGTTTACTTTCTGGATCAGAATTATTTACCTCTGATACCAGTTGTCTGTGTAGAGCCTTTTTAAATCACTGCTGGTTTATGTTAGAAGTTACAAGATAATGTGCCTGTTGAGCCCAGTCTGGCTGTTCTTTTGATTTCACTTATGTTGTGTCCAGTTTTGAAGGTCAAGGTGAGTTGGAGAGATATGAAAAGACTGACGCTAAACATGGAGACAAGATGTTCTCCAAGTTCATGAAATGCATTTCCCTCTGTCCGAAGCAAATCTTACGGTAAGAAGACACTTGTAAAATTGATCATGCGTAAAACCATCACTAAGTTTGCACTTTGAGAGAGTTCATACTGCTTTGGTGAAAAAATGGCATTAATGAAAGCAGTTCTGCACGCATGATAGTAATGAACTATTTTTTGCATGCACTGGTATGATTTTTCTGTCATAAATATGCAGGGGTTACTACTAGATTTAACTAATGGATATGCTACTCAACAATTAGTACTGCTGCATCAATTTCTATTACAGAGTCTGAGAATAATTACTTTTTTTCCAGTACTACTATTTTGGATTTTTGCTGTAGATTCCTACTGGAAAACTACTGTTAACCACTTTAAAGTGATTTCTGTTATATTGAGTTTAACGTAACACATTTAACTGATCAAAATGCTTTTCTTTTCTACAGATATTCTTGGAACGGGTCACCATTGTTCATCACAGATCCCAGCTCCAGTTTAACACACACTGTACCACCCTGCAGTTATTGTGGCAATCCTCGAGTCTTTGAGTTCCAGCTTATGCCTGCGCTGGTCAGTTTACTTGGGAGCGTTAATTCGACATCAGGTGGGTAGGAAGGTTAATGTGGCAACTCAGCAGAGCAAGCATATGAGATTGAGTAAATTTAACCACAATGTGAACCCTGAATAGTACATAGAGTATTTTAATGAGCGATTCATATAGGTCATACATTTTTATTTAGTGCCTTCCTTAAAAAATATTTAGTGTAATGTGGCAAACTGCAGCTCTGTGCATGAATATTGTCTGGAGTTGGATAAAACCAGTAAATGATGTTGTAGTTTTAAACACTTTAGTCCTCCTTTGTATTTCACAATCCTGGCAGATAGCAACTGAATGTCATATGTTCCCTTTGTCTCTCAGAGCTGCAGCTAGAATTTGGGACAGTCCTGGTCTACACCTGCAGAAGTAGCTGCTGGCAGCCTGGCAGAGACTCACCCGCTGAAGAGTTTGTGTTGCTCCAGAAAGACCCTGATCACCAGCTTTTCTCAGAACCTTGCTAGAACAATGTGAAATAAATTGCTTTGTATTCTTCCAAATCCATCTACTTTTGTCACACGCATCTAGTGTCCTAATATTTTCCCTGAAAACAGCTTGTGCTTAGACATAATTGGCAGAAAATCAATAGTAAAGCAGTAAATCGGAGTGCTCATGAACTTTACTGTCAAACGGAGCGCAGTTAGCCATCGCAAAAAAACCCCTGAAATAGTTTCCCACAGGGTGGGGCAGAAAAATTCTCTCTTGACCCAATAGAGTCTGGCTGCAGTCTACAAGGATGTGAGCCCTCTAGCGGTGATGTCTTGTAAGTTACCACAAATGGTATCACCCTAGTTACTGTAGCAATCCTCAAGTTCCTACTGATGCCCGCATCGGGTGGTCTGCTTAGGAGCGATAGCTTGAGATCGGGTGGGTTGGAAGGTCAGTGTCACGTCTCCGTAGAATGTGCATGTCAGTAAATTTAACAACCAGCCTGGTTAGCCGACATAGCTATGAAAACAGACTGCGCTGTCACCTGAAGTAGCATGAAGCAGAACTCAGACAGCTTTGTCTGGCATATGGTATACGAATGTGCTTTGAACGAAACAGATGACAACCAGTTAGAAATGGCAATAAATGTTCTCAACAAGTCAGACAACAGAAGACAAATAGTATTTGTACATTTCTGGAATAATTCTTATTTACACAGCAATACACTGTCTAGTCACGTTGAAAGAGGGAAGCGCGTATGCAGTGTAACTGGCTCGTAGAATTTGCCCTGCATGTTGCAAATATCCAAGGGGAAAAGGGTGCTGTAGCATAGACGAGCTCACCCTTACTACAGTGATTCCCGTAGATTCTCTTTGCCAGGGGTGAACCCAATTTCCTCTTGGTTTCATAGTTCCTGGGCTTTTTCTGTGGTTGTTTGAGTAGTCAGCTTTCAGTGAAGGGAATCTAAAGAGATTTTATTGACCATGATCAATAAAGTTCAATCATTAATTCCTTAAAATACTTGTCATATTAGTCTGGATCCTATGCTGTTATTTTGACTGGGTACACATGGGTGAACACAAGGCAGGGTACTGTTTTTTGGCTGGGGTGGGGGTATGCCGGATGGTATGTGGGGAGGGTGAGTGCAAACCGCTACACTGCCAGGCCACCCACCACCCTTACTGCAGTGATTCCCATAGATCAAAAACTACGCTTTTATTTTGACTGGGTACACAGGGGTGAACACAAGGCAGGGTACTGTTTTGAGGGTATTGGCTTGAACATACTCCCTGCACCCATAAGGTAAAGTGGGATGCATTTCAGGTAATGTGGGACAGGTAGTTTGGTAATGTGGGACAGTGTGAATATAGGCGAAATACATCAATATTGAATAATTTGCAAAGAGTTTTACGAGTTTAATAGACAAAACAGCTCAAGGAACAGTTGAACATTAATTTCAACACAATTTTTTTTTTCGTAAATCAAAAATAGTCATCGATAAAAGTCAAAATCCATTAGATTTAGTTTCATTTTGGATTTTGCTTTGTAGAAAATACCTAAACCAATACATGAAAAAATTATACTAACAGTAAAAACAGTACAGTTGCTTGTGATCATTTAGTTCTCGTCCTGCCATCCTTTCCTCACTTCATGCATTGAGCAGGCTCTGCCTCTTCACATTCTGCCTCGGTGCTATCAAGTAGCATCCGTGTTCCAGTATAATGACAATAAAGACTTTCTATTCTATTCTATTCTATACACTAAAACAATTGAACAAATTCAAGTTGGCAATTTTTCCCATTTCATAAATAAATAAAAATAATTATTTATATATTATATGTATAGTTACTGAATATAATTAGGATTTGGAGCTCCATCCTGTCAAATATGCACTTACTCTCTTCTTGGGAGAGCCTATAAAACTGTCCCACATTACCTGAAACATACTGTCCCACTTTCCCTAATTAGTTTGGTAAAGTGGGACAGCTGAAAAATAACTCTGTTTAAAAAATTAAATAGAACTTTGTCGATTTAAAGTATTTAATTTACTGCAGTAGTATATCATAGACATAATTACATAAAAATTAGGTGCAAAAAATTAGCTTAACTGTCCCGCATTACCTGATGTCCCTGAATTCACCGCATGTGTGAACCCAATTTCATCTTGGTTTGATAGTTTCTCTGCTAGTAAAGTGACTGCGTGAGTAGCTCAGTGGGCTATATTCAAAACTAAAATTTTGGCCGTAACCGAAGTTGTTCGCATGTCAGGGCGGTCGTAACTCGGGGGTCCACTGCACCGAGGTACAGGTGTACTTACACTTCCGCGTCATACCTTCTTACATCAAGGGGCGACAAACGACTTTTATTTTGAAAACGAAAGACCGGAAGTTCATTATTTCCAGCACTAGCTGCTGTCGTAAAGCGAACATGTTTGTTAGATACTGTCACTGAGCCGGAGTGTTTTTTTCACTTCTATTTTATTTCCAGTTTCCAGTAGTTTTGAATTTTGTTACATCATGCACCAAAATGGCTTTGAATTCTAAAAGTGAAGATATGTTTGATGTTATTCTGTTGGCTGACGACAGGTAGGTGATATTGATGTTTCAGTGAGTATGTCAGCTAATTAAACCAAAGCATTCATTGATTGACGGCAGATTATTGTGACTGCCGTACTTTTATTCAGGTTCCGCATCGAAGGTTACCGGGAAGGTTACGAGGAAGGGACCCGTCAAGGGCTAACTGAAGGAAGAAACCACGGAGGGACCCACGGAGCCAAGCTGTCATTAGAAGTATGTGTCTTACCTGTAATCGGCGGTGGGAGAACGGGGTCAGAAAACCCGCTTGTTCAAGTGCAAACTTACAGCAGCAGTAAAATCCTTAATCAGAATATTTGCTTACGGTTAAAGCTTTTCAGAAAGGTTTCACTTGTGTTTATCGATAGCAAGAGAATGTAGAGAGAAGTTAATTTTTAAAGTGAAGTAGTTTTTTGAGCTTTATTAAATATTATGAAAGATTACGTCTGATGCTTACGATAACTCAGTAAATTTCTAGTAAATTTAGTTTCCCACACGTGCATGTCCTTCCAATACATTGGTAGCTTTTAGACAATACGCATCTCCATCAGTTCTATTGTAATATTGCATATTATATTATTTAAAGTGTAGTTTATTACATTAAAAAAAATGTAAAGTTAATTTTAGAGGTTTTATGAGGTCATTCTTATTGACGCTCTTTAACCTTTGTATTGTAAATTGAACAATGTATTAGGTGTCATTCTACTACGGATTTGCTTTGACTTGGAAAAGTCTACTTCAGAACAGCACAGGGGTCAAAACACAGTAAGAGATGGTCTTTCCTCAAAGCTTTGTAAAATCACAGATACACCATACAGAATCTGCTGGTGTACTTGATGTTTTTGAATATTTAGTATATTTGTTTTTATAATAGGAAGAAACTCAAAACTCTGGAGACCCTGCTTGCATTACTCCAGAGCTTTCCGTACGATGATGCCCAGTATGAAAACCTAGAACAAGACATAGCAAAGACTCGTGCAAAATTCAGACAGGTATGGAATCCAGTTCAGGATATTTAGGCTGTTCTGCAGAGTAATATGTGTGAGTGTTGTACTAGTGGATGCAGGGATGTACTGAAATGATATCCGTATAATTATCAGCAATAAAACAGATGTCAGAAAATGCGTACATTTCAGCTAAGGTGAAAAGCAGTTGTCTGTCACTTATAATTAACTTGTGCACCATTCCTTTGTTTCCTTTAACATATATTTTTATGTTCTAGTTTTAAACTTAGTGTTTCTGTGATCATATCTCTGATGGAACGTTTACTTTGGGATCTGTTGCTCTTTCAGGTCTGTTCCCTCCTAAATGTGCTGACTGATTTCCGTGAATTTGTCAGTACAACTGGAGGCTTGTCCTTTTAAAGGTCTACTGCTTGATGGAGTAGGTCATCAACTCTCACAGTGCACTGAATAATATTCGAGAAGGCCCCGGATCTCTTTCCAATTTGGGGTGTGTGGAAAGTGCTGGAGCTAAGGTATTGTGGGTTAGAGGAGGTCTGTGGAACAGTCGTCAGCTCTAAGGAAACCCATTGTTTTCCTGTCATTGTGCCTTGCATTTGGACAGGATTTATATACCAATAATATATGCTGCTTTCATGGCGTTGAACATCACCACTCCTTACAGAAATACCGTGTTCTTCCTGATGTGAACTTTTGTAAAGTAGTGTATGTCTTGGTGATTTATGTCATTCTTTGTATACCTGTAAAAATGAGAAACTTCAGTGTGCAAAACATCAATTGTGCTAGAATTTAACATTGTAGGATCTATAGGATCAGATACACAGTATTATTACGGCACAGCGTGTTCCCTATTCCTGCGAAAGAAAATGTATATTACCATTGATCACCAAAAAGTGCATTAGCCAAGGATTCATGGCTTTTTAGAACCTTAAGTTCTATTATGCATAACCAAATGAGAACTGTACCATTTGATTATTTTTCAAATTAGGATTGTAATAAACAACCCACCTAAAAAATTTTGTTAGTGTACATTTTCATCACTCACTGATAACACTGATAGTGTTACACTGAAGTAAAATACTTCAACCAATACTCAGTACTCAATACTTGATATTTCAAGATATCAAGTATTAAAACTACCTATAGACATGCATGGGAGAGGCAATAGGAAGATGGAAGGGTTGAAATTACATTTTTACATCTGAATGGGCGAAGCCTGTGTGTCTGTAATCAGAAGGTCACCGGTTCAATCTCAGCCTCAGCACATCTGTGGGTCCTTGAGCAAGGCCCTTAACCCCCAGCTCCCTGGGCCCCCCAACAGGTGACTGCCCTGCACAGACAGCTTACGCTACAAAAGAGCAAGTTGTGGGAGGTGTAAAAAGACAATGTCCCCACAGGGATCAATAATAATAATAAAGTATCATTTATTATTATGACTTTTAATGGTCTGGTTAAATTGTCCCTGAATGAACAGAAAATGGCAAAATGCACTGGGAGTGCCAATAATAGATACATGATGGTTCACTGTATGAGGAGCATGTGGGGATGCTGGTGGAGTTGTGTCACTAGCTCTTCCTCCGTTGGTTCCTGTATCTGTTCTCTTAAAGATGACAAAAACACAACAGAAAAAGATCAATAGGTAATATCAATAGGTAAACCTTCTGTATGACAAGAATCACAGGACCGAAGATAACGTAATTTGGAAGAACAACAACAAAAAAAATAAATAAACCAATGGGGCAACACTATCCATAGGGCAAAGAAAAACCTCCACATCCTCAATTCTGGGTTAAGGAAGCCATGAAGAATGGGTAGGAAGTCCTATGGGATTATGGAAAAAATAAAGCACTATAGAGCTTAGCATTAAAGTCAAAATGCCGCTGACCATCATCATGATTTCTGTAACTCTTTTTTTTTTCCCTGGGACAGAAAAATGATAGATTCAAAAATATACTGATGGCTAAAAACTAGTTTTTTGAGGTTTCATGAGATAACACTACAATATTCTAGGTGGGGTCTTACCAAGGAGTTATATAATCGATAAGAACATAAGAAATTTACAAATGAGAGGAGGCCGTTCGGCCCATCAAGCTTGTTTGGGGAGAACTTAACTAATAGCTCAGAGTTGTTAAAATCTTATCTAGCTCAGATTTA
>JAODLD010000008.1:3409381-3427758 GCA_026781065.1 Mormyrops boulengeri | reverse complement strand
TTTGCTCGAGGCTAAACAGATTCAGCTCAGCTAACCTCTCCTCATACAACATTCCTCTAAGACGAGGAATCATTCTCCTGGCCCTACGTTGCACCCTTTTCAAGACAGCAATGTCGTTTTTAAGGTATGGTGACCAAACCTGCACACTATATTGTGCCATGAAGAGTGTTACATGAGTGTGATTAGTTAGTCAACTGCAACTGGTAAGCATTTTAAGGCTAGAAGGCAGGTGTAATGTCAAACACTAATGATTACGGTATTTCTCTACCAGAATTTCACAGTAATAGCAGACAAAGTGCAGTATTTTGTAAGCTGTAGGTCTTTAAGTCTATCCTGTAAAACATTCAAAAAAAGGCAAAAAAAACAACAACAGTAAAGGTTATTTAATGCCCCCACTCTACCTGAACATTAGTTGTACTGTCATCTGGCATCCAATTCTCTCTTGGTCTGAAACACTACATCCATAGCTATGATCCCATTTGTAGATGAAGTTCTGGAAAAGAGGTAATTTCAATTTTTATTCTCACACTACTAATTTCTCCCTTAATCAATGGTGGGGAATAAAACTCTGGATTCACCTCTAAGATCAAGGCCACAAACAGGTTCACCCACATGACAGAAGATGTCAGCCACCAGCACACAAAGTAGACTTTTGACCACCTTCAGAGAGAGCAGAAGGTTAAATTTGTTGATTCTATCATAATCTGACATTGGTTATTATTAGATACCAAGAACAACAACAACAATGATTGGTCGCGCTTTACATTAACAGCACCTTCACAATGCATTCATTATGCATTCATAGAAAATTCAGTGCACCTTCATAATGCATTCATAGAACATTCATAAGCAGCACAGAAGTATACCATAACATCCTAACATACTTTAACAGCTTTAATATACATTAATAACACAGTATCTAACAAACACATTATATGATCATAATGTTTGTTATTGTCATATAATGTTTGCTACTGATGTATATTACAGCTGTTAAAATATGTTAGGATGTTAAGGTATGCTTACATGCTGCTTATGAATGTTCTATGAATGCATTACGAAGGGGCAGTTAATGTAAAGCGTTACCTAATAATAATTATCATTACTTTTTAAAAATCTGGTATTAATCTAAAACAGTGCCATTTATACAGATGGGTAGTTACTACTGGAAAAAGTACATAAGCAGGCCATCTGATAAATGAATATTTATAATAATGAATAAGTAAAGATACAAACAGGGTCACCTACCACAGTCATTCATTTGAATATGGCATTGCCACGGTGCCCTATGAACTTACTCATTAGTCTGTCTGGCATAGATTTCCATGAAGACCTGCCAGTTGTTCACTATCATGATGTTGTACAGAAGCACTAGCGTGGACTGGGCACAGCCAATGGGAGGAGAGCGAAAAGACCAAGAACATGTCGATAGGTACGGCAGTCAACCAATAAGAAAAACAGAGTAACAGACTTGTCAGGAATGTTACTAATAATAATGAACATGAATTAAATATGACTAGCACTGTACACTGACAGTTACTGTACGTACTATTCAAAACAGATGTATTGTGGACAGAAAATATTTACCATCATTCCAGACACTTTGCTTTCTTTAAATATTTAGGTTTACCATTTAACCATAATAAAAATGTCCAGGATTATATTTGTTGCTTGTAATTTCACAATACTCACAGCAAAATCATCAAAATTGTTTGGCCAGTAGCCTAGCTGTTCGTATGTCCCACATTGTGCTGTGTAGTTAATGGTGGTGTTTGCCAGACTGACGTTGGTGGTTGTACTGAAAGAGACATGTCTCAATATATGTAAAATACGTTAATCTAACTGGTCACTAACGAACCAAATTATTGTTCCCTGAAGAAATGTAAATGTAAACGAACAATAAGCTTTTGAACAAAATTTCGGTCTCCTTACTTGTTTGATGGTGCTGTGATTGATCCCTGAAACAGCCAAATGCCAAGCACAGCAAAAACGTAGTACACCACCTTAACAGAGAAATGTTAGGAAAGAGGGAAACACTTTCATCATCTGTTACCATGGAGGTCATTTCAAAGGCTGTAAATGATGTACTTTCTGTGAATATATCATGGTAAGCTACTTACCACCAAGATCCCAACAAATGCCCTGAGGTTTTTGACCAGGTCCACCAGAGTACTGGCTACCAGAGCCATCAGCTACAAAAAAGTACAAACACAACAGCTAAAAATAAAATGTAGTTCATAGTTATATATATATTCGTTTCTATAGGAAAATGTTTATGATATTACATAACAGGCTGTTCAAAATTAATATGGAATTTGGGGGGATGGTTCCTTTAGGAAAGTAACTGCCACAAGGTGACATTATATAAAAATATTAAATGCAAATACATGGTTTTAAAAGTAAGATTCTGCATCATTCTGTATACTGAATGTAGAAATAAAATAAAAAAAAGTCTGTTTGGTTACCTTGATGTTTGGAATGATCCTGAGGAAGCGGAAGACGACTAGCATGTTCACCAGACGGACCATCTCCCACAATGAGAGAATTCCTGGCTGTGTGGGGAACCTGGAACATTTTTTCTTCCTTTCATTCTTTTTTTTTAATTTTTTGAGATATGCATCTCAAATAAATTAAAAATCCTTTCTTTTATTTAAATTATAATATAGAATATGATGGCATCAATCTATTTTGACACCTTTTTGATGACATAAAGAGTACAGGTAACGGAATGTAATCCAGTAGATATGCAGACACAGTGATCCTAGTTCATCAGAAGAAAATCTAGGCCTGGTGACCATGGAGTCTAATATTGTAAGAAGACCCCAGTAATAAATAATAGCTTATAAATATGAAGAATGAATAAAATCAGTAAAAATACATACCGTTGTGGAAATCTGTAAGTAGCAAATATGGCGATCTGGAGACACTTTTGTTGTAAGAGAAAAGAGAAGCGTGCGACGTTACAATAGAAAAAAGGATTTTTAAGACACAAGGGATTCTTTCAAGTGCAGGGCAAAACCCTCGAAAATAAAGATGCTCATTAACTGTCAATTTTTTGTCTAAAATAACATAAATGTGTACTTTTAACATTTCGAGAACTTGTCAGATTGAGTCAAATTGTAAAATATAGTCTGCACATACCAGCAGAAGGACCGTCATTAACCCATCAAAAATATTGCTTCTGTAAGAAAGGTATCCTCTCCAACCCAAGGAAAATATTTTCAGTCCCGTCTCAGTTAGGTAGTACAAAATGAAGAAGCAGTTTATGATCTTGAGAAAAGGAACAAAGTAAATACTGTAAGTACTGTACTGCAAAAGTGGCCTTTGTGATGAGACATGAATACTACAACCCCTTTCAGCATTAAGTGACTTTTTTCAGAGTTCAAAGTAAAAATCCATAAATCCACAGAATAATATACAATGTTTCCTTTCAAAACCTGCTTGGACTACAAACAACACTTACCCCTAGATAGTAGTTATCTTGATTTGAGATGGATTTCTCAGAATCAATTACCAGTATCATCTGAAAAATTAAGAAAGAAAAAAGCAGAAAATACTTCAAAGATTCTTCTATGAGAAGTTTATTAACAGCAATACTCGCCTAAGGAAAGTTAATAATCAATTTAACTGTATAAAGGGTGTCTTAAAAGGTTCATTATTAAGGGTGCTTGGCTTACACATATGCAGATGACATTGGTGAGCGCCACCACATTCCCCAGCACGGTGAAGTAATAGTGGCTAAAGACAAACTGAAGTCTCTGAAGGAACCTGTAGTTATACTCAGGTAATGAAGGATGCTGTGGAAAAAAAGTTGTACCACTTTACAATGAGGCTCCCTTTTGCCACTTACAATAGTTGTAACTCAACAGAAAAAACTAAGTGTTACAACTTGTTTATAACACTCTATTAATCAGCCCCAACCCCCCCCACGCAAAACCCTAAACGCACACAGTACTGCCACAATATTGACAGGGACACCATACCATGTATACCCAAATCTCCACCCTTACAATTAATAATTGACAAATTGTTACAACCACATTAATAACCTGATTATAAACCATTCATAAACCCTTTGTAAGGGTAGTCTTATTGTTTAAGTTGCACCAAAAAAACTTCACATGATACATATATATGGTTTCACATACTGAAATCTACAGCTAAATGCTATATATTTCTATATAAGGAATGGTCGACTCGCTCTCTTTTTCCCCCACGGTATTTATTGTAGAAGATGAGCATTCCCAATGACAGAATATGTATGTCCTAGAGGATGTGGTACAGTAGATGGATACCTCCTGGATGTGGTCCTTGTCCAGCTCGTCAAAAAGCCTCTGAAAATCTTTCCCTTGAATAGTGCCACTGGAAAATTGCTGGACTTTCTGATTAGAATAAGGTCAACGAAGAAGGGTTACACTAAAACGTCAGCAGGAAAACAACTCAAGGAGAGCCACACTGACACATTAATGGCTGCATGCACCGCTGAGCAATCACCAGCTCACCACAATACTATCTACAGTGTTTCTCAATCCAGATCCTAAGGGACCCGCAGACAGTCCACGTTTTTGCTCCCTCCCAGCTCAGCAAAAATGTGGACTGTCTGACAGACTGGCACCACCTGTGGGTCCCTGGGGTTGGGAAACACGGATCTACACTTCCAGCTTAACCCATCTATCGTTAACCACCCTGCTCACAATCCCTTTTACACCCATCCCCATGATTGAAATTCCTACCGCCATGATGGCTAGTCTGTGGTAAGACTTCATGTGCACCTTCTTCATAACCTTCAGCACGGTGTCCACCTGCACACACTGACTTTGGGAAACCGCCAGAGAATACACACACATTAAAAAAGTATGGCAGAAGTCTGACGGCAAACTCTAAAAACCCTCTTTCATAATAAAGTCTGTAGTGATACATCTTAAATATGCATAGAGAAATAAAGTTGTATTTGATTTTACTTTTTATTGTTTTCCTGCAAATACTGGGGTGAATTCAGGGGAGGTTTTGAAATGGCTAAGCTGACACACTTTGACAGACATAATATCGTAGTTTTACACCAATATGAAAATCATTCAAACAATTTCTTTGATTGCCTAAGTCTTTTGCACAGTGCTGTATATACACACCAGAAATAAAAACATTATCTAAGTTTAAAAAGAGAAAGGTAAGGAACATGTGCTGATGACACAAACCGCCTTAGGGAGAACCACATCATGCTGAATTGAATTGCTAGTATTGCTAATATGATCAGAATTACAAGTACGCTACCTTAAGGTATTAGGTAAGTGACAAGGACTTACATGTGCTCTTCAGTTTGTGTTTTGGCTTGGCCTCGACACATGATCTCAAACGCTGCCCTGATACCCAGCCGCCTCCTCAGTATGGATGCCTGGATAGACATCTGTGAAGTAATCAGGCGGTAAGTGCCTGGACCAGAGAACTTGAATGGCTCATTACAGACTACGGTATCAACATATGAATATATCAAGGGCCTCATTGCACTTTGCTGGTCATTTTGTGTTTATGTTCTTTCCGTGTTTCCTACGTCTGGCAATGTGTCATCTGATCTTCAATACTGGCAAACTCTTAATTAGGGGAAAGTAAGGTTTAAGCACACTAAATAAGGTATTGAAAGTGTTATTTGACAACTGGCTATTTTTTCATTAAAGAAAACTTAAATTTTTGTTCATTTTTAAAATGTTTGATCCATGGTGATATGATGTGGGGGTGGCATGGTGGCGCACTGGTTAGCACCGTTTTCTCTACTCAGGAACCAGAGTTCAAGTCTCTTCCATGTGTGTGGCGCTGGCATGTTCTCCTCGTGTTGTCATGGGGTTTCCTCCAGTCCCACCCTCTCCCCCAAATTGCCCATGTGTGAGTGTGCCCTGTGATAGGCTGGTGCACCATCCTGGATTGTTCCCTGCCTTGTGCTCACAGCCTCTGAACTCCTTGTGACCCAGAATAGGACAAGTGGTTCCAGAAGAACAATGGACGGTATAATGTCTCAGTTAGTAGCACTGTTTCCTTATTCCTCCAGGGTGAGGCGTTTGATTCTGTAGAGTTTGAATGTTCTCTCTGTGATTATATGGCCTTCCTTTCACAATCCAAAACCCTGTGGGTACGTAAACAGCTGTTTCTAAATTTCCCCTTAGTGTGTGGTCTCCACTTCAGGGTGATCCATACCCTATGCTTCTTGGAATAAGGTTCTAGGTTTATCACAACCGTGCACTGGTAGGAAAATGGAAGAACGCAAGAAATATTGCTCCAATTTTGATTGTTGCAGGTTGACAATGTTAAGCCAATTAAATAAAAAACAATAAAAACATTTCTTAAATGGGGGAAAGTTTTAGAAACTGGTTATATAAAGCTAACCCCAGGCTCACCAGTAAGTATCCTCTGAACTGGTTGTATATCACAGCAGTAAGAAGATTCATTAAGAAGTAGGTTCCTAAAAGAGTTCAAATAAGTAATAATTAGAAAGGAATGAAAGAAATGAACGGTGCCTCCTATACAACTTACAAAATCTCATTAAGTGTTTAAGTCAAATGACGGAAAAGTTGGGCCAGACTAAGAATCTCTTACCATCACATTAGACACCTAGGACTAGATTGTTTTCATAGTGGTATGCAATGTGTTTGGTTGTAGGAATGAGAATATTTTTGACAAATCCAACTGGATACTTCCTTCCAAAAATCTACAGACGTACATTCAGAGGCACTCAGAAATTCGTTGCAGTCTTTTCAGTACCTAAAATACTCTGGTTAACTCTAATACTTCAGGTTACAAATCTGTGTCGATCAATATACACATATACTGCATATCTCAGTACTTACCAAAGCCACTGAAGAGGATGAAGAAGATGGAGTATCCTCGGCTTAAAGAATAGGCTGGAATCATCACTGATTGATAAAAGAGAAAGTTTAGTAAGTGAGTAAGTTTGTTTATTTACTGACAAAAGGGAGTGAGCCAATGGCGATTGGAGCTTTTGGAGTTGATGATCTCTCCCTTATTTGTACAGGCTTGCTCCTTTAGTCCAAAACATGCGACTGGGGAAACTGGTGTCCCTAAATTGCCCATGATGTGTCTGTGTGGGTGTGAACATTGTGATGGAACCTTGTGCCCTGAGTTTCTTGCGATAAGCTATGGGCTTAATGCATGCCTATTCTGGAAAAATGGGTCCTTTCTATGTGGAGTTGGCTCACTCTCCCCGTGTTCGCGTGGGTTTTCACCAGGGGCCCTGGTTTCCTCCCACGGTCCAAAGGTGCGCAGGATAGGTTGATTGGTGAGTCTAAATTGGCCCTGTGTGTGTGCCCCGCGGTGTGTTGGTGACTGCCCAGGGCTGGTTCCTGCCTGCACCCATTGTTCCCAGGACAGGCTCTGGTCCCCCATGACCCCAGTTGGGATTAAGCAGTTTCAGAAAATGGATGGATGAGTTAACTATGCAATAATTGAATTCTTTCAAGTCACTCACTCATAAATTCAGTATTTTACTCAACACAAATGAACAATGTCCACTTTAAAAGAAATTTTGTATATGCACACTAATTCATACAAATACTTTGTATTTAATCTGAAATGGCATGTGTATGCAGTTACTTCATAATTAATCACATGCTTATATACAAAATTATCCAGCCCTGAGAAGATGAACCTACCGTCAGGGTTGTTTGCAGTGGTAAGAAGCACCAGTAAGGATGTTATGGATTGTGGTAAGTTTTGGAAATATCCTTCCCATTCTCTATTGTCATCTGGGTCCTAGACGAAAATAGATCCAATGCCTATAACATTTATCAGTTAAACTGGGGGCATTTTTATTGAAGGCCTTTCTGAATGTATTACGTAGAGAATGACTTAAAGAAGTAGAAATCATACCTCTCCCCTGGCAAAGATCAGCATTCCAAACATGGTGAACAAGCAGAGATGCAGAGCAATCAACAGGATCACACTGGGAAAGCAAAAAAGCACTTACTGGGTCACTTTGTATCTTTGCATGTACTGCCTGCTGTTAAATAATGAGGAAAAAAGCACTGGGCACTAGTGAGGTTCAGCCAATGAGGACACTCATATAAAGCAGTGTTCCCCAATCCTGTCCATGGGAACCTGCAGACAGTCCATGTTTTTACTCCCTCCCTGCTCCCTGCCAAACAATCCACAGTTTTGCTCCCTAAAGCAGTGTTTCCCAGTCGGGTCTTCGGGGACCCCCCAGACAGTCCACATTTTTGCTGGAGCCTGGAGGGAGCAAAAACATGGACCATCTGTGGGTCTCCGGGGACCGGGTTGGGAAACACTGCAGCCGAGCATAAACAGGGCACTGTAACTATTGCTGTAATCTGGGGTGTTATTTGCCAACGACGACAGCATTTGTTTTGCAAAGCTATTGCACATACGTGTGATTACCAGCAGCATTAAATACCTTGTGATTTCTGGAAGTGTTCTTTTTATGCATTTTAAGGTTTTTTTCATGAGGGATGAGTTTTGAAGGAGAAAGAATGGCCGGAAAATACGTCTGATCTTCAAAGTCTGCAATTTGAAATTCGTCATTTGGCATTTTATCAAACAGTGACAACATAATATATATTCACAATACCTAATAAACCCATGAGAGTGCAGGTACTACACATCATCTTAATGTGTAAAAGCATATATTATGTTATGTATATTATATATCATGTATAAATTTTTAAAGGACTTGGGAATTTACTGTCATGACATGCTACAGCACGATATGAAAGATGTAAAAATTATATGAAACAAGCTAAACTAAATGACACATCCTCACCTCACTGCAGTTCATGCTCACTGATAATGTCCAATCAATGACAGACATTCCAATGACTACGGCATAGCCAATCAGCCACTTGTTCTTCTGAAACTCCTCCCATCCAAAGAGGTAACTCTACCAATACAATGAAGGTATCACTATTAACTCCATTAACATACACCCAGTGCCAACATTATTACAGGGTTGTTTCCAGATATTATGTTTCCAGATTCGATCATCCAATTAAACTGGACAGCAGTTCCTGTATTCCAGCAAGTATATAATTAGACATGCATAGATCATTCACAACAAATGAAGATTCAGAGTAAGTCAAAAGGGAGCATTTTGAAATTATGGATTTAAGTATTGTGTTACTTATTTTTTAATCACGTGATGTTAGGTGTTATCCTAAATTGCACCAGCTAATGCATTGGCTGATTTGACAGGCAAACTCATCCTGAAAGGGATATGCAAGTATAACAAAATGTATGTCCTAGTCAGAGGGCTACATGCTGCAGATACCACCACCATGGCAACCCACACTGATCTCCTACATATTTATACTCAGAAGCCACATTATTAGATACCCCTATGCAATACAAAGTAGGATCCCCTTCTGTCTCTACAGCCACCAGCCAGGCACACCACTATTGTACTGAGCTGTTATTTTTCCAAAATGTGGCCATTCTGTTGGCTTTAACAAGTTTGACCTTATTTTCAGCACAGAAATATTTATCGAAATGCTATTTGTTTTTCATTTCAGCATTATGTGGCAACACGGGGCTGCACGGTGACACAGTGATTAGCCTCACACCTCTGCAACTGGGGTTCGAGGCACCGCCCTTGCTCTACGTATGTGGAGTTATTATGTTTGCCCTGTGTTGCAGTGGGGATTCCTCTGGGTACTCCATTTTCCCACAGTCCAAAAATAATGCAATGGTAAATTGGAGTTACCAGATTGCCCATAAGTATGAATGTGTGTGTGTGTGTGGTCCAGGTATACCTTAACTTGTGGGGACCAAATGTCCCCACAACGTGATGAATATCCATTTTTTTCACCTTATGGGGACCAGTTGGAAAACTCTATTTTATAAAAATCTTTGACTGCAATGAAAAAACTAAAAATGCAAAACTCTTGTATTTAGTTTGGTTACTTATGGTTATGGTTAGGGCTGGGTAGGGGTTAAGGTTGTTATAGTTAGCATTAGCATTTTTCCCATAGAAATGAATGAGCGGTCCCCAAAAAGATACGATTACACGACTGTGTGTGTGTGTGTGTGTGTCAGTATGTCCTGCGAAGGGCTGGCACCCCATCCTTGGTTATTCCCTGCCTTGTGCCTCCGGGACAGGCTCCAGACCCCCGTACCTCTGCTTAGGACAAGTGGGTATAGAAAATGGATGGATGGATGTGGGAACACCAGTCTACATAACTGCTAAAAAAATAATGTAATCCCTGTGCAACTGATCACGAAATTCCAAAAGCATGAAGATAACATTACAAAATACTATGGAATAATTTTTTGATTTTCTTGAGCAGTTACCTTCATGGACAGGTCAAGGAAGAAGATGATGAGACACACAATCTCAATGCTCTCAGTCAACCCACATGGGGGCTCCCAGGGGGGCTTTTTATATCGCAGATCGGAGGTGATGGACAGGGAGGATGGTTTCTCTATGAATGCCAAACAGAGGATGACTGCGATGGCCAAACCGAGACCCCTACACGCACAGGGAACAGAACCAAAAACCACCATCACGTCAGCTATTCAGTAAGCTGATGTATTACTCTGTTATAGTGCGAAAAAAACACATACACTTTTACGCCTATTATACTTGCCGTACAATTTTGGTCCCACCAGGAGAAAATCATCGCTATATAATGACCGTAGCTCAAGCTTACCACTGGCAGATTCTGGAATAGTACCATCGGTAGAAATGCAGTGATCTTGAATCGACACGATGGTTGATGGACCGATACTATTAAAAAATATTTATTTCAGAAATAATGCAGAAAGATGAAAAACACTGAAGGCGAAAAATAAGACAGCCTTACCTGTATGGCATCTTCAATAAATACGACTGCTTGTTGAATATATAGGTCTTCATCATCTAGAAGACACAATAGAAAATTGATGGCAAAAGATAAGAGTTTGGACAGGCTACAGAGACACTTCCAGTCCATGGAGCTACATAACTGAATTACCCTACTTTGGTCCTGCATAATGTGAAACACTGGAATAACAGCCCAGGCAGTGCAGAACTCACACCAGGACCAAGCTAACTTATTTCTGGAGTGCTACATTTCTTATATAATAACCATTCATAATTCAAAAGAATATTTGTCTATCCTTTCTTTCATCTTATCAGTCAATTAATAATTAAAAAGGCAGTTTGTCGTGCATAGTTTAAATTTTATTGCCACAGTAGTCATTTATCAATCTCAGGCTCCTATTTAATTTAATAATATAGATGAAGCCAGTTGTTCTTTTACAGTGCTACTTCTAGAAGTGTATGTATTTTTATAGGGTTTCAAATTCATTTTAATGATTTAAAAATGACTCTCCTGTTTTTTATTATTATTATTGTGACCTCTTATTTCCTCCCATAAATAATCTGAATGGATCTGGCTGCTTCCACTGTAATTTAATCCACTTTCCACATACTAGAGCAAACCAGGCAACACAGGTGTCAAATAAATGCATTAACTGCTACATCGAAAAAGCATAACACATGGTTTTGCTTTTGTTGAGAACAAATTCATCAATTTTTTCCCATGAGGCCTAGCACTAAGTAAAGCGAGAGATAGTTTATTAACCTATACAGACGATAACCAACACTGATATGGGATAATTTTAGACCTAACTGTCTAAACAAGCATTTAAATATATTGCACTCAAAGAGGAATGTGAGGAACGAGGAGGGGGATTAGATACAGTCCACATCGCAGGGGAGGGTCAGATGATTTGACTGTGTTTTCTATATATTGGTGTGTCCTAGGGGGTGGCATGGTGGTGCAGTGGTTAGCACTGTTGCCTCACACCTCTGGGACCAGTGTTCGAGTCTCTGCCTGGGTTCCATGTGTGTGGAGTTTGCATGGTCTCCCCATGTCATTGTGGGGTTTCTTCTGGGTACTCTGGTCCCCCCCCCAAAAAAAAACATGCTGAGGCTAACTGGAGTTACTAAATTGTGAGTGCATGGTGTGTGAGTATACCCCTCCCCATCCTGGGTTGTTCCCTGCTTCTGGGATAGCTCTGGACCCCCCACAACCCAGAAGGATAAGTGGTTTGGAAGATGGATGGTGTGTTCTACTTTGGTTTTGCCAGTAGCTCAGCCTAGAATTTCTAATATTTTGGACACAGTTGCCAGGACAGTGAAATGCTTTCCTGTGCAGTGTCCTTAGTTTGCCTTACCCAACTATACTAAATATTTAGCAAATATCTGACTCTAAAAAGGTAACATAAAATCTTTGTGTTAAATGGTTCTCTTTATCAGGCCTTCCCATAACATCTCCAAAAGATTACTATAACTTTGTAGTTCATATCGGAGGTATAATTGCCACAGATTGCTGTCAGTAGCTTACTAGTTTTGTTCGAATGTGCTATAACAATGACCATGGACAGTCAAAGATGCCAGTTACTTCACAGTGGAAAAAGTTAAGCTATAGCAAAGCTACCCTTGGGAGAAAATCTAGTTAAGCTACTTTTAAAAGTAGTTCAAACTACTTTGTAAAAACGTGATCAAATTGGAAATGTAAATGTTATACAAAATTGACAAAAACACTATATAATACAAAAACGTCATGTCCGTGGTCCAGTTTGCATAGCTTGCATGGAACATTATGGTACATATTTCACATCTCATTCCTAATTCAGAAATTTCATCTTAAAACGTAAGTGTATCATATAGTGACCAAACCGGTTTGAGTTTACCGATGTACCGCTACAGTAATGACGCGGAAACGGTTCATACTTTAACAACTCTCAGATGACTGTAAAGCGTAAGCTATAAAAAATATATATATTATAAACTGTGGATGACTCCGTTTTGTAATGGTTGGTAGGGCTGAGTTTCTTCTATCCCTGGGTCGTTGTGTTAAAGTCACAGCGTGTGTGTACATTTTTTTATTTGCTTTAAGAAAGGAAATCCAGACTTCTTTAGCTGACTACATTCGAAATATTAGCTTGATCCCTTCAAGTTTTGGACGAAAGATTTATCAAATGATCAACATATTAGCTAAAGCTTTAAATTACCCTAACACACCTGTGTGCATAAGTTGTTTATCTTCATTGTATGTTTCGCTCACTTTTTCGGAAACGTTCGTTTACAAGTGTAACAACAACAAAGGAAACACTGATTAATTTGCAACCCAAGACGGAGGGGGGGGAACTAACCCATCGCAAGGGACAGTCCTGTCCTGGTGGGGACTCGAACCCGGGGCCGAGAAGTATACCAAACAACAGCGTTAACCACTGTGCCAACATGCGGGTGCAAGTCACACCTTGACTTCGGAATGTGTTTTTTCTTACTACGTTTCTTAACTATTGTTTAGTGTAACTACCGACATTTTGTTACTATTCATACTATCTCACATTATATATATATATAATGGGAAATTTTGTTCACAGGTGTCTCGGGTGATGTATTGACTTACCACCGTCAATGCAGCAGGACTCTCTGTCCACGGAGTAGGACAGACGCCGGGCTTTGGGCGCCCCTCCGCCGCTGGACTGGTATCCGTAATCTACTGAACTCCGACTTAGACGTGCATTTAACAGAGGCTGGTTTTCCATGATCGACGCGAAAATTACCACTCGCCAGTGTCAGCAAAAACAAGGAGAAAAGGAACCGAAAGTGTTTCAGCCCTCTTTACAAAACAAGGCAGTGATCCGGTTAGGTGTCTTCGGCAGTCAGACACTGTATAAATGTGGCTACACTTCTGTTACCTCGAAAGCCATTTTAAGGAATATCAGGAAACGCAGGGCACTATATGCTTATTGAAACTCCCCCCAGTCGTGTCTCCGCCTCATACTCCACTTCTCCTTCAGTTTTACTCAATAAATTGCGCCACTCTGCGTCTCTTTGTATTGAGAGATACCAAAAACAGTCGAAGCGTTATAACGGGTTAAATTAGTCCATATTACTTAAGATAACACTCAAAGGAAATGAAATCTACAAGGTCGTGTGACTCGCGACAGCTTCCATGCTATGAAGCAGAGGTGACATGGCTCGATCAAACTATATATATATCCCGAAGACTGTATGCAAATCGCCACTCCGCCCTGAAATTAACACGGTCGAGTTTGAAAGAACTTGCAATATACATTTAACTAGTTCTGTCGACTTAAGTTTTGCGCATGTTTGCGGATACATTAATATGGCGAATGCTCCCATAGGAGTCTCTTCATTACGCAACCACGACTGCTATTCTGTACAATTATAGGAATTTCACATGACGTTACACAAGAGACATATTTAGTCTCACCGCTCTATCCCCTGCTATAGGTATTTCACAGAAGAGGACGATGAAGTTAACAATACACAGCGCTACATACATAAGCGCATATAGTACCTCTTTGGGTTGTATATATTATATATACACGTGAACAAAGGCCAAACCAAGACATATTTCAGCTATTGTATTTATTTTATTACTATTTAAGTCAAGTCAAGGTTTACTAATGTATCTGACTTAAAATCAATTTGGCCTCATATGTGATGCAGAGTATTTGCATTCCAATTATTAATTTGCAGGTGTCTGGAGACTTAAATTCGTATCAGTACCACTAAAACAATAAATGATTCGTGGTGATACAGTAAATGGTTTGGGATTAGTGTGTATTCACTGTCTATTGTTCTAACACAGGACACAATGGGGTAGGAAAGTGGACAGGATGTAAATATCAATACTCCAATCAGGGGGGTAACAGACAAATGTATGATATCACCTTTTCCTAATTGCACTTTGCTTTATTCTCCAGCATTCCTTCTATCCACAATATTGATAAAGGGCTACATAAAAGGACCATGCAGGACGGACTCAATTTATATGGGCAATACAGCACCAGAAAATATCATTTAAAAAAGTTCTTCAGGAACAGATTACCGCTGTTTGTCAAGATCTTGTCACTGCTGCTTATTCGTAGCCTCTATCTGAGATACCTGTTGAAAAAGACATTTTTAGATTATATAACATTTCGTTGTGTTACAAACCTAAAGCCTATTTAGAACCTGAAACTCTCAAAAACAAATATAGTATATTACTGTAAGAAAGGAAGAACATCTTCTAAATGTTTCCATTATCTAGAAAGGTGTATATCAAACGGTGCACTTGATTTTTAAACTTTAATATGCTTATAAAAGCTTTTACAGCTGTGACATTTAACAAAATCCGTCACAATGTTTGAGCTGTTCATGACCAACTTTTGTATATCTACCTTATCATCAATGCATCTAAATTGTCTGGGCCAAAGTGTATTGTAGAGGAAAGGTCTGAGGTCAAAGCGGTTGTCATCGGGGCTGTAGTTTTCAGCGTGGTATGCTGGGGTCAGTGTTGTCATCTTGTGTCTATTAACTGAGTACATCCTGAAGAAGTTCTTCACTTTTGTTGCAATCTGCAGCAAATCACAGTCTAATTTAAGTCAGTCTCTCAAACAAACACAGGGAACAATAATTAAAACAACCACTTAACTCTCCAGTGGGAGGAAACAGACATTTCACAGATTTACATATTTGTTGGATGGTCTGTGTATATTTGCACTTCAGTTATATTGGTTTTACTGAGAAATCTACAGTTATTCTTTCGGTATTAATTCAGGTCATATACAGTTTAAAAGGAGACATTCAAAAACTAAACACTTGGTTCCATAATACTTATACAAAACATTTCTTTCTTTTTCTTCCAAATAATTGGAAAAAAAATATTTTTACCATTTGAAAAATTGTGGAAACCAAGAGTCATTCTGTCAACTTATAATTCATGATTGGCTTCATTACTAAATCCACCTCAGTAGTATAAACGGAAGCAAAGCCAACCTGATATTAATAAGAAAGATAAATAAAAACCATGAAAGCTAATAGTTAAAGATTGTCACAATTAAGTTAGACCCTCACAATGTTGTGCTGGGCTGGAAGGCTAGATCAGACCGACCTGTGACAGGGAACAGTTTTCCTTCCACATGTCAATCAGCTTGCAGAACATGCTATATGGACCACACTTAGAAATCTTCCTCAGCCGGCCGATCACAGACAGCTCTGCATAGGTCATGCCCATATCAGACTGGAAAGAAGGGTTAATTTCACTATAGCTTTAAATCACTGCACAACGTAACACAGCACTTATCCTGAAATCTCTCAAGCTAATGCGTTAACATAAAAAGGAGCCTTTGGGGAAGGCAGTTAACATACAGACCATCATTTATTTCACCATCAAATTTATTTCAATAAGTTTATCATTTCTACGGCTCCATCATGAACACAATATGTCACTGATATTAGAGCTGTGGTTCAGGTATTTTCAGGTATGTGTACTTTGATGTACTATATGATGCAAGATTATTTGATCTGAATCTGGAGGCATATGAAGACAATATCCCTCCAATGGAATAGTCATTACTTCATCGGTCTGGGAGATGTGGCCATCACGCAATGGTTCTAGTTCTGCGGTTGGAGGGGCAGCCATGATGCTGTGAAGTCCAACACAGAAGCCAGTAACGCAAGTGCCTGACAAGTACAACAAGTCTGCCCTAGAGGCGAGTATGTGGTGCACAAACACAAGGAGGATACAGCTTTCGACACAATTAGGCTGCGGGCATCGTACTTAAAGGAATGAACAAGGTGCAGATTAAAATGTAGAAGTGTACTATGAGAAGAAAAACCATTCTTCTCACCTGCATAGTGCTGTGATTTTGAAACTGTCAACACAATACTGCAAGAAGCGCTTGAGATCAGTTTTACTGATGCCACCAATAGGATTGATGTCCGCACTGGAGCAGTCATACTTTGTGTAGTATCCTGTCAGGCTGGGGATAGCAGAAAAGATAGATTTCATTTGAATTAATATGTAAGGAACCACATAACTAAATGGTGAAAATTCATATAGGAGGTTGAATATATGAATGAGACATTTTCATACAATATACAAAGAATGCAAATTTGTTACACTAAGCAAACAGAAAAAAAAAAAAAGTTGACATATTTTTTCCATTGTTTTCTGCAATACATCAAGAGTACCGGCAAATATTGGGTTTAACAAAGAAAATCAAAAGAATTTAACTGAATACTTCAATGATATGTTTGTATTATTACACTGGCTACGTAAGAGTGCATAAAGCAATAACATAACGCTTAGAACAGAAGCTCTAAGCTTTATTTGTGTTAATATATCCAATATTGGCACTTCTCACCTCTCATCCACATTGGCTGAGCCTAGAACCAGCAATCCACCTGGTTTTCCATTGGCCCACAAACTCAGCTGAGCAAACAGGTAGGCCAGAATCATCCTGGTGCGAGCCTGAGGGACGGAACATAACCTGCCGTTATTTACAATGATTGCTGTTAGTCCTAACAATTGGCATTAATCATAAGTATAGCCAAAAAAGAAGAGAGACCAAAGGAAACTAACGTAACGTTAAAAGACTGCTAATAGAGGCAAAACATTGCAGATGTTCTCTAGTTGTCTTGGCGTTTCCACAACCGGGTCCTTAGGGACTCCTAGACAGTGCATGTTTTTGCTCCTTTCCAGCTCCCTGCCAGACAGTCCACAACTTAGGGAGTGGGAGGGAGCAAAAACATGGACTGTGTGGGGGTGCCCGAAGACCCGGTTGGGAAACACTGTCTTAGAGGACACCCATCCCAACAGGGAAGACATGCATCAGTGGATATCATCTTTCGGACTCTGAAATTAAGTAAAGTCATAACTTATAATGCAATTTGTCGCTAAAAGCCTCTTCTAGTTGGTCTTAATCTTTAATCTTTGTGTACATTACACATTCCCCAACACATCAGCGAACTGTCTGCCATATAGGACATTAATAGTAGTTCAAAAAGCTTTTGAAGTCCTGGTTGGACACAACAGCATTTCACACGTTCTTAAAGCCTACTTTTGTTCCATGTATGTTTTTCCAGCTATTGCATAACAGGGTGTTTGCAAAATTGCGACAGGCTGTGACAGAAGGATATGTGTGCATCACCTGTAGATTTTGCAGGGCCAGATTCTCCCTGATACTGCCCCCGTTTACTCGGAATTGTGGGAACTTCCCTGTCACTACAGTGAAGATGCCCAGAAGTGCCTTCACTGCCAAGTCGATGTTCAAGTTGATGTGGGTGCTCCATCAGAAAAAGAAGGGAAAGTGATTACCGGTCATTGCTGACACACCATAGCACACAGTGCACAACAATGAAATGTGTCCACATTTAACCCCTATGTCACATGGTGACTTAGCTGGGGGCAGCTAATTCAATGCGTAAAGAGAGCAGTGCTTGGGGGTGGTACCTTGCTCAGGGTACCTCAGTGGTACTTTTTGCAGGTTCCAATCCCCGACCAGCAATCGTTCAACCACAAGTCTGCATCCCTAACCGTTAGGCAAACACTGCCACATTTACTAAAAAAAAATAT
>JAODLD010000008.1:3351695-3362741 GCA_026781065.1 Mormyrops boulengeri | reverse complement strand
TGTGCAGTTTTGCATAATGTGGCAATACTGCAACAGGAGCGTATGCCAATAATGATGCAGGATGAGCAATGGGAAGAGGGCCCAGCAGTGGAAGACCACATGGATGGCAGAGCTGTGAGAGATGTGTACACAAACACATTTTGGTTCATTCTGTTGCAAATTTCATTTACGTAATTTTTTCCCCCAAGACAGGACAATTAGACATCTCTTCATTTTTATTTAGTCTTTCATAGCCTGTTGGGGGAAGCATTTACAACAGTGAACACTGAATGTAGACATGAAAGTGATGTTAATCACTTACACTTCTCTCCAATTTTTTAATTTCAAGCTTCAGTTTTTTTATTAATTTATTTTTTTATTTTCAGTTGTGTATATTGAAGGTGTGCTTTTTGGACTTCTATTTCCTGAATCAAATACCTCTTGTAAACAGCAGATATCTGAGTACATGAGGGCTGTGCTGATGAGGGCTGAGAACGTTGCCCGCCTTGTTCTTCAGACTCCTGTACACAGGAAATACTGCATGGATTCATAAGGAAGAGACAAGTGTTATTATTCACTGCAAAATAGTTTCAAGTTCATATGGCTAGCATTTCTGAGCAAACAGAAATTGTTTCCTCATCCTCCTGTGTCCTGGATGGCCCTGCGATCTGCAAAAAGGGAACATCTGTTGGTTATATTTACCATGGCCACAATGCAATCAAATTCAACTTTTATTTGTCACATACAAAAGTATGACATGCAGTGGTATGATTATTGCTGTACAAATATCTGACCATAAGTATTAACAGTATAACTAAACTTTTCCCATTAGAAGCGGGACTTAACTTACAGAATTAACTTAAGTGAAGAAAAACCACAATACATGACAGAATTAGCAGCAGATGAAGGGATTGGACTGAAAACATTAAATATAAAACACTTATTGCAGTGTATTAAAACATATATGATTAAATACAAATACTCACAAAAGATTCTAATGCCTGTGGTTCAGGATCCAAGAGGGTCAAGACACCACCCACTACTGTAATGCATTAGAATATTTGTTTAAGACATTTAACAGAAAGCAAGGCAGAGAGGGGAAACAGAGTAAAGGCCTACCTTTAACATAAGATTGCACATGACTGGAAGGAACAACGCCTGAGGATGTTCCTCCCTCAAAATGCCGTGCACGGTTCTGTGCAAGGGTCATCACCTCGGCTGGGGGTACAGGCTGCTGGAGGTGTGGCCCCACCGATTGCAGCAGCCGCAGCTTTCTTTTTTGGTGGCTAAATTATACAATGCAATGTGGGCTTTAAATGAATTCTTTAAAAATGTAGTTCTAATTAGATTTACCTTTTACCATTCTGAAGAATATTTTTTACTTGCTGCCAAGACCTTTTCGTTCCACTCATGTTGCTCCTGAAACCAAGCATTATTAATAATTACAATTATATATCACTTTTTGTCTAAGATGGACCCATATAATTAACATGCTGTCCTGTTTATAAGTGTGTTAAAATAGCCTTAAGGTACCTTACAACTGGTAAATTATATATGTAACAAGAAACATTGTGACTAAACATTTTGAAGGCTTGAAACTGTTCTCATTTGGTCGTTAAATATTTTTATATCCTTAACACAAAGGCTACTTAAATCATGTTCTTAAGCATTTAACCTGTCAGCTATTTTCTGCCATGCAGCCTCACGAGCTTTGATGATGCAGCTCGTGTTCCCCTTTTTTGTTATTACGTCTTTGTAGTCCTCGTAGGCTTGCAGTATTGCTCTGCCTGGGAAAAGACCGCGGCTCTTTCCTTTCCTTCCATTCTTACTTATCCAGCATTGATTGACAAGGCTGCCTTTCATATCGCGTGGACGCGCACGAGCCTCGCTTGTCAAGCTTGGCTTGAATTAGCGGAGATTAAATACACCTGAATTTTGTTCGTGGAACTCAATGAGCCTGAAGTGAACTGTTAGGCTAACTCAAGCGAGGCTATTACAAATAATCCTCGATTTTATAAGCTCGCTTCGTGGAACAGCCCCCAGATAAGGTGGACGTAGCGATTCGGACAACAATTCAACATCTTTACCGCATAGTCTTTCTTTAACCAGAACATGCTTGCAATATCTTTGATTTAGATATAAGAAAACCCCCCTCGTGACACGTAAGTCCCTCCGGCATCTCGGTCAGACCGCACGGATGCACCGAAACCATTAATGGCTACTTCAGTGTTCAAATCTCTGCCATATACGAGGTATGTCTCTGTAATCGTCAATAAGTAAGGATATCTGAACTCATGTCGAAATCATACATCGGCTTGCACCTCGTCAGTCTTATTTCGAAGAGACTGCGCATTTGACAGAATGATAGAGGGCAAGGAGACCCAGGAGAGAGGTTGTTTATTCAGCCTTTGCCCTACACCAGCCTGCTTACCACGCTTCCTGGTCCTATGGGGGAATGCCCCAGTAGAATCCCTTTTCCCAGTTGTTTGATCAACAAAACAATTTAGATCAGGGATGACGATCCACAGGTGGGTAAAGTTCCTAAAGGTAACTCCACTGAAGGAGAAAATCTCTGCTGTTTTTGATGTACTCCGGTTTGGTGAACTCGGTCCAAGTTTGCACGAAGTAGAATGACGTCCACAGAAGAAACAGCCATCAGCTCCATGATACAGTAATCAAATAAATGTAGCGACAAGCCATAACCAAAGTTCTATACCTATCAGTTCAACACCTTGTCTTTTGTGAACCCTGCACATTGCTTCTGCATATTGTGCAAGCTCATGCTGTAAATAATGCATTTAATGTAATTTCATATATTTTTGTAGTGTCCGTATATCCTTAAACACAAATACATGCTTCGCTGCCTTGAAGGCGCCACTCAGTTGGGGTATTAAAAGTATTGCTGTTACAGTAAACCTAGATTTAGACCCCAGAGAGAAAAATAGGCATATTTACCTCTTAAATAATGAAGCGGGGGGGCACTGAACAGGATGCCAGTCCTTCACAAGGCACAAGCACCAATTCACCTAAAATATATGTGTTTGGACTGCAAAAATAAACCGGAAAATCCCGAGGAAACCCACGCAGGAATAAGCTAATTTAACAGAGAGAGACACGTACGTACCAAGTCACCTTAGACGTGTGAGGCTATAGCGCTACCTGCTGTCAGCGGGACCCACTTTTGGGGCTTAGCTCACAAAAAAACACAACGTAATGTGGTCTCCAGGGAAACAACGTTTCCAGGGTTACGAGTCGTAAACAGTTTCTAGGCTACACGTATAACTCCAAACTTTGCTGGCTGCTGCTTGGGACGAAAATATCAAGCCTCCCTTTTCTGTAAGTTATACAATCGCCGTCTTCGTGCATACGTACATACATACCTGCACAAGCACATACACAGACACACATGCAAAAAGTGTGTACATTTATATGTGTATATATATCTATATATCTGTATGTGTATACAGACATGCAAAATAAACCAGATTATGTAGAGGAAACTCTGACAAATAAGCAAATTTCTTTTTTTAATATATATATATATACACACACACACACACACACACAGACGCGCGCGATTTTGCGTAATGCGATGCATGACTTTGCTTCATGTGTTCATTGTCGCAGAAAAGTGCCCCGCATTGTAGATTAATTCTCTGACAGTTTGGGAAGCTTTCATGCTCTATGTGGCTCTTTGAATGATTCAGTTTCAGAATGGGCGGTCTGACGAAACAGGCGGAGAATTTTACCAGCTTCGATATATGCAGGGTGAGTACGCAGTCTCTGAGTCTTTGGGTATCTTTAAAAGCTCTCTATAAATAAAATGTATTATTATTATTATTATTTACGCAGTGTAATATAACAGCTATAATCGAACTTCTTGCGAATACAATCACGAACATGTGTATTACGTAGAGTGAGTGTTGTTAAAATGGGACACTTTCTGGAAAAAATGCTTTCGGGAAAAACCATCTCATTGCCTTGAATCCCAACTTGATAACATCTAAATACATTAATGTCACTTAAGTCTTAAACAATATATAGAAGACAAAGTAAACTGTTACTAAACACAAGTTTAACTGTCTCATTTTGCCAGGTGTCCCATTTTCACAATACTCACTCTACGTTAAATAATTCTGACAAAGTTAGGTCCCAAGTCTAACGTTACATTAAAAGGTAAACTTCAAAACCAAATGCCATACTTAATTCTTAAGATTCATGTCTCATAGCTGTATATTTACAATGTGTGTTTATATGTACACATAATGGAGTAATCTGGTATTGTCAATGTAGAATTGTGAAGCCTTCACACCGCTGTAAAGTTACCCATATATTAGATATTCAGTTTTCCGGTATTAATGTTTTTAAACAGTTTTTAACAGCAAAAATAATCGAGGTGCATCGTTGTCTGTATACTGGAAATCAAAATCCTGTCATTAAAAACTTGCCTATCTTGCTTCGCTTCTGTTAAAAGTTAGTAAAGTTGATTAATCAAATATGGAAGTATGGGGGAAATATCAGGTGTTGATTTGTTTTTATGTCAAATTTTCATCTGCTCAAGTTATTTAGATTATAAAATCGCATTGTTTTGCTTTCAAGGTTCTCAGTAAATAACTGACTACTGGAAAAAAGACTTGTTACATATGTCATGAAGTTTGCTGTTCAGTGTGACTTCTGGAGCCTTATTATAAGCATGTTAGGCGGTAGTTTATTCATTGACAGGAAGTCTTACTGCTTGCAGAATAAATTGCAGAGCAGCTTCATCACTAATAGACTGTGGGAGAGAATCCATGGTTATATTCTCTCAGACGGCGAGGACCCGGGGACTGAGACTGACGGTGAACACAGGTGCACCCGGAAGAAATTCTGTGAGTGAAATGTCTTTTTATTTCACAATCAAACTAAACAATCAAGGCTTTAATTAAAATTGACTATAATTAAGATTAACTGAAGACATGTTTAAATCTGCGGATTTTAAGTTTTATTTTTGATTGTCAGTATTAATTGTACAATACTTGTAAATAGTTATGTCTTCAGTGTAGTAAAATGGTTCAAGACTATTGGAAATCTGGCTGTTGTGCTACAGTATTATTGATTCTGGGTAGTCGTATAATTGCAGTAAAATGGTTTGGGTGCTGTTTCACAAGAATAATTTCTAAAGGTGCCACAGAAAAAGGACTTGTTTACGTATATTCGTTCAGGGCAAATCTATGCAAGCCTGAGTGTTAAACATTTGTTTAATTCACTTTTCTTCAGTTTCCATTGCCCTGGGACAGTCCAGAGTCAAGACCAGACAACTCGTTTTTGATTTCAACGGATCCCATTTTGTGCCCCGTCTTTGTCAGCCGCAGGGGCTCATCTCTGTACCTCCCACTGCCAGTTTGCGCAAGGGGGTCCGTTGGCCCATAGAGTGTGAAGTCATCAAGGAAGGCATTCAGCACATTGGTACAACTGCTGCCGCAGTCCTGCTGGTGCAGCAATCAGACATGACACATAATCATTTTGATACTGCCAGTGCAAAAGGTCCATCTTTATTGTTCCTGTTTTTAGACTGGGAACCTCCTGAACCAGAGCCGTTCTACCAGCCTACAGGCTATGAAAGATTGCCAGTGCCAGTGGGGGAAGAGAAAGGAAAGCTGGTTTACTGTATTGACCCAGGTAACCCATCCAAAGCATTTCAGTAGCTTCATCCAGTGAATACTGCGGCAGTGTTTTCTAATTGTAATGCGTTTGGTGTCCTCAAATTGGACAATGGACAATCCAGTATATCCTAAAAACAGGTTCTATTATGTCTGTCATCTTCCAGCCACAAAGTTACCCTACTTTACCCGATCTCGATGTGGGGGCAGCCGAGGGCCAATCAGGAAGGCCGTCTCTCGTATGGATGTTGGTGATGGCAACGCCCTGATGTTTGAGTCCCGATTTCAGAGCGGAAACCTGCAGAAAGCAGTGCAGACGTGAGTGTTTCTGCACATGGCAGCTGGACCTTCAGGCATTAAATACTTCATCAGAAATAGCCTTTTCTGTAATGTAAGCTCATGTACAGGGAGAGGACTCAGAGTATTTCCTAATTATCACACACAACTATGAGTTGGGAAACAATCATGGGACAGACACTTAACTGTAAGGATCATAATGTGTATAATGAAACTTTGGATTTGAAGTGTCTTTAGCAATATTATTTTCCCATTCAAGAACTAAGTGTCTACATGACCTAAAAACAGGCTTACTGGATACATACCGGATAGCTGACCAGAATTCAAGACCAGGCAAGCCAATAAAGATTCAAAAGTCGAAACCCAAATGCAGCACTGAGAACAGAAATGCGTCAGAAAGCAGGCAGGCAAAACAAGGTTCAAAACAAAATACGGAATAAGAATAATTAAACAGAACCAAGCCAGAGAACAGTCAGGTAAGCAAAAACAGAGAAGTAATGGCAACACTCACACAATACTTCACGTATTGTGATAGGTTGGTGTTTACCAGTGGTCGAGTTGTCTTTAGGACCAATGTCCACTTTGATATTGTCAGTAGATCTACCTTAACAAGAGTGAAATTATGCAGAATCTGAGTGATCATTAGGGCGGATGGTATACTTTCAAAGGGGATGGTTTTCATAATTCTTTCCCGCTGGGGAGATGGCATCCCACAACAATTTGAGCCCTGGGGGTGTCAAAGGTAATTTTAAAGAGCAACGGTCTTAAAAAATACAATCTTATCTTTTTAAACTATTTTAAATTCAATATATAGATTTCCATATCCATCCAGTTTCTGTAGCTGCTTCTCCTATTCAGAGTCACAGGGCGTACAGAGCCTATGGGCACTAGGCAGGGAACAACCTAGGATGCGGCACCAACCCATTGCAGGACACACTCACACATGCACACCTATGGACAATTTAGTAACACCAATTAACCTCAGTATGTTTTTGGACTGTGAGGGAAACCAGAGTACCTGGAAGGATCCCCACGATGACACTGGGAGAATATACAAACCCTACACACATGGAACCCTGATCCTGGAGTCTTAAAGCAGCGGTGCACCACCATGCCACCCTTAGGTTTTCATAGAACTGTAGATTTTTCTGTTAATATTTCAAATGAACCTTCTCTTTATTCTCTATGTCAGTGGAGTGTATGACTATGAGCTGACCCTGCGGACTGACCTTTACACCACCAAGCACACTCAGTGGTTCTACTTCCAAGTGAGGAACATGAAGGCCGATGTGACCTACCGCTTCACCATTGTCAACCTCATGAAATCTCGAAGCCTGTACAGCTCAGGTATGAAGCCCCTTCTATACTCCGAACGAGCCGCCCAGACCCAGAGGGTGGGCTGGATGCGAGTCGGGTCCGAGATCAAGTACTACCGCAACAACCGTGAGGACGACGGCCAAGCCTTCTACTCGCTCACCTGGACATTCCAGTTTCCCCACGAAGCTGACATCTGCTACCTAGCTCACAGCTACCCATACACCTACTCAGACCTGCAGCGCTACCTGATGGGCGTGACTTCAGATCCAGACACTGCCGTCCACTGCAAGCTGCGGGTGCTGTGCCACAGCCTGGCTGGCAATGCGGTTTACATCCTAACCGTCACGTCTCCCTCGATTAGCCAAGAAGCGGGCCGGGCAAAGAGAGTGGTGGTGGTGACTGCTCGCGTACACCCTGGCGAGACCGTCAGTTCCTGGATGATGCGGGGCTTCCTGGACTTCTTGCTAAGCGACACCCAGGATGCACAGCTGCTACGTGACACCTTTGTCTTCAAGGTGGTACCCATGCTGAACCCCGACGGCGTGGTGGTAGGAAACTACCGCTGCTCGCTGGCTGGCCGCGATCTGAACCGCAACTACCGCACTCTTCTTCGCGACTCCTTTCCCTGCGTGTGGCACATGCACAATATGATGAAAAGGTGATATAATCTTCCTTTATCTGAAATATAGATTCTGAATGTTTAGGTCTTGCTCATTAATCAGCTGGAGATCATTAATATGTTCCTTGGGGACCCCCAGACAGTCCATGTTTTTGCTCCATCCCATCTCCCAGTAGAGAGCTGAGACGGAGCAAAAATGTGGACTGTCTGGCAGGGAGCTGGGAGTGGTCCCCGACGACTGGGTTGGGAAACACTGTTATAGGAAGTAAAGGATAAAATCCATCCATTTTAATAGACTAATAATTTTGTCTAATATTACTTATGGTATGAATCCTTCTTTGAATTGTACACAGCAAAAGCTATGGATAAAAAGAACTAAATATTGAAAAACTATAAAATAAATAGTTTAATTCAGGATGCTAGAATGACATGAAACAAAAAGCAAGAAATACAAGGAATAAGTGTTTCATAGTGAGTTCGAGTATCAGTGTCTGTCTTCTGCTGCTGTTTACTGGGGGCAGAGTAACTTTGATGGTAGGTGTCTCCTCACACCCGGGCTGGGGGTTTGAATAGGTGAACTGGCATCTCTAAATTTACCATAGTGTGTGTATTTGTCCTGTAATAGGCAGGCATCCTGTCCATCATTTGTGCTCATAAGGACAGAAATGGGAACGTCAGGTTTGGTATGAAACGGCATTGGACAATAGTAGCCTCACTGACCTGTGTCTGTTTTTCTGTGATATCACTGCATTGGTGGCACAGACTGATGACTGAAAGAGAGGTGATCCTCTATTGTGACTTTCATGGACACAGTAGGAAGAACAATGTCTTCATGTACGGCTGCGACAACGGGAGCAGAGCTGCCCTGCATGCGCGAGTCTTCCCCTTGATGATGAGCAAGAATGCAGCTGATAAAGTAGGGCCCTGGCCTGCATGTCAAACCATTAAACATTTATACGTAGTCACGGTGTTTCTCATCTGGTCCTCAGGGACCCGCAGGCAGTCCACATTTTTGCTTCCTGCTAGAAGTTGGGAGGGAGCAAAAACATGGACCGGCTTTGGGTCCCAGAGGACTGGATTGGGAAACACTGGGTTAAGAAAAACAAAAGCCAGGCAAATTCCGAGATTTTCTGCAGACTTACATTTTAGTCTAGCGTGAAAAGCATATGGATCCACAATTCAGCTACCATACTTACTGATTTTTCTGCAACATTTCAGTAATAATGCTAATGTTTTTAAAAAAGTGTTTTTTTAATTTCCAGGTTTCAAAATGAATATCAAAATCTTTTTCTTTTGCCATTGCAGTTCTCATACAAAAGTTGCAAATTTAAAGTCAGCAAACACAAAGAGGGCACAGCACGCATTGTCATGTGGAAGCTGGGCGTTGCCAATAGCTACACTATGGAATCCACCTTTGGTGGATCCACCTTGGGTAGGTTAACAGGCATAAGTATGAGGTACTACATCTTCTGGTGTCTGCTCTAATGTAATACATACTGTTGTTTTTGTTTTGTAGGGAAAAGGAAAGGTACACATTTCTCTACTCAGGACTTGAAATCATTGGGATATCTCTTCTGTGACACTCTTCTGGACCTCTGTGACCCTGACCCAGCCAAGGTCCAGAACTTTACTTACTGCGTGGTTTTCATTAATAATTTGTAATGTAATATGGTGACAATTTACTTGATGCGACGCAAGTAACTTAGTAACTCAGTCACTACTCAAGTACAAATCATGAACAAGTATAGTAAGTGCAATAAATACATGGACCGTTATGATTGATTAATGATGAACGAACATGGGATCAGTATGTAACTAACACTTAGTTTCTGGTTATTTAATACATTAAGTAAGAGTATACTACTACATTATTTGTGTCCCCTAGAGTAAAGTATTACCTGTAACATATATGTAATGTACATATTAGATGGCTGTTGGTGTAAATATTTCAAGGTTCTGTTACCTGTAACACTATAATGATTTCAAGGAGCTGATAGGAAATGCTTCAGTCCTTCTTTGAATGCTGTCATATAAGTCCTGAACTGGATGTCGTGGAAAACTGAACCATTCTTCAAGAACAGTCTCAACTTCACAGAGAAGCTGATGGAGATCTCTTTTAACACATGCTGCTAATTGGCATCAAACCTAATATTTCACTTTCTGCTTGACCCTTCAGGCCCGTCGGTGCTTGGATGAGCTAAGAGTCTTGCTGCAGCATAAGATCCAGCAGAAGTTGGGAGTAGATGTGGACAGTGATGGACTCAGTAGTATTTCAGTGTCTGACATTGAATCCAGGTAATGCTTTATGTACTAGTGTATGGAATGTGTATTTAACTAATTTATTTGATTATACAAGTTAGCTTATGCAAATATGTTATATTTTTTCTAAAGAACTGGATTCAATAAAATTCAAGCCTATAAAGGTACAAATACTATAGTAGTAACACGATATTATCATATTATTAAGTATGCAATTTTATATTCACTTACAGCACAAGTGGCTCAAACAGCACCGAGTCTGATGGCCTGCCTGTCCATCTGCTCTACGTCCCAAATGAGGTACATAAAAGATAAACGTACTCTATACACTATAGTATATAACCAAAAGTATGTGGACACAGTTATTAATTGAAGATAATTAAGAAATTACATTAGAAAATGGATGGATGGAATGGGCCATCACAGAATTATGTCCAACTTTGTCCTTACAGTATATCTGTATCTCCCTACCATTAAATCTTTAAAGTTTACCGTCTTCTCATGTTCTGTTTAATTTTGCCCTTTCTTGACTTCATATGCGTATGAGCCATGTTATGATTTCTTGCTATATTTTTTTAGCCAATAATATCCAAGAAAAAACATCTGAAGACACGCAAAGAAAGGAACAGATTGCATCAGAAGAAATTTCAAAGCACCAAGCAAGAAATAAAAAGCAGGGTATGAGCTCTTGTCATGTTTTGTTTGGGTTGTATTTCGGACATGTTTTGGGAACTCTCAATTTTATTTTCTTAGAATGTTTGTGCTCAGAATTTCAGAAAGAAATGTGATAAAGCATTTTCTTATTTTAAATGTATATATTGGCTACGAGAATGATTCCTGGTCTTAGAGGAATGTCGTGTGAGGAGAGGTTAGCTGAGCTGAATCTGTTTAGCCTCGAGCAAAGGAGACTAAGGGGGGACATGATCCAGGTATATA
>JAODLD010000008.1:3324057-3347279 GCA_026781065.1 Mormyrops boulengeri | reverse complement strand
GGTCTCCCTGCTGAGGCTGCTGCCCCCGCGACCCGACCTCGGATAAGCGGAGGATGATGGATGGATGGATGGATGGATGGATATATATATATATGGAAATTTGTGGGAGAACATTTTAAAATGAACTTGAGGAAGCACTTCTTTATGGAATAGTCTTCCTGCTAGTGTAATGCAAGCTAAAACCCTGGGTTCCTTTAAATCCGAGCTAGATGAGAGAGAGAGAGATGTATTGGCACTTACACTTCAAATAACTTCAGATAACTCAACTTTTTTTTTCTGATGAAATTAATGCGTGGTATTAAATGGGACAAATTCTTCTGGTATCCACTCATAGATTTATTTGAGTTTGTACTGGAGGACACCAAAAAAGTGACATTATTTACAAATTGTTCACTTGTGTGGAACCACCTGATTGGGTAGCCAAGGTCTCTGAATGTATGTCGGGTTTAATTGTGTAGTCTAGGAAAATTACTTACCCTTTAGATCAAACCAAATTCAGTCTTCCAGTTTAGTTTGATTTGGGGGTTGTTTTAAAATATTTTCTAATGGTTGTGGGTAAATTTGTTCTTGGTTCTGGGACTTTTGTTCAGTTCATCTCAGGCACTCACCTTAACTGACTGATGAAGCCCAAGGGCTAAAATCTAACCCGACCGCAGAATTTGCTTTGTTTTGTTCATAGGTGACAGTAGTTGTGTCACAATGAGTTTTTTCTTAGCTGGTGTTGCACACACTTGTAAAACTAGGAAAATAGTGGAAAGTTGGCTAGAATTACAAGTTCTTCATTGTTCTCAACTTTGTTAAAAAAGCTGTGCTATGCAAGTGTTGCATCTAGAGAAAGGAACATGATTGTAAAGTTGAGTTCTACTCAGGACTAATCCAGTGAGTACTGAGAATGCATTGCCACTAATTATATTGAATTTCAGTTATATTATTTCTTTTTATAGTGTTTTATATGTCATAATCAGTTATGAGAACAAACTATATGAAGAAGCAAAATTTCTTTAAAATTGGCTCTTCAGTAAATTTTCCCCTTCGATTTTTTATGAGAAAGTTATCTTTATTTAGAAAAACGTCATGGTAAACTCCCATACAGTTCATATGTCCACTTTTAAAACTTTGTCTCTGATAATCGATAATTGGTATCTTGCTGCTTCGTTCCCGTGGAGTCATTTCTGAATTGCTCCTCGAAATTTGAGTGTTTTTCTGAAGTGTCATCGCATGTAAAATTGTCCTCAAACTCCTGTTAATACAAACCAGATGTCATTTTAGGGATTTCTTGCATTTGAAGCTCATTTCTTTGATGATTGTAAGACATTTAGAAAATACAATGAATTTATATTGTTTAAGTGTTTTAACTAGGTAAGGTGAAGAACTTTTTTTCAAGTTTCTGAGTCTGAATTCAAAATTCTGGAAAGATGCATTTAAAAGCATGTGGTCACACTGGAAGCCCAGCTATGACCTTTTCGATACACACATCCAGCAGCTGCCTAGGCCTTATGCTTCTTCAGACAGATTCCAGACCAACCACAAGTCTGCCCTCAGTAAGCGGTTATATGGCTAGTGTAGGGCTCTTCAAATCCAGTCCTTGTTTTCAGTTCTCACAGGTAGTCGGTTTAATAATTCCTGATTCTGACTGGCCACAGAGGCTTCACACCTGGCTAACAGGTAAAGCAAGACTGGAAAATCAGCAGTGCTCGGCCCTTGAGAACCGTTATTTGAATAGCCCTGGGCTAGTGTATGCGATTCTGAAATAATACAGCTTTTATCTCTGCCACATATGAGTGTGAAGAAATTCGCGATTAGTGTAGCATTCAGACCAGAATTACCTGTCATATGTGTCTTGAAGTATCTCTTACTGTCTAGTGCTAACACTAATACATCATGATTTCTGGACATTCAGTTTCTGCGTGTGTGTGTTTGTGTCTCTTACCACTTTCTCTTCATCGTGCTGAAGGCCACACCAGCACAATCTCTTGTATCTCTCAGACCAAAAGCAGAAAACATCACACACCGGCCGCACGAGGGAGGGCTTTACGTCATTTACTGGAGTGGGACCTGCCAAGCAGAAAAATATTCTAAATTTGGATACTAAACAATATCAGTGTTTAGGGGTACAGTATTCAGTGTGAATTGCATGCAGTCTGACACAGTTTAAATGGTGCCTTTGACCTACTTCGATATTATGCTCTTATGGTGCATAAAAATTAAACATTCTGAAATCATTGATTAGGGCTTCAAAATAAGCTTTTAAAAAATATTTGATGAGGACATGAATGTGCTCAAACTCTTATACAGACACATATTCCCTTTTTAAATTCAGTTATGGAAAAATTTATTCCAGGTTAAACATACAGTGAAATAGTGGCAATCCTCTTTTGAGTTATACAGGCAATTACCTGGATTCTTAAAGTTAAAAACTGGCTTGTGATCCTGACAGGCTGGAAGATGTGTGGATACTTATTAACATAAGGGATTGTGCTCAGTGCGGACAGCAGTTTTATGCAATGGCTTAGGTTGGTCTTACTCGACTTACCTGTAACAAAAGTAATGAACAAGCCCAACACAACAGCACCAACATAGCCCACTGCACTGTAGTAGAGATATGACATAGAATACCAGGAATAAATCAGTGATGACCTGAAATGACAGGTGATGACATTTCAATTGCAAGTATAGATGATTATGCATACTGCATTATGTTTTACATTGTTTAAAAAAAATAAAAAACGGTAAATGATATATTTTTTTAAAAGGCGCTGCAAATCGGCTGCTGTAATCATGTCGGCGTCTGTATAGTAGATGCCCCAGACACTTTTAAATCTTTTGTGTGGCAGCATTTTGGGTACCCGGCGGAAAATAAAAATGGTGAAAGGGTGACAGACAAAACACGAAACATCTGTAAACATTGTAGGAAAATAATGCCGTACACAGCGGCTAACACTAGTACTATCTAAAGCCATTCGCAGCACCATCATAGCGCTTTACTTAAATCCTTTGCGCCGGTGAAGAAAACATTAAAATGCCAATCAACGCTTACAAATGTGTTTGCACGCCAGCTTTCAGTAATTGCTAGAGCCACGGCAATAACCAAAGATATCGGCGTTTGCACTGCAGCCGACACGAGACTATTTTCTGTAATGTAAACCCGGGGTTTCGGAGACTCCTCAACACATTAGAGCCGAAGTACACCATCCCGTCAAGTATGTATTTTTATCTCGTACGGTGGTCCCAAACCTTTACAAAGAGTCCAAAGATATGGTAATTCAGACCCAGAAAGAGGTAAAACGCATCGCCATAACAACCGGTGTTTGGACTTCTAGGGCTACTCTGAGCTATATCACAAATACGGCGCATACGATCAATAGCAAATTGAAAATGTCGTACTGCAGACGCGCCCACTTTTTGAATCCCACACAGGGACAAACATAGTACAAGTTTTACAAGCAGCAGTCAATGATTGGGGACTAATTAAAAGGCCAAACCGTGGCATCGCTATTGTGACTGATAATGCGCGTGATATGGAAGTGGCCGCGCGCGAGGCAGGGCTGGAGCCGCACGTGACGTGCTCTGCACACACTGTAAGTATAAACCTACATACTCAAGCTGGCCGCAGTGTAGCACGCGTTACTCCTATGCTCGGGCGGGTAAAACGTGTGGCTGCTTTTTTTTCTTCATCGGAGTTCAACATCCACCGCGGGCTTGATATCCAAGCAGAGACTGTTACAGTTGCCATCACACAAGTTAATCATGGATGTTACCACGCGATGGAAAAGCACCTTGGATATGCTGGATCGTTATCTGGAGCAGTAGCTCTCACCAGCACAGAGTTAAGACAAAACGCCCAAAACTTTGATGCACTGAACAGCAGCGATATCAGAGATGCCGAAGACCTTGTGAAGCTGCTTAATCCTTTAAAGACAGCCACCACAGTCTTATGTGAGGAGAAGAGCTTCACAACTATCTTGCAGAGTGCTATCTTCATGAGGATACAGAATAAGGTGAAACAGTTGCTGCAAAATCAGGTATATGTCACTTTAATTGCTTTATTTTCTTGTGTGTTTAACTGTTATCCTATCTATTTTATGTTTCCATTGCCACGCAGTGTGTGTGTGTGTTAAAAATCATCATCAGAATGTCAAGAGCGAGAGAAGGGTGTTTTGCTGTTTATTAAGATTAATGCCATTGTTTCTGCTGTTTAAAGACCATGGCTGAGGAGAGTGATGGGAGGGGAGATGAGGCAGCTGGTGGAGCTCACTGTTCCACACATGGAAGAGAAGGGGCTCTGGGCATTGATCCGGAAGTGACAGAGCCTGCTTCCAAGAAGACTGCACTTGAGGATCTGCTAGGGGACTCTTTCACTTCTGGGCCAGAACACTCCGACAGATCAGAACGGATTGAGAGGGAAATTGAATGCTACAGAAAAGAGGGCCCTATCCCACTCGTTAACTGCCCTCTAAGATGGTGGAGAGAAAACTGCACTCAGTATTCTTTGTTGTCTCCACTTGTCAAAGCATACCTTTCCATCCCTGCTACCTCTGTCCCAAGCGAACGCATCTTTCCAACTGTGGGAGATATAGTTACTGCCCAAAGGTCTCAACTGCTGCCAGAAAACTGCATTGTATTTCTGAAAAAAACATGACCATATCTTAGGCTGGCTATTGTAGTTCTCACCATCTGTTTGCCCTTTAATTATTGTTTTCACTCAAGGTAATAATACCGAGAAAAGGTTTATGTTTGTTATTTATATTGTATTTTATGTTCAATTTTGAAGTCAAATAGGAGAGAAGCCTGTCTGAGTTTGTGGTGAAATATTTTATGGTGCTAGATATTTTTATTTATATTGCTTAGTATCCAAATTTAGATCTTTCCTGCATATGATGATGGTGATTATTTAAAACATTTCACCAAACATCTGCATTATGTAGCATTTTTTGTCCTTCAAATGAATCAAATAATGGCTGCTTTCCAGTAATATATTTCCTCTTTGAAGTTTTCCTTAAAATATTGTTAAAATATCGTCTCGTTCTCGTGAGCCCAATATCGTGTCTCGTCTTGGCTCGTGGGCTGAGTATATCGTAACACCCTTAGCATTAACTGATTTTGTAAAATTCCAAATGCACCGGTGATGCATGCAATGCCTACCTTGGAGGTGGGGAATGAGTGTCAGTGAGGTCATGACCTGCTGTGATGTTTGTACCAGGTAGGCAGCCCATAGTGCTGAGTGGCAGAGGCAAGGTCTTATGGCTGGGAGCTGGATAGATGAAGCCCCCAAGCCCCGCCCAGAAGGAGAGGGCTATACCTAGTGCCAAGCCACCTACTGCACCCTAAGGCAACACACCACAGTCAGTGAACACAAGCAAAGAACAAGCTCATTCTACAGTTGGGTGCATTCATTAATTTGTAAATGTTGTACTATCAAACAAAGAAGAACCATCAATTCCACAAGAAATCCTTACTTTTGTTTAGTGAAATTTTCCCCTTCGGGAATTGCAGTCTTAAAAACAACAATTTAGCTGACAGAAGAAATCCATGAAGTTCTATCTCATAATCATCTAACATTTCTAGCAATTTTCTCACATTTTTCAGAGGTACCATTGCTCTGATTCTGTCCTACCGCTGTGCTGACAGTCCTCTTGCTCACCTTCGAGTTGGTCCATGGGAACAGAATCCCCAGCGAGAAAAGACCTAACATTGGTCCTCCACACATGCCGTGTATACTCAGGGCTGCCTAGAGGATCAAACAGGCTGGGACACATTACACCAGAGAAACAGATAATCCTAGAACAGTTTATGCTTTTTGGGTAAAACAGAGTGATTTTACCTGTACAATGCCGCCCATATGGGATGCTGCTACAGCCATCGATGTGCAGACCACCCCAAACAGTACACCTGCAGGGACAGGCACTTACTGGGGGCTTTCTCCAAACTGAGCAGATCTGGTAAACATGTAGCTGCAGTAACTTAGCAGCAGAGAAACCTAGAGAGATACTTTTCTGTTTTATGGTTTGTTTTTCATGATATCACATCTGCTTCATTCTATTAGCTGTGGCCATTTGCAGATTAGTGCATCGGTGTATTTGGGGCTAATGACCGGGTGAAATTAAGCAAAATCGCTCACACAGCCCCTTGCTGACCCAGGCGCTTGTTCTGTCTGAAACACTTCCCAGGCAGTTTTTGAAAAAGTCTTCATAGGTTACAGTTGCCAGGGCATTGATGCTGGCAGCCACAGTGCTGTAAGAAGAAGAAAAAAATAAAACGGCGATGGCATTTATCCAGGTTGTTTAGTTTATGTTTCAACTGCAGCCCGTGAAATTTAAAACATGCATTGTTTAAAAAATGACATACAGATCACACATCTTCCCATTTTAGTGTTCTTTGATCCAGTAATGATACAGCCTTTCAATAAATATGTTCATTTTCTGAGTCAGAGTATACAAAGTGAACAATTATTTATAAATCGTGATTACATCATGATTACTTCTTCGAAGCTACTGTCCCATATATTCCTACTTCCTTGCAGTTAGCATTATGTACGAGAATCCTACTTACCTCAGTGTCCCACTAAAGGCACAGGCCACAAATAACCCTGGCAAACCAGGCAAGTGGCCCAAAATTTCCATGACAAAGTAAGGCATCAGCTGCAAATGTAAAAGAGGATATTTTACACGTTTTATACAATATGGTTATATTGCATTGTGAGAAAGAGAAACATATGCATCATGCATTATAAATTTCCTCCACTGAGGACCACTGCACACTGGACTCATTAGTAGGATTATCTTTTTTTTCCACTGTATTTTCTCTGTCCATCAACAATTTTTATGTTTCAGAACAGAATTTGGCCGCTGAAAACAAAAGTTTTCTTACATTTTAAGATACAAATCCTAGTATTCTACTGTTAGGATATAGCTTGGTAATGTAAACATATGTGTGTAATATGTAATATGGAATTACAGGTTACGTGATACTGGTATGTTTATTGAATCCATTCAAAGTTGAAATTTAAATGAAATGCCGAGAATATAAACTTATATCGACATCCCATAACTTACAGGATGATATTAATATGTTATCATGTGCAGGTGTATGATGTTTAATCTTTTCTTGAGTTTTACATTAAACTGTTAATGCCAAGTAACATTAGTGTTATATTAACACTCAGCCAGAAGGTGGCAGCCAAAGAATCCAGAATCTTCAATTAACCAAGGCAGTGTACCTGATCTGGAGCCTCCACATATCTAGCAGTCCATGGATCACAGTCATTGTAGAATGCGTACATAATGAGGCCAGATGCAACTGCACACAGCAAGATCACAAGAAGCCCTAAAAGATTAAGGTACAAAGCCCTAGGGGGGTGTGAAAAAAAACAAGAGGCGTGGTTAAGAATTTCTTAAATCAAATGCAATATGATTTAGAAATGGGAGTTTAAATCATTCTTTATAAATTATAGCAAAATACTATGTTTTTTGTCTTGCACACTAACCCAATTAAGACAATTGAAATGTTTGCGTGCAATACATATAAGTAGTGTGTAAGCAGTGTTGGGTATTGCAGGCCCAGAAGCTACAAATCTAGACCAATTTTGTTTCTACAAACTGGTTGAGTACTCTTTGACTGTGACTCTTTATGTTCAACTGGTTGGTAGAAACTAAATCTTGGTCTGGATTTTGAGCTTCTTGAACGGGAATGCCCAACACTGCATTAAAATCAACTGTTTGAGCACTAGCCATTAAAGAATATGTAATTAAATGTTTAGAACAATGGTTCCAAATGACACAAACCTCTTTCAGTTTATGTATCTACAAATCAACTATCCCGATGGTTGTTTGTCCAGTAGCAGGTTACAGAACAGAGTGGTCATGGCAGGTCAGTGAATCAGGAGGCACTCACCAGCGGGCATGTTTCTCAGTCTTGCAGGAGATGCACCTTTGGATTGTTGATTGATTCACTCCATATATCCCCAGCCAGGTGAATGTACCGCCGACAGAGATAGTCCAGAAGGTATGACGCTTCGTGGGGTCAAGGTCAAAGCTGAGTGTGTCAATAACAATATTTAGCCAGTGACTCAAACAACTTTGATGGGACTTGGTGGCACCACCTGTGGATATTTTCTCATGAAACAATATCGATATCAGTAATCAATATCCTTTGGGCAAAAAATTTTTAAGTGTTGGAAGTGGGCAAATATAGTCAAAATGTTTAAATTGTTTAAAGTACATTTTTAAATGAATGTGAATATCCCTTAACTTACTCAAAAGCATCAAGCCTGGATCCATTTTGAGATCTTTTCCACACAATGCTGATTCCGCCTGTCTCCATGACTCCTTGGGTCAGCACAGTGAGGAAACCTACCACCATTACCACCATCTGAAAAGCGTCTGTCCAAACCACTGCTTTCAAGCCACCCTAAAATTAGCAGAGTTTCAGCAAAGGATTTTATAACACAGTCCCTCTATAGGATGTTTTCCAAGCCCTACCAGAAGTGTCCTGTCATTGTCACTCTAGAGGATAATAAGTTGGTTCAGCAGAATATTGGGAGCTATCTGCTGGTAGTATGGTGGAAACTGTGCATTGTGGTATTAATTTATTTGTGTAAAATTCTACATTAGATAAAACAATGACAGGGTATCCGCATATTTTTGATATCAAATTCAATGACTTTTAAGACCTTTTCAAGACCTCTAAGAAGAAAAAACCCAGTGATGTGTGCTGGTAAAAAAAAAAAAAAAAAAAAAAAAAAAAAAGGGGGGGGGGGATAGGCTAACCGGGAACAGATATTGTTGCTTCATTTCACCCTAGAATTAATTTAATGCCACCCCAATTCAAGACTTTTTAATACTTTTCAAGGATCAGTGGGGACCCTGAATGATGGTTAGAAGGTTCTTACAGTCTACAAAATGCTTATTCAATTGCTTAATTTTGCATGATTTTGTTTTCTGTTTTAAAATACACCTTCTCAAGACCAAAATGATTTAGTAGTATGATGACCAGGTTTCCACAGAATCCATATTGATGCGGGTGAAAAGGTCACCTAAATTCTGACATTATAATCTGTATTTTAGTACCACATCTAAATGGGTGGGTGGTAAAAATATGGTAAAAATATTTCTTGTCCTGGACTCACCAGTGTGCAGTAGAAGGTGCAGACAATCCCAGTAGCAAATATGGAACCCCACAGATTGAACCCTGTAACTGGTATCCAGAAAAAAAGCCCTTGGCATTATATGAATCTCCTTAATTAAACAATCTATTAATCTGCTAACTAAATGTCTTTGTAAAGTGTTATGTGGCATTTTTGTCTTATACATTTATTTATGTTTCTATCATGGGTACCAACATTGTATAAACAGTTCATGCAGCTGAATCCTTAAACATTAAGATGATTAGACCAAGAAGGACTGGACTGGGATTACCGTGGCCCCATGATTAATTATACCAAGTGTGTATGTGTATGGAGTAAAATGGAGGGGTACCCCCCATTGAATTTTGTCAAGCAGGGGGTCTCCTGTGAAAAATTGTGCCGTACCCATCAGCTCCCTATACCAGATGACCAGTCCCTGGCCGCGTGGATAAGAATCAACACATTCTCAATTGCATTCCCCCCCACACATCGGGTTGTGTGGGTTTCAGTAGCATACCTTGGTTTAGGGCAAGAGCAGGGGCGTAGACCACAACCCCTGTGTACAGGATCTGAAAGAGGTAGGCCACAGATGTTCAAGTGCTGGAGCTGTGCGGTCTGACCTGTACATTTGGCTGTGGAATTGTGCTCACTTACCGTCTGTATTATGTAGATGAGCGTGGAGCCCATGCGGACCACCTTACAGAACCTCAGCTCTAAGTACTAGAGAAACATTGTGCACCAGTAAGAACAGAGGTGAATACTTATTCACTTTCTAGTCCCTAATAGATTCCTGCTATAACATTTTTTTCTTAATTAAAAATATCTAATACTTTAAAATCTATAACATCACTTTTTTTTGTAGATGTTTTGAGAATTTTTGTTATTAGATTATTGAAGCACAAGCTGTTTTTAATACAGAATTTCACTGTTGGCAGTGTCTCTAGATATGTGTGGAGACATGTTAAGAGATGTCAATATTCCAGTGCTGAGCTAATATGACAAGTAATCGTGCTCATTTATCAGAAATGAAAGTAAAAGTGCGTCTTACTACCTCATACGTGCTGGTTATTCCAGATCTGTAGAAAATGGGCACAAACAGCTCAGCTGTCAACATGACCACGAAGGTGTAGGCAACGCCGAAGACGATGAAGGAGGAACCGAAACGGTACACATCAGAGGGAGCCCCCAGCACGGTTATGGCCGACATGAAGCTGGCTGTGAGGGACAGGGCCACAGGGACACAAGTCATCTGCCTGCCCCCCACAAGGAATTGGCTTGAGGCTGTCTTCTTCCTTTCCTTGACTGCAAAAAATATCCCGATCCCAGAGGAGACCACAAACAAGCCAGCAAACACCACATAGTCCAACGCCTTAAATGTCTGTTTCCCAGTGTCTCTCAGCTCCATAATGCTGGCATCAATTTTTTAGTTATCTTGTCTTTATGCCCTTCCCTACAGTATGTCCATCTGCAAATCACTGCAGAAATATGTATGAGTACACTCTCAGAAAAAAGGGTACAAATTTGTACCTTTGCTTGTCACCGGGGCTGTACCCTCAAGGCTCTGCCAATGGTACCCTTAGCTATATATAGGTAATTGTACCTTTTAAGGTACAGAAATGGACCTTTGTACCCTTTTTTCTGAGAGTGTATAATTGAACCAAAGTTTATATGCATTGACCAGAATCAGTAAATCACTAATTCATTTATCTTGCAGATTGCTCAGCAAATATTTTTTTCTTCTCCATTCTAGTTTCATGATAGGCTTGTTCAGTTACCTCCCGTTTCACGACTTCATTATGTTGTTAGTTACATATTACACACGTTAATATGATGGTTTCTGTTAGCTGTAACTAGGGACGTACCTAGAAATTCTGGGTTCCCTGACAAAATGTAACCTTGAGCCCCACAGCCCAATTTTCTGTATAATTTTAGGTCCCCTGTCACATGGGGGGGGCCCTGAATCTGCTGGGGGTGACGCCTCTCTGCCGCCTATGTGAATGAATGAATGTTACTCCCTCTGAGACTTTTAAAACCATGTTAACTCATCTCTATTTAATATCATTATGACATTCTATCACTGATAAATTTAGCAACCGGTCTTAAATTTATTTTTTTTTAATAACAGAGTTCATCCAATATTTAATAGACGACTTGTAAAAACATTGTAATACATAAAGGATAATAACAGGCAAAATTGCTGAAGAAGTGTTCCGCTCACAATTTAAAGTGTTTCATTTAGTGTGTTATTGATTAACCACCTGCCTTAATCAGTAATGAGCTAAGAACTACGCTCAGACAGGAACTATTAAGCAATCCAGTGAACAAGGGAAATATGGGACAAATACACAGGTAACCAGCTGCACCTTTATAATGGGAGGCCACCTGGAAGTGCTACAGAGAACAAACAGGGCATGTGCATTGTTGTAGAGGTGACAAATGGCCTGACGGGACACTGCTCAGGAGCTCCTGAAGAAGATCACCATGGTTGGCATACTGAAATAAAACCAGCCCGAGTTCCATCTACTTTGATTGCACTGAATGACGGAGAAGTCATGACCTCCAAGCTTGCTTTCACTCCCACCACCACTGTAGTTTCCTACATCCCCATGAAGATTCTAATGACGCTTCACAGGGGTGCTGAAGTCCGTTCTTGAGAAGACAAGATGGCCTAGCAGATCATTCAAAATGAAGTCAATTCAAAAGTCATTCTAGTATTTTGCATTATCTTGGTTACTTTGTCTTAATGAAATAGAAACAAACTAATAATTCACTGGTAGCAAGGTACTGTCATGTAACATCTCTAACCAAACAATCACGTAAAGTCACGGTAAATACCCACTTAACCTCCTGCGGCAATAGTAAAAAGTACACTGTGAGGTTAAGGGCAGTCTTGTTTCGCACGTAGACATGCCATTTCAGCAAAGACTTGACATTTCAGCAAAGACGTGCCATTTCAGCAAAATGTTTTTCATCAAACTAGTTCTAACACTCTGTAATAAAATTACTTATAGTCAAATAACTATACATACAATGCAGCTAAAATGCTTATATATAAAATGCTTTGGCGTAATCATGGAATCATATTAGATCTGAAGGCGTATATTGCAAAATGGTTATCAGTTACTTATCAGTAGAAGGTTACTGCTTTGAGTAGCTGTCTATATATTAACTGTGGGATTTTTTTTTGTTTTAACATTTCCAAACCTGCTGACTTCATTAAAAAAATTTAAGTAGAAGGGTACAAAGCTCGTAAAAAAATACATCTTCTTCACCTGATGTCCAGACCTAAAGCTTATTATTCAAGTCCCTCGGCTGGTCTTGATTCTGGAGAATTCTGTTTATATCACCAAATATTCTTAAGTCCTCCATGAGCAACATTTGTCACTTTTTAGAATATTCCAAAAGTCGCTTGTAAAGTTATGATACATTAAGCAGTGTTGGAAGCCGCTGTCCCTTCGGTGGTCAAAGACCCTTAACTCCCTGTCATTATTTTTTCCAACTAGTTTACTGTTTATAAGTGAAAATCAGATAGATTGTTCCATTTCCCTTAGAAATTACTTTTTATACCTGGTCTTTCGGCAGTTCGTTACCCTATTCAGTGTGACTCTTTCTCTTGGTCTGTGGGGACCACAACCTTGGGAGTCCGTCTTCCACTTGGTACTGTATTTATTTAGAAACTGATCTCTCTCACACTTACTGTGTGCATTTTCTGCATTCTTGAAATAATTGTGTATTAATTATATTAAGTGACCATCTTAGATAGATTTCTATACTTTGTGTGGTCAACTGTTAACAGCTGTCTACAAATAACCCATTGCCACTGACTTCTTTTCTTATGTTGTTTTCCATGTATTATGATTTTCAGTACACCAAGATACCAAATGGGACACATCTCTGTGGTTCCCCAGTGCTTACGCTGTGAGAATTAGACCGGTGAGGGCCCATCTGTATATATCATGTCTTATTTGTCAAGAAGTGTAAGATCCACAGACGAACACAGGGAGCAATGTTCTGCTGGATTAGTTTGCCACGGAGAATTTCCAATATTGTTTTATAAAACTCCAAAGTCCACAAACAGGAATACTTGATCATTAAAAATGTGTGTGTGTGTGTGTGTGTGTGTGTGCGTGGATTAGGTTTGTATTACATTGTGGCGACCAAATGTCCCCCACAATGTAATAAATACCATTTTTTTTATGTCGTGGGGACCATTTTTCAGGTCCCCAGAAAGATTTGTGAATGCAAACAAAAAACTAAAAATGCCGAAAGTCTCATATTTTGTTTGGTTACTTATAGTTAATGTTTGGGCTGGGTAGGGGTTAAGGTCGTCATGTTCAGATTAGAGTTTTCCCAATAGAAACGAATGGAGAGTCCCCACAAAGATATAATTACAAACCTGTGTGTGTGTGTGTGTGTGTGTGTGTGTGTGTGTGTGTGTGTGTGTGTGTGTGTGTGTGTGTGTGTGTGTGTGCGCGCGCAATCCCTCTGCCTTATGCTCTGTTTTTCCGGGGAAAAGAAATGCTGTGTTCAAGACACCCTTAGTCAAATCCAAGTCAAAGCTACATCTTTAACAAACTGAGTCTGAGTCAAGACCAAGATCATTTAACTAAATGATCAATAACACCGATTACCTGGTGCAGGTGTGTTGTGACTGGAATGCCTAAGGGCGAAGCTGAGAATCACTCATTTGATAATAAACTGAGTGGAATATTTAAGCACCTTAAAAGTTTTAGTTATTGCTTGAAAGATAAATATAGAGTAGAATATGAATCTCTAATTAAAATCTGAAGCTTCATTGAATAGTGCTTCCAGGAAAACCAAAATTCCAACACCCTTATACAAACCTTATACATACCTGTCTACAAATTGTGTAAGGACAGTGTACCCTCTAGTGGCAGCATTGTGAAATTTAACATCACTTTTTTTGTAGTGATTTCAGTTTCAAAGAAAAGTGGACCGAGCTACAGGGTTCTGTGTCAGTACCTGGCCAGCAGTTAGCAACATGTTTCCTCTAAGCTGCACAGGTTTGGAGGACTTTGTTTCACTTCTGCCGTCTAAAGTGACAGCCGTTTGTGACACAGGGGCACCAAACAGAAGTCCTCGCTGAAAGGGTGACCTTGTGGATTACTTTTAGCCTGACAGAGAGTAAAAGCAGTGATCTTATGCTAAGTCTTTCATTAAAGATGAACATTTGTGAAAATTAAAGATGGTCACTGTTTTTTTTCCATTTTTAAACTGTGATGACATTTCATTCCACCCCTCATTTCTGTTCGGTCAGAAGAAAGATAAATGAACAAGAGAATTAGGTAGAGTAACACCTGGACACCATTCTGGAACCTGTAACTCTCACTTTATCAGATCATCTACTGGAGATGTTCATTTGACAATGCAGTTCATGTATACAAGCCTAACTGTAAATCTTGAACTCAAATTTTCACTTATAACATCCTCAGCTTCCAGTTCAAAGTCAAGTTTAATTTCAAAGCTTATTAAAATCACTGAGCCACTAAAATAGAAAAATATTTCTGTACAGCCTCTGTTCTTAGCCAAATCACAAAATAAGCAAGTCTGATATGTGATGCAATCAGCAGGAAACTGTGTCCTTCTGCGGATGAGACGCATTAAACACAGGCTTAGATATGGTGGGAATGTGAGAAGTGTGGAGTAACAAAAAAATAATCTAGACATTCAAGTTTGGCCATTTTGGACAAGTTCATCAGTACAAAACTATGCTCATTTCTACACTTGCTCAAGATTATCAACATGCACCTCACTAATAGACCAACCTGAAAAAGCGGATGTTTGAGAAGTAAAATTGCTGAGCCCAGATTCTAGGAGGTGTATGATAAATGCTAAAGGAATCGTATGAGTGTATAGTGATGCGGATGCTTTCAAGCAGACTAGAAGAGTGAAAAGGAAGTGTGGAAATTTTTTACATCATAATCACTATAGCAGAATTGATGCTTATCTGCCTCTTGTTTGTATTTGTAATGTAGAGAGGATTGTGGTGTTAATATTGGGGGATTAGTGAACCAAAGACCCAGTTTACCCGCCTGTACCATTTGCAGCTGGGTAAACAACCTGTCATATTATCGTCCTTCCAAACCATCACTAAAACAACCCAGCTTTACCTCACCAGCCTAGCAACTGGTGCTATTGCCCACCCACATCACATATTCAGATGGCTTTCTGGGACCCGAACAATCTCTAAACATTTAAGAGCAACGGCAAACAGTGTCTGAAACGGGAACGGCAAAAGGCCAAAGGAATTTAAATATGTGAGTGTAGGAGACTCCACTGAAGTGACGACGATAGCCAGATATAGGGAGGGGGCTTTAGTGCCGCCAGCTGAGGGGGAGGGCCTCCCCCCTTTTTGAGACAACATTTGTTTTTCTCTCTCTGTTTAAGCAGAGCAGCGTGCAGCAGGGTGGGAACACATGGTGTGGCTCTCCCCAGGGTGTGGGAGAATGGCTCATTTTCATCACAATGCTCTCTCTTCATGCAGTGAAAGAGGACACACCTGCAGCCAGTGTTAGCGTAAGATTTACAGGGCCCTCGGTGTGAAGACGCGGCAGCAGCTCGCAGAGGGTGTGTCTTCAGGCACTGGATTATATGTCTATATTAAATAGGCAGGAGCATTTCACTTGTCGCTAGATTTTTCCCAACATGTCATCACCTTCAGATGGGGAATTTGAGACCGGAGAAACACAGAAAGGCCCTCAAAGTCACACTGCTGTCCTACACACACTAGCCACTTCTCCCATTCTGCATTTGAAGGAAAATGGCATGGAGCTCATCAAAGAAGTGAGTCTTGCGTTTTCACCTCGATTAGTTCCATCTCATTTCTGGAAATTTATGTGGGCCATTTTTTTTTCAGTCCCCAGTAAGGCAGCAATGTTTCAGTTCCTGAATTTCCCTTTCTGAATCTGAATGTTTTGTTTTCATTTTGTTGCTTTTCGTTTTGTTTTTTTTTTTTAGTTGCAGAAGCGACTGCTTAATCTTCATGTTCCCTTTTGTTTGGCATTCAAGCCATTTCTACCTCAAAAACAAAGATTTTCTCAGCGTTTCTCAGCTATGCAGGGGGCCTGTCTAATTTGAGAGATGGGAATTTGCACACATTTTCTGTGCATCCAGGTTTATACTCCCTGTGCACAGAACATTCCATGGATGCATCTTTGTGTTCATCTAGCAATCCTTAATTGACAGATCCAAAATTATTTAAACTGCCATGATCTGAGATTAATTATATTATGCATATGAAATCTGCTTTAAAGTTGCAACTTCCTGCTGATGGATAGAGGGGCATACTTACTCACAATAAATTACTATAACAGTTTTTATAATAATGTTATAATAATGAAAACAAACCACACATCTCTTTCCAACCATCCAGCAGGCCCTGGGTCACCCTCAGGGCCTCAACCCAAAGGGACATGATCAGAATAGGTATCAGGTGACATTGGACTGGTAATCAGTTTTGCAAGGTTTCATGTGTTAGTACTAACTTACATGGGCTTTGTCAATTTAAAGAAGACATGTGAGTGCATGTCTCAGGACTGCAGGAGGTGCTGCAGGAATGTTGGCCTGCTACTTTATGCTAGTTGGTCCCTGTATAAATGTACTTAGAGTTATTTAGAGTATGTGGTGGCAAGGGTGTGCCCATTTGCCATTACTGTTTGCAATTTTTATGAATGTTATATCAAGCCACAGCTGTGTAGGTGCAGACTGTTTGTAGGGCATCCAGTAGGCTAGTGGGAGTTTTATGGGCACAAAATTGTTCTGAGGGCAGAACAAAAAAAAAAAGATTGGTTCAGAGACTGTTGATCAGACTGTTGAAAAGATGGGTCCTCGAAACTAAAGGAGGCGGGCCCAACCAATCGGATGTCTTGGTTCCACCTACTCTAGTTGCTTGGACCCACTTCCTCTACAGTCTGATTGGTAATCTCTCTGAACAAATCATTTCTTTGTTCTGCCCTTAGAACAATTTTGTGTAAGTAAAATTCCCATGAGCATCTAGGGACTAGAGGTGACATCCCTGCTATTTGTAGATGATGTCATTCTTTTGCCGTCATCTGAACGGTGCCTCCAGCACACACTTGAGAGGTTTACTGCCGACTTTGAAGTGGCAGGAATGAGTGTAAGCACCTCCAAATGTGAGGGCATGGTGCTCTCTCAAGTGGATTAAAGTGGACTGCTCTTTCAGGTGAGGAAGATCTGCCCTTAGTGAACCACTTCAAGTACTTTTTGATCTTGTTCACCAGTAAGAGGGATAATGAGACGGACAGGTGCATCTGTTTGGTAGCTCCAGTTTTGCAGGCATTAGGTAGGGTTGTGGTGGTGAAGTGCTTTCATAACCAGTTTCCAAAGGCATGTCCATCATGACAATGATGAGTGATGTTTTTATTAATGGAATGCACTGAGAATCAATCAGTTTATTTAGGATTTATTAAGGGACACTGAAATATAAATATATTTTTGTGTGTTTTTCTTTGTGTGGTTTAAGTAACACACCAATATTAAAACAGGAAGTAGAAAAGTCTAGAAATTTTCATATATAAAATTTTAAAATGTCATACTTCCATAATTAAAAACTTTTAGCAAATGTTATTGTATCAGAATCCGAATTATTATTAGAATATCTAGATTTCTGGTTTTCTACTATAACGATTATTCCTTTTCCATTGATTAAGCCTCTGGGAACAAATTTAAAGCAGCAGGAGACTAACGTGTGAGTTTTGTAAGTCTCTGAGAGTGGAGCCAAAGACCCAAAGACTGCATAGAATAAGCACAGTTATTCGGGGGATGAGATGAGGTGTAGTCAGAAAAGCAAAAGTCAAGATCTTCAGACATTATAGTCTAGATCTTCAAACATTATCACTTGAATGTTGCTTGAGTGTCTGCTAAATAAATCACGTAATGTAATGTTATCCAAAACAATACATTAATATTGTAGTTAAAAAAGTAGTTGTTCAAGGATTCATCAGGCAATCAGGACTGTTTGGTCTAATATAGATGACATATGACTGGACAAGTACCATATCTCCTACAGTATTTAGATAGGAATGAGAAATAGTTTATCACTGTAACTATAGTCTGGGCTCTGCCTGAGATAACAGGGGACCGGCACTGCTGTGATAGGCTTGTTAAATGAACACCCCCTGCTGTCTGGAAGCAGGTGTGACGATGCCCCCTCTCTGGGTACAGCTTCCCAAGACAAAACAAAAAGCCAGGGGGCGGTACCAATAGGACAACAGGCAGGAAGATCAGGGTGGTCCTCGTGAATCCCACGGAGCAGTCTAGACTGTCCCTAGACTGGAAATAGCAATACTTTCCTTTCCTGTATTGGCCCCATTTGACTAAATATTGAGGGACCCCCCACACTCTGTGAGAATCCAAAAACCGCCAGATAGTGTGCAAAAGAGGCTGTATTGATGACATATGGTTTGTGAGACACTGCAGGGAGTAGTTTTGGGCTGCCGACCAAAACGTGCTACCTGGATATACGACAAGGGAGAAGCAGGTGGTACATAACTAGGCTAACTCACCATACAATGATGAGCTAATTAATAAACGTAGAATGGATTTGGAGGGGAGCTTTAATATTTAAATCTATTCCTTACCTGCCATTCTCCTGGGTTCAGAAACTGAACAGAATGAAAAAAAAACAGCCTGCAAATTAATGGCTTGAATATCTTGGAATGACCATAACCTAGGATGATGTAACCTGTCTTTCTGCTTGTCCAATACAATCACAAGCTTTTTACTATTCATTTATTATTATTATTATTATTATTATTATTGATTAGTGTGATTGACCTCTAAAATTTTAAATTTATTAATTATACACAAAAGCTAAAATCATTGTTGCCAATTCACTGATACAGTGTCACCTTGAAATAAAATTTTCCATGCATATAATTTCTCTTGAGGATGGGGATGGTATGACTCAGTCGTAATTATTTTCTAGGTCTGGCTTTCAAGGTAATTGTGTCCATGAGTGTGTTTTTCTGTTCCAGATTCCATTCACCATTAAATAGGAATACCGCTTCTTCCTACCGATGTCTAGTTTGACACTTCCTTGAAGTCTTTGCCTAACACTCAAGTATGGCACCATTATTTTGTATTTTTCTTGCATTTTTGATGGGCTGTAAATGTGCTTAATCTTTTGCTTATTCTGTGCTCCGTCATGCTGAGCTGTTTTGGATTCGGTTGCTAGATAACTTCAGCAAATAATTTGTAAATATTGTAAAATACTGTGCATAGCTGGCAGAGTAAGGAATGTGATTTCATATGTCTTGAATTCTTTTCTCCCTGTTTATGACTGTTTAGGGAAGTTTCCTGTATTTTTACTATTTCACTTTTCATTTGATGAGGTCAAGAAGATCACCTCTCTGTAGTTAGTGGCGTCTTGGTTTATTATTTTAGCCTGGTTGGCTTTTGAGGCTGTTCTTCTCCTACTCCATAAAAAAGCAATAAAGAGACAAAGAAAGTTATGGTTCTGCTCCTGTGTCTGGCCCTAGTCCGGGTCATAACATTCCCTTAAGTCTCTGCATGTCTGATTTTCCATTATCTAGAACACTTGTCGTTTTCCTTCATAATAGCCTCCAGGTTCGAACCGTGATCAGGTCCTAGGTGCAGAGGACCATGACATATGCTATGTGCATCGTAAGGGGACCAGAGGGCAAGATGTAAGTCAATATAGCAATAGATGAGTCCCACCCAAAGTCAAAGAATTTTCTACAAAATGCAAGAGGGAGGGGGGTTGTAGGAAACAGCGAGATGTGGCTGTGCTATAATGATCCTACAATGGGGTAAATAAAACAGCAACAATAATCTTATTAATACAAATAATATTAAATTCTGATATTTTTGCTTGGTAAGAAAATAATTGAAAATACAATAGAAATATTGTATTTTTAGAAAATAATGTTATGAAATTATTTTAATATAGATATTCTATTTTATAGATATTTTATAGATATTCTGTTTTAAAGCCAGGTTTAGTGTCTTGTTTTATTTTATATTATATAGTTAAATTGCTATAGTCAATAGAGTTATGATCAACAGCTGAGACAAAGGAACTCAGGAAGTGCAAATGAAGCTGGTCTGAACTGGCCATCTGGCATTCCCACCCCCACGGTCAGCAAAATTTATAATGGGGCGTCATCCACTGACCCTCCTGATTGGCAAAATTTGTTGCAGGGGAAATCTATGATAGGCTTATTTATTGTGGGTATGTATGTGGTGGGGGGGCAAGGTTGATCTTTAATCCCAGTCCAACCCTACTTGCCACCAAGGACCCGATCAGGATTTGGTAAAGTGTTTTAGATTATTTCTAATGTGCAAGCAATTAGGAATCCTTGGCTGTAGTCTGTTGGGAAGTTTGGTTAAGAAATCTGGAAGCAGTAAAAAAAAAAAAAAAAAAAAAAAAGTTCAGAAGAAGGGAGGTATAAAAGTTGCCCCAGTTGCCCCTTCCACCCCCCAGGCCTTAGAGTATTTAAAGCCTAAAGCTGAAAGACAGCTGTAGCCCACTCCTATATGGGCTCCTGGGGACTAAAACGGCACCTTCTCTCCAGTGAGGTGAGGGTCAGTACCCCACCGGAGATTCTTAGCTTTGCTATGAATATGTCCCCTGCTTTTTATAATTGATAACACCCATGGGAAATTTTACACAAAGTGCAATGGGTCCCCCCCCCGCTATTGGGATAGAAACACTGAGGTTTTCAAAAAAATTACAAAAATGAAATAAAAGAACATTTCATTTGAAAATATATTTAATTGGTATTGTGCTTTAAGTTTTCATTGTCTTTAGTTGACTTTGTATTCATTGCTATTGAGGCAATGACTAAGCATTGACCACTAACCTCACACAAGCCACATACATTAGAATATTTTTTTAGGAGGAATAGCTTGTTAGGACTGCTGTGATGGCAAACAGGCCCAACAAAACAGTTGGCCAGTTTTTCAGACTGACAACCAAGCCAAGAACACGCTGCTATTGCCAACGACGCCAATACGAGCTCCAGTGATTGCGGGATGACTGCTAGCAGGGGTGGTCAGACACAAACAGAACTACAAGCCAACAATCCTACACCGACTACCACAGCTGGTGCGTTCTACTCAATATGACTTGGCCTCTAATGGCCACCCTCACAGAAATAGTGACAGGGCAGCAGAATTCTGCAGCACAGCATTTCAAATAAAATTCAAAGATACTTAAATATACTTCTATACTGTATCTTCACATGTCTGAATCATGGCTGAAGGTGCTGATGACCCCACCTTGAAGACTGAAATCGCATGCTGAATGGGCTGCTAACCTGCTAAAGCTGCACAGGAAATGATGGACAGTCTTTGTAGAAGGTGTTGTGGTGCATTCAGAAAGCTGGACAGAATTCTGTTACAGCGCGGCATGACGCAGGTGGGAAAAAGAAAAAAAGGGCGACGATCCACTTACGACTCCAAGACAAACAGGATTAAACAGACCACACAAAAGAAAGGCACAAATTGAACGGACCATGAGGGGTCAAAAACAAACTTGGAGGAATAAGAATAAAGCAAAGAAACCACTAAGTAGCAAACTAAGGAACTGGGCTAGACAGGGAGCAGGAATAGAAAACACAGAGTAACTTCTCACAATGACTGACTAGACAGTAAAACAAAGGCAAGGTGAGAGGGGCCCAGAGAGGGGGCATCGTCACACCTGCTTCCAGACAGCAGAGGGTGTTTGTTTAACAAGCCTCTCACAGCAGTGTTGGTCCCCTCTTACCTCAGGCACTTAAATGCACAGGAACACCAGGAGAAACAAGGAACAGGTGCAATAATCAATAACCAATTGAAAAGGACTCACAACAAGGAACAGGTGGGGCAGATACACTTAAACAAGTATGAAACTAAGGAATCTTAAACCAAAACTGGAAACTAGGAGACATAACACAGAGGGCTGAATATGCTAGACAAAAACTAAAATCACATAGGACACAAACAGGGAAAACCAACCAGAAGCAAAATAACTACATACATTAGGAACAAAAAAAAAAAAAACTTAATTATTAAACAAAACTGGTGACGTCACCCATGTCTGTAGGACAATAGCCTCAGTGTCACATGCTCAACCCTATGAGCAATGTAGCAATCCAGGAAGCAGGGGAACACACAAAGGTTAGACAGGGAGTGAAACAGCAGGCTGGCCAGCGACACCTGCTGGCCAAACCGGTAGAGACACAAAGGGTAGGGTCGGACAGGTGCTGACTCTAACAGCACCTTAGAAAGTTGTGGAGGCTGCTGGCTGAACATCAGGCTGCAAGGCTCACAAACTCAAAAAACTGCCACATCAGGTTATAGCAGACTCTGTAACATTTTCTACAAGAATATAAGAATCTATAAAGAAGAATCTATAAGGTCTATAAGAATCTATGAATATATTCATAATGCATTCATAAAGCATTATAAACATGGATATAAATATTTATAAAAAGGCATAACACATTATACCAATGTTTATTATACATTATGAATGCTCTCTGAAGCTCCCATCTATAATACACTATAGGTACCTTCATAATGCAGTACAGATCATCCTTAATTCTTATACTGACCATTATACTGCATTATAAAGATATCTATAGTGCATTATAGATGAGAGCTTCATTTGAGCTCATGAAGTATTATAATCAACACTATAATGCCATATGACTGTTAAAAAAAGATGTCTTTTCTTTTTTCTTTTTAAATACATATACCAACATTAAAATGCATTATGAACATATGTATAATGAATTGGAGTTGACAGCTTTAAGTAATGTGTTACCGAAAACTGCCTGGGGTTCCACATTAGGGATGGCCTTCTGAAGCCCTAGGAGGAGATGATGGTCACTATCAAGAATGCATCTCAACCAACAGTGTTGGGCAAGCTACTGGTAAAGTGTAGTGAGCTAAGCTATCAGTTACTCAACAATAAATTAAGCTTCACTACACAAAAGCTACCATCCACAGAAATATAGCAAGCTAAGTTACACAAATAAGGCAAAAGTAGTTTACTACATCAGAAGCTACTTCACGTTGTACCAACCTAATGCCAGATCAGTGCTAAATGACAGTC
>JAODLD010000008.1:3303344-3323957 GCA_026781065.1 Mormyrops boulengeri | reverse complement strand
TACAGGCAAGCTACTAGAAAATGTAGTTAAACTAATAGCTTCACTACATGTAGCGGCGCTACCGCCCATCACTGTCAACCAACAACAAACAGCCAGGTATGTGCCTGGAGTTGGTAGGGTATTACAGGTGATTCTTCCACTCTTTTTGTCCCTGGCTTTCCTATGTCAGACCTTAGGAATAAGGGTGAGACCAAAAAAAAGTGGTGTAGATGGCAGAAATGGAAACTGTATTCTAAGTGCTGAACATAGCCCTCACCTGGGAGCCTGTCCTCTCTAATTTCAAAACACAAATATTACTTCACAGACATATGAATGGTCACCTGTCTCTCCAGCACTATTCTTTCTAGGTGCCGCATTGACCGGGTCAAGACCACACCAATGCTGATGGCTTCTCATGTCTTCATGCCCCACTGGTGGGCAGGATGGGCTCTTCAGGGAGCAGTGCCTGTCACAGAGATGCCCCTGATGCCCCCAGATGTTGGCTGGTAGAGCCAACGGACAGGTGACCACAGATGCATGGCAACACCCTGGACAGCGGACAGCTGTGGGGAATTCGGACCGTGGCTGTAGACAGCTGGTGACCATGCAGGGCTAGAGGCTCATTAAATTAGCACAGCTGCTGCTGCCGGTCTAGAAACAGGTCCCCCTTTGAAAGGACACTCTTGGGCGTGCCGTGGAGGAGTCGAGCAGTTTGTTACTGCCTGCAACCTTTTTCCTTCTGCCCAACATCAGCTAACAATTGATGTTATAGTCTCCCCCATATCTCCTTCGTTTCCCTGACCCAGGAGGTACTGACAAAGAGAAAGGACACTAGCGATGGCCACCAACCATCCTAAGCATCCCTTGCCATGTTGCATTGGCTCATATTCTTTAATAAAAACCCCCACTCTGGGCTTGAACTTGTCCACCCACCCTCTGGCAGAGCTGGGTATTGCAGCATAACCAGGAGGAAGAAGCTGGTGGGAATACCTACTACTATCTACTATCTACTAGAGGCAGAAAACGAAATCGGAAATGTGAACAGGGGAATTGTGCTGAAATAGGCTTTGTCTGAGATTGTGGTTGCGTTGCAGAGTCATCACCCATTCACCTTGCTGTGAAGGAAAGATCCATTCCTCTAACTGTCCAATATTCTCTGCCAGCCTAGGAACTGGAAAACCGCGCTCACAATTAAACGCATGGGTAACAATAGGAGAAGAATAACTAAACATATTGGACGGAACACATGGAACAGGAAGTATGGTGCTATGCTTATGTGAACAGCAGGGTTCTCTGGGCTGGGCATGCAGCAGATATTAATTTAGCAGGGGGTGTGCAGTATGCTAAACCATTTTCACAGATTAATATTTTAGCAGTAAATGGGCAGAGTATTGAAAGAGTACTAAAATACTAAAAAAAAACACATTTTCAAAAAGATGACAAGATAAATTCAATATAAAAGACAGCATATTGTTCTAAAGGTCAGAGAACAGGGAACGGATTCATTCATTTGCATCACCTCACAATGGAACCTTTGACTCACCAGCTTATCTGAACAGCAAAAATAAGTATCAATTATGAAAAGCTGTAGATGATTGAAATTGATATTTCATGGATATACATCCATTATGTTCATGTTACTGAGTGACTTGTACAAACCTTATGATGATAAACCATGTCGCAATTTCACATCAGCCTATGCTTACGTGAAACTAATGTCAACATCCATTAAGTTCAAACCAATATCAGAACTGATTCATATGTTTGACCCATTTACCAGTTTTTTATATAAAGAATTTATTTGATCGGTAGCATTCTGTATTAGCATTAAATGAGGCAGTTATGCTGGTTATAACCGGTTCATACGTGTTAGCGTTTTATAGAGAGGTTGCAAATACTGCAATAATAACACAAAAAATGTTGTAGAATTAGAAAAAAAAACATTTCTGAATAGAATAGTTGCAAGGCAAATATAAGTAAAAAACAGGGATAATTGCTGTTCAGGAAATAGGGGAAAAGGTGTTTAGCACCATATTTAGTAAAACAGTTCTTTTCACAAGAATGAGCACTAGCTTTTGTTTGAGAGAATGTGATTTTTCACCAGGCACGAGCAAAACAAAAAGGTACTCTGATCTCTGAATGCATCCTTCTCTGCAAAGTAAAACAGCATCACATTGGGATTTCGGCTGTTTTACCCGGTATTTCATCATCAGTCCCCACCTACTCCTACATCCCCCACATCCCCTCTGTCCACAGACGTTCTTAGTCTGCTTTTCTTTTACCCAGGGGAATGCTCTTAGGAAGTGGATCCATATTTGTGCAATGAGACCGAAACATGTTTTTTTTGTTTCCCAGCGATGTGCCGTTAAACATTCCTCTCAGGTACCACGTGTACTTGGTGCTCAGCTTTAACACAGATTCTCACAGCATTCAGTGCGCCAAGGTGGATGTGAAAAGCACATGTCTCAGATGGCTTGAAAAGAAGAGCTGCATGACAGCCTGCAGATCTGATAACGGCTTAGAAAAACAAGTCATTTAGAGCGACAAATGCTGCGGAGTGGGCGCCGAGCCGGTTTCGAGCTGTTTTCACATACTGATGCTTTGTGATTGGCTAAGTGGGGAAGCATGCAGTAGTTTGAAAGTGATACCCATGAGGTGTCAGGGCCAGATGATATATTGCTCCAATTCAGCACAGTGGAACGGGACCAGATTCTTTATCCGCAGTCACTATCTTCTAACCAGTCATACTACAATGAATATAAAACCAGTAAAGAACAAGATTCGAATGACCCCTGTTGAAAAGCTGGATTCACGGTGCAGAGACATTACAGGCACTAACTGGTAGTTCTCCAGCGACCCAAAAGTGGACGTCAAAAGGCCAGTAGGAGCCGAAGGAGCATAAAGACACATCAAAAGGCTAGGATGTGGTGTGCAAGTGCAAGGAGTGTGGGAGAATGTTATGGGACAGTGCTGAGGTACTGCCTAAATTAAACAGAGGGAGACCTTTGTTCCACAAGCAGCTAAATATTGCCACAATAAAAATGTTTAACACCACACATTCAGACCTTTCATTTAGTTTGCAATAGGGGGGTTAGGGTGTGATTTGGGGGGGGGGGGAGGGTAAAATTGTAGCATTTTAATCCCTTTTGTGGAGGGATTTAATAAACCAAAGCAGTAACACTGTTGTCATAGAAAAAGATGTTTGTTTTACAGATCCACGGTGTGATCTTCTTTCTATGTATTAAATACCCTGCTGTTGCCATAGCACTGGCAGTAGCTTAAGCTAGCAACATGTTAATGTTTTGTCTCTAATTCTCTTGAGGGGAATCTGAGCCAGGAGGGGTGGTAATTCTAACTGACAGGCCTTTCTCCACAGAGATTTAGATGAAAGAGGTGCTGTGAAGGAAAAAAAAGTCCAGAAAGAAGGAGAAAATAGAATAGCACAGTTCTAAAAAATCAAATGCAAATGCAATCTCTACATTGGATTCAACTGAGCCACATTGTTTTCTATGGATTCTGATGATTATCGTACATTTGGTTCAAATGGCATGAACGAAAAATGGCTCTCTATCCCAGCCTAACATCGACAGGAGAGGATGCTGATTAATATTCTCTAATACATGTGTTACTTATCCGTCACTATGACCCAATTTAGCAGAAACTGCAGACAAATTGGCTATCAATCCCAGCTCAGGAGACCGAAACATAGACAAAATTCAAACAAAATGTATGCCTGTCTTATAGTGGGTGTATCCTGATTTAGGGCTTTGAAAACATTTTTGTGCTGCCCATTAGGTGTAATGTACAGTAAAGCTGCATTAAAATTATTCCATGCATGTTTTTCCAAGCAGATCAATGGTTAGAAAGCATAGAAACAGAATGATTTGATTGGTAGTAGTTTATCTATACACAGGTGAGTCAGTCACATTGCATGATCATGTTTTATTGCTTTTACTTGTTAGTGACAATTTTAACTATGACTACTGTCTAAAATCCTGTAATTTCAAACACACAATAGCGAAGGAAAGGCAAAGAGTATATTATATATAAATCCAATGTGCACTGTCAGTTAGATTCAAGATGTCAGACTTTCTTTCACAGGGCTTCAGGTCAGTGGAAACAAGTACAACTGTCAATACAAAGTATTTACATAATCAAACGTACGGTAACAGAAGCCTTATAATTCATCTCAAATTGCTCACGAAATACTGAGAAATACCATTGGAAACACTGCACTATAAGTCGCAATACACACTGCTTTCTATTTAAAAACCCAAATTCTGTGTCACGGTATTCAGGGTCATCTTATACTTGTAAATAAATATTATCCACAGATTGTTCTTTTGCATCTTTGTTTTCTATATTTATTTGTAAAAATTGCTTTCAGAACAAAAAGAACTGTAAAAAAAATGACATACCATTTAAGTGCTATTTACAAACACCGATTGTTGACGCTTAAAAAATTCAATTACTTAAAAAATAATCAAAACTGAGTGGGAGGACAATAAAGAAGAAGCACCTCTCACATTAAGAACTTTTAGACAGTGTACAACGAAACGGTCAAATAAAACGAGGGTTTCTAGTCAACACATCTCTGTGACAAAACAAACAAATGATTTATGTTAAAACCAGTGTAATGTGATAACAGTAATAGATTTTAATTGGAATGATATGCACAGGGAAACATCATTTGTTTCCTATTACTGTACTTTCACTCGTGAAGTAGCTGTGAAGTGAGGTTTCCTGCATGTCTTGACTAACATCTTTCTGCATCTCCTCCTATGAGACTGAGGAATTATCACCTGAATGTAACGGTTTTAAGTGCTGAGGTAGGTCACCGAGCGTAAGCTTCAGGGACACGTACGTGAGGCTATTGAACAGCTGGAACAGCAAAACCGTATGGCCAAACAGCATCAGGGTCTCCTGGACACAAGCCCAGTCTTCCTGGCAAACTGGGAATGGAGTTTGTGTACTCTTTCAATCTATTGATGTTACAGGTGCAACTTCAACTCTATCATGAATGGACACAGGCCAAGGAGACCAGAACAAATTGTTTAATTTTACTTTAGTAAATCATAGCAGAAAAAAAGAAATTTCCATTTGCTTTTGCCACTAGACTACTGGATCCATTTTATCTGATCCTTTGACCACTTGATGGATTCACACCCTTCTGTCTGCTTAATGCCAGCTGGCTGTTCTGCTGTACTCCTAGCTTTGCGTGTAATCCTGAGCTCTTACACCAAGAGGACTTGAATTTGTCAGAGGTAAGAAAGAATAAATGTTGGAGGCGCATGAAATTGGGCCATGCAGATTGAAGGACTCTCCTAGTTCTTTCAGTGAGTCCACAGTGCCAGCCTTGATTCAAGTTTCATCTTGCAATGACATCTATATTTTTTTATTCTGTGCAGCTTGGGGTGAGGCTTCAGAATTCAGAAGCAGTTTTTTAAATTAATAACATTCAATATTGTCAATCCCCAATCTGATATGGTGATGAATCTGTGCTTATATCTCTAAGGACATACATATAATAGCAATTGTAACATATACGATTTCTGCATGGTTTTGACATGATAAATTTTAAATGTTTCCCTCCTCCCCCTCAAACTTCTGGCACAACAATATCTGTAAAAAATATCCTGAAGATATTAGTGGCAGTACAGTGCATCTCTAACAGTCTTTTTACTCAACTACCACAACTAAAAATAAAATTATATTCTATTGAGGTAAAATATCTATGCAAAAACAGCAACACATCTAAGAATGCAACACTATAAAAATACTTCACAATTTATAAACAATTTATAAACAATGCCATATGGTACATTTGCATGAGGTACTACCAAATCCTGCACTAACAGTGGAGGAAGGCCAGAATCTCACAACAGAAGTAAATGTTTCATTATGAAAAGAATAACAATAATGACAACAACAACATCATTATCTTGAGGTAGAACATTGACTTCAAGGTTTTGAAGTGCTTTTTGTTGGATTTCTATTTTATTCTTACTTGTGTGAATATTTCTAACAGCCAAGATAGCACAAAGCCTTTTTTTCTGACAGATTGCTCTACCTCTAAATGAACTGTGTAAAAGGGAAGACAAGTCCACAATGTTTCCCACCCAAAATACATTCTGACTGAGGTAGGTTTATTTTGCACATCCTGGGGTTCGTCATCAACCTGAATGTAGGCCGAAGAATTAAACAAAACCTTTGATATGACTGAAAAAACCTGAGGTATAAGAATCCCTGGAAAAGGCCCAGCATGTCTTTCATGGTTGGGTTTGTGGAATCACTGGCGGGCTGATGTAGGCCAGGGGTCTGTTTGATCTGAAGAGTTAAGACAAGCTGCAAAAGAACACTGCAATATACTGTTTCGTGAAAGTCTGTAATAAAAACGTGAGCTAAAAGTACTAAAAAAATACTCTGGACCCTTATTGTACTTGCTGCTGGCAGCTGATTAAAATGGACTGAAGAAAGATTGAGAGGAATAAAGGAGTACCCGACAGTAGCCACTCAAGAAAACCCTGGCTACAGGTGCTTCTTGCAGTGACTTTTCTAAAAGTGGTTTAATTTAGTTAATCTTTGCACAGAAAATAAGTAAAAAAAAAGAAAACAGGATGACCTGAGAATAAGAATCAAAGCAGTACGCCTCACAGATTGTGAGAGCATCGATCACTTCTCCTCCCTACATCTGGTTGGACGCCCTGCCCTCTGTCTGTCCCTCTGAAACCAGCCTGAAGACCTCCAAGGACACTCTGGACATCTGAGTCTCATCCAATGGACAGGATGTGACAGAACCCTCAGTCTGCAAAGCAAACAGACAATGGCATTAGCAGAATTGGTGAAGGAAAACTTTCAGTGTGTTACAAAAGAACCACACAATGAATATATGCTATTAGCTGGGTAGACTAGCCTTTTCATTTCCATGTTATTTTTACCTCCAAATCATATCCATCTATACTCTCAGTACTGAAGGTCCCTTCCTTCCACCCTTGGAGCTACTATTATCTACAGTGTCATGATGTGGACACTGGTAATCGAATGGTACCCACCCCCCTTAAGTACATCTTTCGTATGCATTCTTCACTTTACTTCCATTGCCTCATGACTGCTTATATATCAATGCTGTAATAAAACATGATGTTAATTTCTTAGGGAATATTAAACCTGTAAGGGGTTTATTACTAAAAGTTTTTCAATCCACTGCTATCATACGAGCCCAAATTCTCACCAAATGTGTCCAGCTCAGATCGCCTTCATGACAAGGTATTGGGAAGATCCTCTCTAAGTCGCTGCTGTCTCCTTGTCTGTTCCCCACGGCATCTCCATTTCGCTCCCCTCTGGCGTGAGCGATCCCATTGATAGTTAGGGTACTCCGGGACTGGGAGGAGGTGGGAGATGGCTGTGCGGGCACGTGGTGCCCAGCCTGTGCTGCGGACAGCCGGTCCCGCAGTGTCTTGCACATCATTAGCCTGCATGGAACAGAGGTCAGCAGATAACGAGAGCATGGTCTGCTTCGACTTTTTAATAATATACAGTCTTCACTGTCTTGTAAATGCAGACATTTATATTATTGCTTTTAAATTGTGTTTTATCTTATTTTATTTTAATGTGTCTTTTTTCGCATTATGTTTTTCTTTTTTGGCACGATATAGGGAGTGTGTGGCAAAAGCGTTTTGTGTGATATAAAACACATGTTGGCGGTCAGGGGTGCCCTCCTACCTGCCCCTGTAGCCAAACATGAGGAACAGCACACAGAAGATGATGCAGGTGACCCCAAAGTGAATCCCGATGATGATTGCAGTGGAAGAGCTTTTGCTTTGGTCGTCCTTCACACAGTTACATGGGGTTCCCAGCACTATAGATGGATAATACATGACTCAGGAGTGGAGAGGAGAAGGACACCGAAGGGCAACACCATTCTCCGCAAAGCCGAAGTTCAAAAACAACAAAGGGCAATCAACAGGCATTTTAAACCCAGCTATAACAGAGCGCTCTGTGATGCTTGGGTATCTGCATCTATGCTTCAGGCACGTAATAAAATAAATTTGTTTGCTCCCCACCAGGCACACAGCCAGGAAGTAAAATATCGAACATTGCCATGAAATTCTTTTCTGGCTTCAGGCTACTGCTAAGCCTGCTGGCCCCTCTCCACCGACGACCAGCATTATGTATGCGTAACGGAGTCAGGAAGTCACCTGATCTCTCAGCAGCCTCCTTCAGGGAGATGAAGCGCACGGTGGCATTGCTGTCACCATGTTGGTTGAACGCCAGCACCTTCACTTCGTAAACCAGTGCTGGGTCTGAGCGGGGGCACAAAAGGTCAACACACAGGGGCCACGGGCATGTTTCACTTCATAATCAGCTCGTTCAGTCAGCGTGGAAAGGATAAAAGCGGATCCCCATACGATCCCATGTCACTCCCCGACGGCCCCTCGGATCCCATACCCCTCGAAACTTTAGCTCACCCAGCTGTGTGATGTTATACTCGGTGACGTTGCGGGCGAAGGTGAGTGGTCCGGAGAACGTGTTAGAGTGCACCTTGCGGTAAAAGAGCTTGAAGCCTTCATACTGGCCCAGTTTGCCGGCGGGCTCCCAGGAGGCCTGCACTGTGGTGGCATTCACCAACCTGGTGAGGAGAGATGGAGCTGCCGGTGCTGTAACAGAAGCGGTGGGTCTCTGTTAATTAATCACCCTACGCTAGGGCTCTTGTCAGTCCCCCGAGTTTCATTCTGGTAATCGACTCGATTACGTTGACTTCAGTCACACCACCACTCCGCCTCCGCCACGGCCCGGCTGCACTCACCCTCCCCCAGTGTGTTCTCCACCGCCGGCTCCGACGGCTTGCTGGCACCGCGTGAGGTGTAGGCCTTCACGTAGAAGGTGTAGCTGGTGGAGGGCTCCAAGTCGCTCACCACTTGCTGCAGTGTACTCTTGCCCACGGCTTCCTGATACTCCATCTCCACTGGGTCTGCGTATGGTTGGGGATGGGGGTGGGGGGGGGTGGTATGTGATTGAAAATAAAATCAAAAAGAATAATAAATGAAATTAACTTAAAAGTGAGGTTACATGATCAGCTGAAAGGGGGCTGCCTGTTAAAAACATAACCTACTGCCCACCCAAAAAAGGACAGAGACAGAAAAAGCTCCAGTATTGCACTTTAGTCCTTGGGTGTTTACCAATATGCACACTCGACCATTCTTGTGTTCTTGTGTACCCTTTACTGTTTACGTCATCTTCCATTGTGCAAAGTACAGTTCTAATACTCAAGAACAGAAGTACAGACGGTAAAATATCAAATATGGAGGATGAATCGGTTGCATCCTCACTAAACAAGAACAATCCCATGATTCATTGTGTCCCCGTTCTTGGGATTGAAGTTAGCGAGACCGCTCTTGCCAAGAACACAAGTATGTTCTTTGCGTTCTTGGTACTAATAAACACCCCTTAATTCAGGTACACACCCGTTACAGCTCTCCTGACTTCTCCTATGTGGATTTGCTGTCTTTGGCTGCTAATTAATGCATTTTCTTTTGAATAGCCCCTAGGGTCTATAATTACCCATCTAACAGCACTGCAGTGCAGGGGGGAGCAGCTGGACCCTGCTAATAAGCACTGCTGTAAATAACCAGCTCCCCCCCCACACCTCTTTCACATGAAAAGGAAATAAATGGCAGGAAATATTCTGCCATAAAATTAATTCCAGTTCCATTATCAATTGAGGGCGGCTTTATTTCTTCCATACTAAAGACATGGATGTCACCGTAGAGCCGTCTGATTTATAAGGCATTAATGTTTTGCCCTGGAAGCAAGCTGTCGTGGGTCCCACAGCAGACTCCAGATTCACGGCAGCGGCATGCAAACGCCACCCCCCACCTGCCTGGGTGCATGCTTCCAGTTTTGTTTTGAACCTCTTCTTAAACTGGCTCAGTAAGTAGCCAAGGTTAGGTCCAAGGTTGGGGACTTTCACTCCATGTGTGTGGCAGTTACATGCCCTCCCTGTGTCATGAGGGATTCCTCCTGCAGTCCAGTGACTAATTGGCTTCTCTTAATTGCCCATAGATCGTGAGCACCTCTGTGCCCTTCGACAGACTGTACCCTGTGGTTTCATGTGATTGGCTTTAGAGCCTTGCGTGATCCTACACTGAACAAGCAGTTTGAAGATGCATGAATAAAATGTGACAGGGCTAATTCAGATTCAAATAGTCTATTCTAATATTCTAACGTCCTTGTTTTGCTGTGACATATTGAAGCAGATGGGAGACAGTTCACTTAGATCCTTTAAAGTTCACTTTTAATGTTATGGTTCTTAAATTGGACAGCCTTATACCTCCAAGCAGGGGCACTGTTAGAGACTTTGGGCCCCATGAGAGCATATCATATTGGGGGCCCAAGCAGACCAATTTTTTAGGGCCCTTTGTCTAAACTTTCCCCCTTTCTCGCGCCCCTGCCTCCAGAGCTGTGGATTTTATTCCCACATTTATGTGGCAACTTTTTGACTCTTTCAGTCGTGAGCAGACCTGCCGTCTTGCGGATGTGCAGCACGTATCCAATGATGTCCTGAGTGTTCTGCTGGGGGCTCTGCCACGACACCTGGATGGCGGTGGGGGAGACGGCATCGGCACGGAGTGAGCGAGGCGCCCCCGGTAGGCCGCCCGCCCACAGCACGGTCAGCCGGGCACTGGCTTGGGTGGAGCCGGCGTTGTTCTCCGCGATGCACTGGTAGATGGCCTCGTCTTCCTGGCTGATCCCATAGATGATGAGTGTGCTGAGGGTTGGACACAGAACCATGAGATGAAGGAAGTAAAAGGAAGACATGCCTCATTTTAAACTGGGACAGAAAAGCACTACAAGTGTAATTAGGATGACATACAGAATGGTCAGAGTGATTTTATTAGGTACAGGATGCTGGCAATTATCTTAATGAGGCAAATGGTTAACATCATTTAAAGTGTCACCACAACACTGTATTGGCACAACTGCAGTGTCTTAAAGCTTTACAAAGAAAGTCAGGACTTCCACCAAAGTTTATCTCTCTATGTGACACCAAAGTCTTGTTGTTGATCCACATTCTGGCCATTTATCCTGGTCAGTCTTGTGTGGGGGGTTGGAGGGTTGGAGGCTAAGATAGACCCTGGATGTGATGCCAATCCACCACTGAGCACACACACAAAGTATGGGTAACTCAGAGATGCAGGCTAGCCTAACTGCATGTCTTGAGACCATGGAAGGATAACAACATGAAAACAAGTGAAGTGTACAAACATGAGATCCCAGACATGTAAGGCAATAGTGTGACCCATTGAACCACTAAGCCTTACGCAGACGAGGATAATACGCAGAAGTAGTTTAATACATTGAATGTGGTGCCTGTGAGTATAGTTCAAAAACGTCCCCCTCCTTCAGTATCTTGGTTTCAAACAGTGAAGTTTAACTATCTGTCTACACATACCTTTCTGGCTCACTGTTACATCCTGCCTGACCTGTCCACCTGACCCTCCTGTCTCCTCCCTGATGAGGCCCCGATGAGCCACGCCTGTTGCTTGCTACCCTTGTTAGCCTTTGTATTTAAGTACCTGTTTGTCTCGTCAGCCCCAGTCTGGTCATCCGGACGCTCTTCCTGGCTGCCCATAATACTTACCCGTACTCGTCTTCTTGTTTTGATCCCTCGCGGTCTCGTTTGTTTCCCTTCTCTCGTTCAGTTAATAAAACCCCTTTTTGCCTAATGCCCGTCTCCGAGTCCTTTGTCCCACATACCGCGACACTCTCTCACTCACTGTCTTTCACTGACTCTCCTAATGCAGCTTATTGCCACAGTGGTTAGGGGAGGGTATTATTGAAGCCGAATACTTAATCAGACACTTTGGTCGCTATCATCTGTGGGCCATGAGAAAGTGACCACAGAGAAGAATATGTAAATCACTCCTAATTTTAACCCCAGATGGCTGGAATCCATTAACTCACTGACAATGACACGAATATCCATTTCTGCCTGGACTGTTTTTTTCATTCTATTTGTGTTGTCTGCTTCTTCCAAAGATCTATAAATATAACAACCATCTCCACAAATGATGCTGAGTGCAGGGCAAAATTATTCTAAGTGCTGCCCACCTGCTATCTAATGTCTCAGAGAGTACAAATCCAGACTAAGGTTTTGTTTCAACCAACCAGTTGAGTATAAAGACTCACACTCACAGAGTACTCAACTGGTTAGTTGAAACAAAATCTTGGTCTGGATTTGTACTCTCTAAACCTGAAATCTCCATCTCTGCGAACAGATCATTAATACTTTAATTGTCAATAAAAGGAAATGACTCGAGGTTGACTTACTGTTAGTTTAGGTTAAATACCAGGATGGGGAGGATTGACTCTTAATGCTGATCTCAACATCAGCCTCATTTGCCCCTATAGCTATTTGCTGTCATGTATCCGACAAACCCTTCTATCTGATCAGGTGCTCATTCCCCCCGTATGAAAGACAGGTCAAAACAAATCAAGAAACCGAAATATTAGAGGGACCCAGCATCTTTAAAATGCTCATTTTTGTTGAAAGACGTATAATGATGCAAGACTCACAGCATCTGATGGCCCATGTCATCCATTTAGACATCCAAGTTAATATTAGACATTATTAGCAAAATCACTGAAAATAAGTGATACCCTGTCCGTCTATGTGTATAAATAAAAGGTGAGAAATAAAAATCTGAAATGCATTAAGTCTTACTAATCAGAGCAGAGTGTTACCCAAGGAAATGAATGTGACTGAAGATGTATGGACGATGTGTCTCTTCTGCGAAAAAAATGTGAGGTTCTGATTGTAATCAAAAAAAAAAAAAACAGATTAACATATTCTTAACGACAGCTACTACTGCGGAATAAAATGTTTTATTATGCCACCAGAACTGCAGGAATGGCATTCAAAGTGTTCGGGATGACAAGAGTGAGAAAGGTATTTGCTCATCTTTCAGATTTACATCACATAATTAGCATAATAGCTTGAATATTGCAGTAAACAACAGCGTCTGCTGAAAGCGGAAAAAAATCCCCTAAACACTGAGATTCTCCTGTTTCGACGGTTCGGATTTAATGGGAACTATTTTCTTTTGTTCCAGGGTCTGCACCAGCAAACCAGCCTTGGCAAACACTGCCCTATTCTCCACGGTTGAGGGACAGCAGCTGCCTGAAGGAACAGCGCCCCAGAGCCGTGTCATTAAGGAGAACGCTGGACCCCTGCCAACAGTAACTGTGGCCCTCGAAGCCTCATACACAAACCACATCATAACCCTGCATGATGCATATTGGCCAGAGCCTGCAACTCAAAGTGCACGTTGGAAGCGCTGTCACCATGTTGGCCAGCAAATAAGGCATCGTGCAGCTCAGTCGTTAACTGGGGAAGTACGTTTCTGTCAGCTAAACTTGGCTCGATTCCCCCATTAGGAAACAGGGAGCACCAGCTCGACCCAATGCAACCCAAGGTACATTTCTGATAGAGACTGCAGCTAGCAGCTAGTCTACTGAGCAACAGAAAAAAACAACAAAGTACAGTCAGCAATCACCCAGAGAATGCTGGCTTTGGTTAACAGTTGTGTCTGCATATGGTGATGCAGATCCAACAACAGAAATTATGACAATAAAACAGGCAATAAAATCAAATAAAGATGCTGGAAATTTCTGCTTTCTGCATTTAGTTTTCCAACAAGTTCTTCATCTGTTTATACCATCTGTTAATATATACTTCCCATACACTGTACATACCTATCTTACATTTTGAATCATACACCGTTACACACATTATTGGTGTCATACTACATAATGTGATATTAATGTGATATTAAGTCCTCATAATACATGATAAATCATTATGCTAAATGTCACTAACCCTGCTTAGGACAGGTTCTTTGGAATGGAAGTTGAGGAACATCTGTATAAATGTGTAAGGCACTACTCACCAGTGAGTAGTCCTGCATTATTTTGTGAACCAGTGTGCATGACTTACACGCGACACATGGGAAGGTGTAATCGGTGGCTTGGCCTCACCTGTTGTTGTTCCTGAGTTTAACGTGTCCCCCTGGCTCCAGCACCTGGCCGTTCTTCAGCCAGGTGAGCTGCGGCAGAGGCTCGCCTTGAGCCAGGCAGGAGAAGATGGCCGTGGTACCCACCGGGCGCGCGATGGACTGCGGTGGCTGGATGAACTCGGCTGGGGCTGAGCAGACAGGAGCAAAGAAGCGACACAAAACTGGGTTATGCCGTCTGTGTGCTGTACGGGCAACATTTAGGTTAAAGAAAGAAGCAAAACCAAACCTGGCTTCTGTGTTCTTTGAAGACAGACACCATACAGAAAGGACACAATGAGGATATCCAAACACCCTCCATTAAGAGGTGTGGGACAAGGGAAGACAGGCTAAACACACAGCGTTTAATCTGGGCCTGTCACTGTATTGTGTGCAGGACATTTGAAGAGCTGCGGCAAAGCGAAACCCATCTAGGACGCAGATTAAATCAATAATAGGTGTGAAAAACAGGCTTAGAGGACAGAGGGAAGACCAGCAGAGTAGCCTTTCATCATTTGGCATGAACATCACGAGGCTGATAAATAAAGCTGAGAGGGAGGCCCAGTCTTGTCCGTTTCTCTGTCTCCTTCCTGGGGGAGGTGACCTGCCCCCTGTCCTCTAGCAGTCCTTTGAACCATCAGTGATTAAAGCCCTCGCACAGCGTTAGGCGATCAGGAACTAAATCATGCCTAAATTAAACATTTGACTTGATTACCGACCCAGTAAAGTGCAGTTGGTTTGGCTGCTAGTTCCAGCTGAACTGTGGCATTTTCTCTTTAACTATTGAATCAGCCTCACTACTAGTTCTGTATTCACAGTTCAGTTTTGTACAAAGTTCCATGTGATGTTTCAGCACAGGTGTAACCTTAAACAAATCCATAGCATTAAATGAACCAATACTAAACCGATACTAAATTACAATAAATGACAAATAATAGAAAACAACAGCAGCATAGCGAACCTTTCCTGAATGTTTCGTCTTATTTTCCTGTGGCCCCCATGCCAGTCATTCTCACCTTGCACCACGAGCCGCCCCTGCGCAGTTCTGCGCACGCGCGTCCCAGGCTTGTTAGCTGCGCAAACGTAGACGCCGGAGTGCTGCACCCTGACGTCAGAGATCATCAGGTTCCCTGTTCCCAGTACCTGGATCCCCTCTACTCCGATTGGACGCCCATCTGTCCCAAAGAAGTACAGAATAAAGATGTCAGGTACCTAGCAATAAAAAACAGGAGTTAACTCATTTCGGTTCATAGGAAATCCATACGTCCATTTTATGAAACTGCTTTTCCTATTCAGGGTCATGGCGGGGGGGGGGGGGGTCCGGAGCCCATGGCACAAGGCAGGGAATAACCCAGAATAGAGCACCAACCCATCGCAGCGCACACTCACACACCAGTCACTCACACACCAGTCACTCACACACCAGTCACTCACACAAGCACACCTACGGGCAATTTGGTAACTCCAATTAACCTCAGCATGTTTTTGGACCATGAGGGGAAACCAGAGAACCCAGACAAAACCATGCAACGACACGGGCAGAACATGCAAACTCCAGACACATGGAGTCATGGCGGACACTCGAACCCTGATCCCAGAGGTGTGAGGTGACAGTGCTAACCACTGTGCCATTTCTCACAGGAAAACAAATGTCTAAATTAACGTATAATGGATAACTATAACATACACCTCATACTAGCCTGTTGGGGATATAGCAGTGCAGCATCTAGAGGCATCTTGAGATTGGACAGGATTTGTAGCAGCGATGGCTACAAAGCAGTAATGTTGACAGATCAGGCAACCTAAAGCATAACCCTGAATGGTCATGTGCATGTTTCATGTCACCATGGTAACAAGATGTCCCTCAGTATCAGTGCAGGGAGCTGAGGGGTGAGCTTATGAATGTCCCTGCACATGTGTCTGTGAGTGGAGGCTCTCCAGCATGTTGATTTGCTGCATTGCTGCTTTACCCTATTAGCTTCTCAAATTTTATGCATAAAAGCATCAATCAGTTTTAATTCTGGGGATGTTTTTTTGCAAAAAGAAAGCTATTATAAGAAAGCTATTGCAAGCATATGGAATCATTGTGTAGTAGCCAGAGATTACCAGAATTTTCTTTATTATGAAGAGCTGCTGTGTCTCTCAGGCAGAATGCACTGCCTGATTTGGGCTCTCAACGCATTCCCCCGCAGTCCATGGCTGAATCTCCCAGCACACTAAGCTCACAGCCATTTCAAATGATCGAGATATGACTGACGCTAATGAGATTTCAAACAAGAATATGGAAAGCAGGCCATGGGAAATGGACAATCTTAAAGATAAGAAACCACCAAGACCACTGTTGCGTTACAGACTGACTGATGTAAATCTATTAAGTTCATTATGGTGCTCACCCCAAGCCTTATCTCTGTAATATAATCCTCTGAGATCCAATCATGTTAGCATTTAATTCCAGCAAAGCAATATCCAGAATCTGATTACAGCCTAGTAGGGGTGCAGAGTACAGGCAGCAATTTATTTTCTGAACACAATAATCAGATTAAAGCTATAATTCAAAAACAGACATTACTGTAAATCATTGCATTTTTTATTGGGAGCTGAAAGACACCCAGGGAGCAGTAACCTGATTATGTGAATTGCTAGCTTTATTTTCAGGGAATTTTTTTAAAACATTCAGTAGTGGCTCATGTTCCATAGGCTGGGATTTCTCCAAAGAAGAATCCGAATCATTCGTTAAATCTGATGATGTTTTGTACTTATGAAGGCTTGGATATGTATTCAAGTCAACTTTGAACTGGTTGTCATTCTTGACTCTTGGCCTCGTATAAAAGGATCACTCATTAAAGTCAAAGCTGTAACTTTGCATTGTCGCCACCCTGATTTAGAAACAGCATACCCAGCCTGCTCCAGGAGACTATTGGCCGTGGGTATCCAGTGGCGACGCATTCCAAAATGGCCGTCTGGTGAACGGTGAGGGTAAGATTTTCAGGGCCCACCAGGATCGTGGGCTCTTTGTAAACGGAAGATTGGGAACCTGAAAGAGAGAGATGAAATAAAATAGATAAGCACACGTCTCTGCTAGACTGAGAGCTCATATGTGGCTTCGGTGAGGCCAAGCCGGGACGGGAAGTGGGATGTGGGTGGCCACCTGAGACGGTGAGGCTGGCCATTGTGCTGCGCTTGACGCCGGCACTGTTGTGGGCCACGCAGCAGAAGAGGCCACTGTCCTCGGGGCGCAGCCCAGTGATCTGCAGGACTCCTGTAGGCAGCAGAGTATACCTGGGGGGGGGTACACAAAGCACAGTTTACTCTTACATTCCCAGAATGCTCTTAGTGTCCTTCTTGCTATGTTTGATATGCACTGTCTAGCTAAAGCTCAGCCTGGCTGTAGTTATGCCTAATTGATTCCTTGTCAGCTGTATGTTTATATTCACTGTGTATTTATATATCGGATGCTTTGGTAAAGTACAGCTGGATAGTTTACTAAATAAGTGTTTATAACAGTATTTTTGTGCAATATCTCCATATAAATTTCCATTTATATATTTAGCAGAGTCTTTTATCCAAAGCAATGTAAAACTGAGAGAGCAGGGTCAGTGAGTCACCGGAGCAACTAGGATTAAGGGCCTTGCTTAAAGGCGCAACAGTGCAGTCGTTCTGCCCACCACAAGATTTGAACCGGCGATCTTCCAATCATGATCACAGAGCCACACACCAACCCAGAAGATAATTTAGCCTTAAATCAGAGCTGTGGTGATAAGAAATTCAGTTTGGGAGAGTGTGGCCTCAGGCTATAAGAGTAGACTTCAGATAAAATGACAATATCTTAAGGTAAAGGCTAGGTTGCATTAATTGCATTGCTGATGAGTTAGGATTAATCAGAATTGCATCATAAGCTGGGATGTGCATTGCGTTGAAATAATTAGCACTGCATTATGCACTGGATATTGACTAGGTTGGATTAATTAGCACTGCATTATGACAGAACGTGAATTGAATTGGAGTGATTAGCTCTGTATTGTAATAGCATGTGGACAGGATAGGATTAATTAACTAGACTGTGACGAGGTGTGAGCTAGATGGGATTAATTAGCACTACATTGTGATGGAGTGTGGACTAGGTGGGATTAATTAGCACTGCATTAAAAGCGGGTGAGGAGTAGGTCACCAGTGCTGACTGAAGGCTCACATACCTCTCATTGTCAGTGTCCACAGGCTGGTTGTCCTTCTCCCAGCTGATAACAGGTTCTGGAAGCCCGTGGATCTGGCACTGGAATCGGGCCACCCCCGCCTCCTCTGCATGCACCGACTGGGGCTGCACGTGGAACTCAGCCATTGCTGGGAGAATGGGGGGCGGCTTTCTCGTTAACATAATTAACTGTCATTATTGTTGCTTGTTATAATAAAACACCCCACATGCTTGAGTGTATAATCTCTAGAACAGTGTTTCACAATCCAGTCCTTGGGGACCTGCAGACAATCTATCTTTACTCCGTTCAACTGAGAGGGAGCAAAGACATGGACCGTCCGTGGTTCCCCAAGAACTGGGTTGAGAAACAAAGGTCTAGAACAAAAAGTCATTCACTTCATGAGGGAAGATTGTCAAGAAGTGAAACTATCTATTTTATACAGTGTATCTAACAAAGCATTTTTTTCTTCTAAGCAAAACAAACAAACAAACAAACACAACAACAAAAAGAGATGCAGATACTTGCAATGACTAAGACTGTGTATGAGAACAAATAATTAGCCAGCATTCCTTCAGTTGTAACTGTGCTGAAAGTGCTATATAACTTCTGCTGGCCCTCCTCTCCTGTGTTGCCCATCTGTTAATCTTTACAGTTAGCCTTTCATATCAAGCCTTCAAAGCATTTCTTTGTATGCTGACAGTGAAACAACAAGGCCTTGTTTTCCAATATTGTTGGCTGAGATTACCCATTACAAGAGTCCGAAAAAAAAAGCTGCAAGTGAGACTATTGTAGGCAACAAATTTGGCTGTGTGCAAAATTAAATTTAGACATGATCTCAGCAGATGGATCAACAGAGACCGACTGGTTAGGACAATGTGAATTATAAGTATGCAAAGTGTGCTCATTCAGTGGGCTGGCTATCAGACATAACAGTCCCGGCTAAGACACAGCTGACTGGGGGCTTAGACTTGCACAAGGGGCCCTTCCAACACAAATACAAATTAGAGAGGTGTCTGCCTTTTGCACAGCTCACCCGCCATCTTTGAGACAAGTACACTCCTTTAAATGTTAAGCATAATTAAGTTGCATAGAGCAGGTCTCTTACAGATTCCGTTTGCATAACAAGAGGGTAAAAATACTTAGTTGTCATTCTTTACTGACTGACGCGTTTATTGAAGCAGAGTCCCTTGGCCCTTCACTGGGCTGCTTTTGTTTTTCCACGTACCGATTTGTCTGCCTGCATCCCCGTGCGACAAAGACATAGCAATGACCCAGTGCCTTCCAGTTCGCTTTAAGTCACTTTAAATTGTTCTGAAGCTTTGTGTTGGGAAAAATGAAAATTTGAAGACACAAAAATAGACACTGAAACACTGGTGTGCCTGGCACATAGTGTAAAAACAAAAGGACCGGTGAACAGAAGAACAGAAGCTGTGGTTCTCAGAGTGGCTTCTGGAAGACACCTCCTTATGCTAAGCTTTGTTTCAACTCAAGACTTTGTGTCAACTCAAGACTGCAATGCGTTGCCACCCCATCCCTGAGTTGTTCCCTGCCTTGCACCTGTAGCTTCCAGGATAGACTCAGGACCCCCTGTGACCCTAAGTAAAACGAATATGTGCAGAAAATGGATGGATGGATTAATTAAGCGTGATTGACCTGCCAATATCGTAACTTATCTTTCCAACTTATATTTACAGGCCTTGTGCCCTGTGCTGGGACTGCCACCTCCAAGACCAGGATACTGTAAGCATTTACAACAGATAGTGGCAAAAGAGCTATTATACTGGCTCATGTGAATGTCACAATCAATCATTCAAACAAACAAACAACCAAACAAGCAAGCAAATAAACAACATACAATAATAAACAAACCCAGTAATGGGTAAATGTTTAAGTCCTATGAATTAGCACAAATACAACTCTGCTATTTCCATACTGGCATGCAGAAATAAATCTCTCCAAAAGCAAAAAGAAAAATTAATTCCAAATGTAGGTCTTTTAAAAAAGAATAATGTCAAAATACTTTTTTTCACTGATGTACATGAATGATGTGCTTGGTTTCTAAAGAATCACTGTTATGTAAGATGAAAACATATTACACTTTATTAATAGAAAGACATACATTAAAACCTTCTCTTAGGGTCTATAACTTGATTTTTTTTTTTGTATATGAAACATTTAGACCTTTAATTAGTAACAGCTCAATCAAGCATTATGAATTAAGAGTAAAGTCGGAACAAACCAGCATATTCCACTGGACCAGGGTCAAGAACCACTGTTTGAAGGGGTGTGGGAACAGGTTAGTAGACAGAGGATGGTTTTGTGCTGGGGAGGGCTTCTGCAGAGTAATGGCTGCAAATTTAAGGGGGGGGGGGGTGCTGTAGAAAAAGATAGAG
>JAODLD010000008.1:3277317-3292165 GCA_026781065.1 Mormyrops boulengeri | reverse complement strand
TGACCCCAGCATCTTTGAGTCAATACAGAGAGAGAGAGAGAGAGAGAGAGAGAGGCATAGGGAACAAAAAAAAAAACAGAGGAGCATAGAATTAAAATTAACAAAAAGGGGCCCCAGACACCAAGTCAGGCGGTCAGTGAGTCAGTAGGCAGAGAATGGCTTCCTGACCATCTTCACAAAGACCAGCCTGCCAGTAGCCTGGTCTGCTCTGTTCCCAGCAACTCAAGAGGGACCACACAATTCAGTTCAATGGTCACATCAGCACAGCATGGTGCTCCTCACAAAGAAGTCCACTGATTGTAACTCACGTCTGATTCAGGCTGTCTACCCATCACTTAGCCATGACTTTATACTTTATTTCTATTCCAGAGGAGTGCATCACTATTTTCTAGATAGGGACAGCAGACCTTAGATGCCTTTATAAGGGGGACACATCTCCCTCCGACACCAAAGTTCAAAACAAAACATAAGGAAAGGAGAATGTTTACTACAGCACATTGTCTAAAACCTTGTGCTTGCAGACCCTCTTCGACATATTGTCATGTTGTAAACATCACTGAGGACCTGAGTTTAAGAAAAAGACAGACAAAGAAAGAGTGTATATTTAGTGATGGATGAGGATGCCTCAGTGAAAGTTGTTAACTGTGGTCTTGGACTATAAAAGATGCCATTAAGGGTAGTCAAGAACAACGAGGATATGGGGGTAGGACTTGGGCTGGGCAGCTGGAGGAAATTGTGTGGCACAAAAAGCCAAAAGCTGAGCGGGAGGGGTCTCCTTTCATTACAGCACATTTAGGTGAAAACTGTAAAATGGCATCTACAGGTCGCACACAAACATGGAGGTTTGAGGACAAACAGGAGGAAATGCACACAAATGCTCATTAACTAACACGCATACCCTGACCGTCGCTCCATACACAGGGCAATGAAACACTGTCTGGCTTATGTGACCTTTACCCTCCAGAACTGCTCTGCCCATCTGGCCTCTGACCTCTATTACTCTGAGACTCACCCGGTGAGGCTTTTAACCTGGAAGGGAGGTCTTGGTGGATCCTTTTTCATTAGTCTGTTTGAGAGAGACTGGGGTGGTCCTCAGACATCCCAACTGAGGCAGAAATAACTGAAAAAAACTGGCCCCCTACCAAGAAACTTTCCAGTCCTACCACCTATTCCAGGATCACAGCATGCACCAAGACTGACTGCAAGCTGCCTGATCCAAAAGTTAACAGACTGACAGACATCACAAGCTTCTCCTTAGCCATGAGGATGCAGCGGCAACTTGACTTCCTACTGCGACTAAGGAGGGAAAGTCTACCTCGCCCCATCACTTTCTACACCATTCTCACACCAACAAGAGTGTCCTGACCAGCTGCATCACTCTAGTTTTGGAACTACAATGTCTTTGTCTGCAAGACCCTACAATGGACCTCTCTGCCTTCCATTGTTGACATACACTGCATGTCTTTGGGTGGAAGCCCAAGTGATGAATATAAAAACTCCACACAGACACAGACCCTCACACACACAGGGGAGGCAGGATTGGAAGTGTGAGTGCTACCTACTGAGCCACACAGCCATCCAGAAGCTTACATCTGATTAAATATGAGCAACTTTAATAATGTACCAGTATAGGGTGCTGGCTTTCATCCAACACCCAACATCTGTCCTCAATACCCCTGTGGAGCCACAGCATAGAGAAGCAAGAGACAAGATCCCAGGCCAATAAGCAGCCATCTCGCCCTGCATGCGGCAGCTGCTACCACTTCAGATCCATTAAGAAGATGCTGAGATTTACACACCCCGGCTCTTAATGCGCCAGGCCGACGGCTGAGCTTCCTAACAGCGACCCTGTCAGAATGCGACTGGAGAGGAAGTGAAGCTGCACGTGGAGTCTGACTGCTCATCAAAGACACTTTTATATTTTTATTCACTGTACTCATGGCCACATGAATTGATGAAGTATTCCAGGAATACATTTCTTTGATCAACTATGACCGCGGTTGCGTGATATTTGCTATTATGTCACTCAGGATATATATTGACCAGAGACAGCATAGCACCACGATGGCTAATCACAAGTGACAGTGGGCAAGACCCCCCCACCACATTCTCAGAGAACCAGGGATCTTTAGCCCTATCTACTGTACCAGTGGATGCGCTGGAATATCACCATCGGGACCCCTCTCGACTCCATTAAGGACATTTTCCACACACTTCGAGTAGAGTAGAGGACCCCCCCCCTCCCTTCCAATGTCCCTTTGTCCTGCTCCCGCCTGGCAGAAGGTACCGGAGGATCCGAGCCAGTTTTAACAGACTCGGCAGCAGCCTAATCCCCAAGGCAGTTCTCTCAATACCCTGCTGCCCCCCCTAACCCCCAACCCAAGCCTAAAAATACCCATGCCCCTCCACTGGCACTGGTCACTTCACCTCACTATTTTTAGTCAATCGACATACTTACTCAACTGAATATGCTGCTACATTATTTATTACCATTATTTACATATGTTTATGCACTAAGTATATACACCTTTGAGTCCAGCCCCCACTACTGTGACACCCCTCCCCCCATAACTTGCTGTCTGTATGTCACACCATGGTCCCGGGGGGCCATTATTTCATGGCATTCTTTACATGCATATGGATGGTATGACAATAAAGCCAACTTGACCTGAATTAAGTAACATTCATTAAATCATAACCCAACAGGGCAAATATAACTGAAAATATATACAGCTATTCTTTTAGCTACAAATAATAATAATAAACCTTTTCTGGTAATTGTACTACAGTTGTTATAGTATCCATAGTGGCAGACAGTTTATGATGTAGATGGAGCTGATCATTTTGATATATACAGCATAATGTCATAGGGGCTGACAGAGCAGAATGCATGTAGTGTATCGTGCAAGTCAGTTCATTGTTGCTCAGTTTTCATGAATTCGGTTGACTTGAAATTGTGGCAAGCCTAATTTCAAGGTGCTAGCGCGCTTTGTGGGAGGAACAATGCCTTTTTTTCTGAAAGTGTCCACGAAAAGAAAACAGAAAAGGTCCCTCAAAAGGTCCGGTAACCAGCATTTTAGACCGTCTCCCCTCAAAGCATGTGACCTAGAAATGAGCTGCATCAACAATAATCCTCACTTACTCTATGAACTTTGGACATTTTCGGTAGCCCAAATTAAGTGCTACTGGGTTTCACTGTGTGTTTAATGAGAAGCATTACCCGCTGCGTGTACAAACACAAACACCATGCTAATGGCTAGCCAAGTTAGCTGGCCATTAAAAACATGGGAGTGAAGAATGATTTCAAGTTTGTTTCCAAATTTCACTGCAATACAATGTTTGCGTTCCAAATTTAATCCTGGTTATTGAGCTAAGAAATCAGAATCAGTATAATCTGGAAATCACCTTTAATATTTATACAAATTCAGCAGAAACCATTCAGTAGGATTATATTACAAAACATACCCATGTGCTAGATGCAACATTTATAAATGTCAATTAAATAAAACACAAATACCAGAATGCATTGAATATCCACTGTGTACTGATCTAAGGGCAGCGCTCTGCACTCCTGCAATATTAAGATTATAGAGGCTTACAGTAACCCCAGTGCCTTTCCTTGCCCTTATGACAGCCCCTTAATCTGCGAGGTTCTGTTATTCAGCTCACTGACAGTGGTAAGTGTCAAACACAGCTTTAAAGACCCACAATAAGCTAGTACGGCTGGTGGGAGGTTCAGGGGGGGTTGAACTGGGCCAACAAAGAGATGGATGGGCAAAGGTGGGTTGGAGTGGGGGTAAGGGGGCCCACAGAGATCATCCCTCCCCCAGATACTCAAAAGAAAGCTTCCAACCCCTGTTTCTCACAGCAGCCCGCAAACTGGCACCGATAGTGATGATTATGTGTCACCAGACCCTCTTTGTGGCGTTACAAACAGGCAATGAGCCCCAAACATCAGGCTTCTTGTTTATATATCATGTTCTTTACATGCACCACCAGATACTAGATATCTATTGATTTCTGACATGACACCAGCTCTTTGTGAATCTTCCATTAAGCAGGAAAAATATACAGCGAAGGAAATTCACGAAGGTATTCATATAATACAGAAAAGAGAAAAGCAGCATGTTTACACTACCCTGAACTTACTGTCCAGTCACCTGTAAGGTATTACTGAATCACATTCAGACATTTATTTTTATTTATTGAAGCTCCTCATTTTACCCAGTGCTTTTCCGTTCCTCTTCTATTTGCACTGAACAACACTTCATCCCACTTCTGCAGGGCTACACTAGGGCTCCCAGGTCAATTACAGTCTCGCCCCATGAATAGGGCATGGAGAAAAAAAATAAATTATAACTTAACAAAGCTTTAACTCTTTCCAATGAATCCTTAAGGACGGAACAAAGGCTCCTTCTTTCGATTCATGGTAAAAGCTATTTTGTGAGGGAAGCTTTTGATGATCGGTTGCTTGAGGACGGGGCTGTATAGAGAGAGACTGCGGCGTGGACAAGCGGGCCGCACTGGGTCCGACCGCCCCGCTCCTGCCATTGAGGGGCATGATAAAAAGCTTCCTAAGCTTAAGCTAATGAGCAGCAGAGAAAGGGGAGAGGAAAACCTTCAAAGAGATAACATTTACAAAAATAAGTGTTTCCTGGAAAGGCCCGGCGATTGACCATGCTGACAGGAGACCCACACCACACCAGCTCCCAACCGCGAGCTCACACAAACGGCTGACAAGCAAATAAGAACAGCGATTTATGGATGAGGGGGGGATTTCTTTATCCAAGGGGTGCTGCTAGGAGCCTTCACTAATCACACACATCCTTTGCACGACAGCTCGGCTGCCTGTAATACTGCAAATTACGTTAAAGTACAAATTGAGCATGAGCACTGACACTGACAAATACACTACAGAGAGAAGGCCCCCAAAAAGAGTCTTTGATCTTCAGCAGGCTAAAAGGGAATCTACATTTCAGCCCCATTTAAGGGAGAAAAAGACCCCACTATTCCGAAATGCCCCTCTCTCCATCGGGACGAAAGCGCCTCCAGATTGTTCTTATGGTCTAAAGGGCCGTGACTCGTGGGCATTAATTAGGCTGCTACCCGGGGGGAGAACCACCTGCATCGTGCTGGACAGGAGCCACTCAACACTGAAATATGGCACCCCAAGCTGCCTACTCAGCAGCAAGACAACAGGTTGTTGGTTTAAGTCCCGCTGTTGTTCCTCAAGGAGAATTACTTAACCTGAATTACATTAAAATACACCGTGGATTATAAATCATGGTATGAGGCTGAGCCTTGCTGACTTAGAAACACATCTAAACTGCAAACTTCAGAGAAACCAGACATATATAGTTAAAAATAACGGAGCAAAAACACATTTATGCCTATATCACTTTACAGGAAGCAGACAATGAAATATAACTGATTTGCAAAATAATTTTAGTTAAAGATAAAAAATGATTTATTAGGTGTGTGTGTGTGTGCATCTCTAAGCCAGGGAGTTTGAGTGCCTGTTTTAGCAGTGGCTCACGGATCCTTGTGCATCTGCATATGTGTGCATATACATGTATGTGCATTCGGTCACAGAGCCCCACACGTGTCTCTCACCTTCACTGGTGCTATGAGTGATCAATTCCAGGAGCAAAGCTGAACACCCTGACAGGAGTGACACCCGGGGAGGAAACCCGATGTGCATTTAATCACGTTTCACTCTGCCTTCAGGGGAGAAGTCGTTCTCATAAGAGGATCTGCAGATGTAGCCCACTGAGCCGTTCACACTTTGGGTGTCAATTGCCAAGCGAAGTAAACAAACATCAGTCCGCCTCCTAAATATGTACATATATAATTATGTATGGCCACTGGCCCGTAATTCATGGATGCTATGGATACAGTGCACGTCATTCCGGAAGGCGGCACAGCGTTCATTACTTCAGGTCAAAATGGCAGCCATCAGGCTAGGAGTTAGATGGCAGTGAGTCACAGAACATGACCCTTCTGGCTATCAGCAGTGTTTAAGCACTGAAAGTCACTGGTATTGTTGGGGTAGTAAAGTAAGCCCAAGGCAGAACATCCAAGGGTTTGACTGCAATGGTATCCACATCATCATAATAGGATATAATCAGAGGTAAATATTATTATTATTATTCGATTAAAAAATAATAGAGAGCATAAATGTTGCAATCACAGGTGCAATCACAGGTGATGTGAAATCACTGACAAACATAATGTAAACAGATCTGCTCATATAATAATCCAATTTATTGTAGTTTATCATTAAATTTTTTTCTATTTATATTTATTATATCTATTTATTCTAATTATACAGTTTTTCCCAGCTGTTTGTGATCGTGTGGATTTTTGCATTTTTCTTTAATTCATGCAGGAGGCAGATTAAATATTTTCCCTATTGTAAAATTTGCATAATGTTAAAAATGCTACTTAAATTTGGCCTTTTCTGAATGTTCTCCTGGGGGGGGGGGGGCTCTATAAGGTTTCCAGCGACTGTCACCAGCTGACTGATTTCCATGAGAGAATAGAGCATCCCCATACTACAGCACCCTCACTGGCTGTGGCCACTAAATTTCCACATCACATTGTTCACAAAATGTATTAAAGTTATGAGAAAATGTGGACTCAACACTGCCGACAGTGACAACCCCCAAACATATGGCTGTGCATCTAAAAGGGGCAATAACTGGCCTACACTGCATAATGGTACACAACAACATTTGGTGTGAGTTTGTCTCCATGTGTCTGTTTTGTGTCGCCTTTGGAGAGGGGAATCTGCACTGATCAGCTATTTTCTTGTACAGTGACCTCATATTTGGTTGGTCAATAGCCTAAACCTCGACTAGCTTTTCATATGACAAGGTTTGAAATATTGGGCCCAGCCTGCTGCAGCGGTCCAGCCTGAAGCCTGGGAATGGCATTGAAATGGGCACCAGATGGGCTACCTCTTAAGCTACATCATACATTCCGTTTTTGATTTATTTAAGACAGGGTTGCCCAATTCTGGTCCTGGAGAGCCAGTTTGCAACACATTTTGCAGATTTCCTTGCTCAGACACACCTAATAAATCTGGTAATTAGCTGATTAAGATGTGTTTGAGCAGGGAGATCTGCAATCTGTGTTGGAATTTGGCCCTCCAGGACCGGAACTGGGCAACCCTGATTTACGACATTGTCTGTTTGGGACATTGATGAGCAGATATCCTTAACAACCTCAAATCTCTATCAGAAATCCCCCAGTTAATGTTTTTTCCCCTAACAAACTGTGATACACTCCACCAGAGCTGGGAACAAAACGACATGTTTCTGTCAGCATTTACTTTTATTGTGTCATGTGCTGCATGCTCTGAAGAACTGGGAATATTCGTGGAATAATGAGTATCCCCTCCGGCATTCTCCACACCCAGATCATCATGCTGCTACCAGCTTGAGATCAACACTGCTCCAGTGGGTTCATATGTCAGCATAAACACACCATTGACTAAGAGCTGGTGTATTTAGTACAGTGCAGTCATTTTCAACCCTTCTTCCAAAAAGTATCAACATAAATAGCTAAACAGAATTAGCTGATGTGAAATAAGTGAGTAGATGGATAGATTGTTTTTACACAAACACAGAAAGAAGGGGAGAAAAAGAGACAGAAAGAATTAAGCCATTGAAAAATAAGTTTAATAAACATTTCCTACCCTTCCCCAGATAGTAGGGAATGATTTCAAGCAATGACCAGAGAAAAAAAGGTGATTATACTGAAGACCAAGATACAGGCAGGCAGCTACACTTTAAGTAGCACCCATCACGAAAAAGTATAATTCCCGGCATACAAGACCTTACAGTAAAGTGACAGGAAAGGTGCATAGACTTCTTCAAACTACTAGTCTTGCTAACTCCTACTTTGTTCTTCTCAAAATCCTTCCCTCAAATTGGCACCTTACTGGCCCAGTGCAATGCTCAACCTATTAGCTGGCTATAGAAAAATCCCCGTTATCGAGCAAAGCTTCGCACCCTTCTTCACATGAATCTGAGCTATTAGGTTCTAATAGACCGGGGGCCAACAGACTGGGTCAAAAAAACGTACACAATCAAGGTAAAATCAAGAATAAGCCTTCGATCATAATTGGCTTGAAGCAGTGCACCCGATTTAAACATTAACACATCTTAAACAATTCCTCTTAACAGGGAAATAAAAATCCCTATGTTGCACAAGAGAACCCCAGATTAAATAGTAATCAATGAGAATCATAGACTGTCATTCTTTTAAGGGTATGTTCTGGTCCGAAGGTGGTCACTTACTGGCAGCCTGGACTCGTGCCTTGCGGCTCACAAGCAGCCCATAGGAGTTCCGGGCCACACATTCGTAATCTCCCTCATCCGACGAGCCATCAGACCTAGTCTTCTGAAAGTGGCCAATCAGCAGAGACCCATTCATGAACATGGCATAGTTCTGCTCCTCGGTGAGCCAGCGGCCGTTCCTCCGCCACAGAGTGGTGACTGGCGGGATGCCGTCGACCTGGCATGGCAGCATGAGGGGCTGCTCTTGCACGGCGATTATGTCACTTGGCTCCAGAGTGAAGGAGAGCTCTGGCCCAGAAGTTACACCTGGAGAAATGCAGACACACATGGGTGACTGGGTGGAGCTTACAAGCAAAAATCAATTGCATACATTAGAACATGAAAAACCACAAATGTCCATGACAAAAGCATACTCCCAAAGAATGTGTGTATACACGGCACAAATGTCTTTTTAACAGATGCCATTCTTTTTTTAAGCAACTGCCACCTTTTCACTGAGACAGTAAACCAGGCAACAGATAGACAGAGTACTGGGCACCTTATGGTCCAGTTTGCAGGAACCCCTGACACTGTCGTTTTATGCAAACATGCAAACCCATTTAAAGATTCTACTGCATCCTCAACCATGACCTGAATGACCTGTGATAAAGAAAATTTATTAAACTGATTCAAGCAAATATTTCTATTCATAATTAAGCCTAAGATCAGAGGTTAAAGGTGAAACACAGGGAGAGGCTATAATAAATATGGAAATGTCAAAGTAAGAAAGAAAGAAAGAAAGAGGAATTTTCATGGACATTTTTCTTGCAAAAGGTTAATTTGAGTTTATAGATACTCATATTTTCAATAAGCTGGCTTCACATGAAGTAGGAAGGGAGGTTGAACCTCACAGCTAACATGAAGTCCAACCTTTAGTGCTGAACTTGCTTTTTTGTTTATACAGGAAGCTGTGACATCACTCTCTGGAGTCATGGGAAAAGCCTGACCCATCCATCCATCCATCCACCCATCTTCTTTACTCGCTTACCCTATTCAAGGTCAATGGGGGTCTGAAGCCTAACCCAGAAGGTATGGATGAAAGGCAGGAAACAACCAAGGATGTGGTGCCAACCCATCGCAAGACACATTCACATACCATAAACTCACACACACCAATGGGCAATTTAGAAATGGAAAGAGCCTGATTTTTCCCTTAACTGGGAGCACATGTGTTAACTTGGGTCTTACTGGAATGGCATCTCGTCCTCCAGGAGGTACCCCGACCCAATTCCCAATACTACCTGGGATAGGGTCCAGCCCCCCCACCCCCCACTTGACCTAGACTGTGATAGTTAAAAGTTTGATGGATGGATGGTGCATGGATGGATGGATGGATAATAACTTACAGAGACAGTATGCAGGTTGTGGCATTGCAGTGGTGGACTGGACTAAACCTGTCACTGACCTACTATAACCAAGAGATTTGATTTGTTGGTCATTTGTTACCAAATCTCAAAAAAAAAGTCATAAACACTGAAAAAGAAGCACCAATTAAAATGGAGAGGAGAAGGACAATGGGCGATGTCTGAAGAGGAATGATGAAGGTTTCACTTCCCAATCCATCACACCATCTTTTTGTGCTGGTCTGGAACAGCACCAATACGGTTAGCACTAGAAATGAATATGTCATTTAAGAGAAAACATAAACATAGTCAACACATTCAAAACTATATTTCTTAAAAAATACAATAATATAACACAATAAAATAAGCAGTTTCTCACATCGCCATATTTTCTGTGCCTATTCGGAAACTAGGTCAACAAAGAGATTATTTTCTCTGTGGCATGACTCACAACTCTGTCACATTTTATGGACTTCAAGTATTGTATGGAATCCTGTCATTTATTAAAGGTTTGTCAGGTAAATGTATATAGAAATTGATGTCACATGCCAGTTATAAATTCCAGCACATATAGAATCTTCATTAAATCCCACTTGAAAATACAGATTACTCAACAACCATTCTCCTACCTTCTATAACTGGCAGTTCACACACTCCCTCCTGATATGGAATCTACTGGTGATATGTATTGTGATCAGTGAGCATCATCACCACAAAGAGGGCTTGGTACAAAAACCTGCTCTCTTTAGTCCAAGAACAATTGGCTTCTCTTTGGTTTAACGCAATATGACTTACATGTCCTTAGGGCACCACAGTAATCTGGAGTAATAAAACCTTTTACACGAAAGGGAAGACTGCATGTGTATTTCAGCTGCAAGCACTCACATCACATTTAAATGTAATCATTTATGAGACCCCTCTGTCCAAAGCAAAGCGAGGCAGATAGATCATTTAATAGCTTCGCGAAAAGCCAAGGAATTGGAAATTAGCGCTTTTAATAGAGGCCCTGCCTTTTTACCATCTCTACGGTTACATTTAGGTAAAATAAGACAGTATTATACCAAACACACACACACTACAGCGGTTTCCTTTCTGTATGTGTGTGAGCAAAGCAGAAATGAGGTTCAATAATATTCAGTGTTTAATGCATTAAACAACTTATTAAAAAATAAAATAATTTTATATTAAAAAATAAATCATTTAACGTTACTATACATTTGATTAAAAAACCGAAAATGTTTACATTTAACATAATAATATTTATCTTTAAATACAACATCTCTCCATTCTTTCTACGGAAGAAGCGGCGGAGCCTGGGGGCGGGGCGGGATGGCACCGGCGTCGCGCGGCCCCAGAGTCCCCCCATTTTCATTGGCTCCGAGTAACGTCGATCATGGAACGCGGACGCATCTTCTCCAAACGCACGTATGTGACGCAATTTTCACGAATACACACGAATCATCGCCACAACGAAAGTAATTTAAGAAAAACATCCTGATTTTTATGTTGTGCATTCAGAATTAAGTCAGTGACAAACTTCAGTTGTCCTTTTCGAATGCTTCCCATTTTACTGTTGCTGAAATACTGTCTATGAAAACAAACTGGAGCCGCCACTGATTGTTAATTTATACAGTGCAGAATATATTTATTATTGTAAGACTGAAAAAAAGAGAAAAAAACAGAATCAGTCCCTCAAGCAGAAATTTTTCAATAGATGTGTTAGATAATTCATTTTGAATAAAATGAAATTGATAAACCTACACAAGGCACCGCGTGTTATTGTTTGCCTAACAAAAATGCCAGCGGGCTTCCTCTGCACCCGGTGAGAGGTGAAGTCATGGGGAAAAAACATGAATGACGGAGGGAAGTGGGGAAGGAATATGAAAAGGAAAATAAATATCATAGCGCATTTCATATAGGTTTCATTATACATGCATTATATATATATATATTTAAATCAATAGGCTGTAATACACGTAGCCTATATATTACTTCCACGTGCCCTTTTTATTTGGGTTTTTACTATTAATGGTGTTGCTTCTGAAAAAATAGAGGAGCAATCACATTCTTGAAATAACATACCCAGCTGAAAAGCTCAGATAAATGAGGGGAAAAACCCGAACTATTCACAACAACACAAATATTACGTCATACAGCAGAAATACTGCACGGTCTTCCGTGCGGCCAAATTGCCGGTTCAGAGTTAGAATACAAGCAGCCTTTGTTATGCCGAAAGCGGTCTATTACAATGGTTAAATAAAAAAAAAGTCTTGTTCAAAAACTCAGCGTAAACTCGGCATATACACAATATGGAGTGAAAACTGTCGAAGTTTACCCACTGCTTTACAACCGATAATTCAGAGAGCATCAGGTTACCAAAACAATTACCAAATAGATATAATCATCCAAGGATAGAATGACAACACGTATTCAAAATACATTGTCCTTTCTGTCTGAATGGATTAGCCAACATGTGCAAGACACATTGAAACATGTTCATGGTACATTATGTATTTTACGTAGTCTCGAGACAAAAGTAGTACAATCAGCGCCGCCGTTGCTTTTTATTTGCAGCTCAGCTGTTAAAACTGTTAGCTGTTGTGTGCTTGGACAGCATATCGTTTCACCAAATACAAATGCTGACGGTGACACCAGCAAATAATTGGATGTTAGAGCTGAATCAGTCTGTGATCAAAGGAAAAGAAACTGCTAAACTCAAAATACTTAAATCAAAATATGCTTTTTGTTATCGTTTTAGTTAATTTTCTTCAGGCGCTTGTGGCTATATAAATCATGCCACCCATCAGAAATTAAGCGCGTTTAATTTACTGTTGACTGCAATATGAACTGTCATATGCGATTCCAAACTGGTGTTTAATTGAGCTTCATCGCAAAATCCGCAATACACATTAATATAAGACGGTAATCCCAAAGCCAGCGAAAACAATGCAAATAAAAAGACTTTCAAAATGTCAAGAACTCATGCTGATACAGCCAAGTTCATGGTCAGTGGGAGTGTTCAGCGCCTACCGTAATGGCCAACCATGTTCACAGCACTGGTTACACTATACGAAGACAAAAGACGGCACAGTTCCAAAAAGGTGTCACCCAAGTACCAAAAACGATATCAGCGATGTCAATAACACACTTACCCACTAGAGCTCTTAAGAGTACTCCAAGAAAGCATGGGAAGCTGAGCTTAGGAGCCATTTACTCTCTTTAAAAATAATACGATCCGTCAAAAACCGAAACTCGCAAAAATAAATAAAATAAAATAAGACAGAATAAATGAAATCATCTGATTAGGTCTTCATATTCTGAGGTCGGGACTAGTGGGAGCAGTATGTGCTTGCGCCATTTTGCACATCTATAAAGAAATTAGCAGCATCTCTCCCGTTCATTCCCTCTTTTCTTTCCATCAGTAGACCCCGACGCCTGCAATAAAACGCTGACCTCCCAGTAATCGCACGGGCTCTCTCCCTCCTACCGCCTCCCTGCACCTCCTCTCCTCCCCCTGCCTCATTCGTCGTCTCTTTCTGGAGGCACCACTTGGGAAAAGACTTCACCACTTACTAAATAGAGGCGGGATTTTTTATATTAATTGTTTTACAATGTCAATGTTTCCATTTTATTTGCAGTTGTATTGGTTGGTCCTGGTGCCACAAATTATAATTAAATTATAATTTAGATTAATTACAATTACTGATCAAACTGTTTTAAGTGTTATGTATTATTTCATTTGGCTGGTAACCCATGACTTTGACTTTACTACTAAGGACGTATTAATTCCAATGTAGCACAATTATAAAGGAGTAAAATATATTATCTTTCTGTTCTATTTGTATTGTCAGTGAGGAGAAAGAAAATAATGAAATAGCCTACATGTTGATTTGATGACATTTGAAATAATGTTAACATATATGGGCTGTACCTTTCATTATTATTTTCGCAAGTTGTAAACATCTACATCTATATGTTTAAACATAAAGCGCGATAATATTTTCTCATACAGTATAATAAGACTATAAGAAGGAGAAAGACGCAAAACCCAAAATCAGAAAACAAAAAAGCGGAAAATAAGCAGTGACCTCTACTGACAATATCCGGTACTGAACAATATGTCACACGCAATTATAAAAAACGGGAACTCATACAAGCACAAGAACAAGAAAAAAAATCTGTCTACCGCAATCAGCAGTAAAGCTTCAGCTGGTTTTCCGTATCACACATTTATTCGACATTTATTATCTAGACGAATACGTCCCTATTAGATATAAATTTACAGCTAACCACCGGTAACCTTCTTTACAAGATAATACTGTTAGACAGTATTACACAATTTCAGTTCCTAAGCACATTTATAAAGAATCTGGGATTAATACAACTAATAGAATAAAAAACCCAATCGAATGATTTACCAAAAATGCAAGACACGTACCATATTGTTACATTAAACTTACATTAAATTGTACAAACAATTATAACACTCAGTCAGTTCTTCGTTAATTCATTTATGTTTAGACTGATACTGCATAAAAACTGTATCAATAAAACCATCAGTGCTGAAAAACAGCTTGGTGTCACCACTTAACTGTACACTGCACACTGCCTCTCCTTCAGAGACCCAGGCGTCTCCCCAGCGCTGATTGCTCCAGCAGAGAAAGAAAGAACATACTCTGAAATTTCAGGGGGACCTCTGATACTGCATATACTTAAATAATTTATAGTGAGAGATGAGCACTGCACTACAAAGCAAGGCCCCGGAGTGACATTGTTGCAGACCAGAACTCTATACCAGTCCCATCAGCACCAAAACATACAGTGCAGGGTCATTTTTAGTCAATGGTAAAGTATATGCTGTTGATTTTGGTGGCTTCAGTGTATGAAAAGCATCAGTCTGCTAATTTATTGTGCGTACACCTCCAAACAGGAAATGGGAGTGGATGCAGAAAAACATTTCAAAACACTTAAGGACAGATTACGTAACGGCACCTTCAGTGTCTTTATTGAGATGTTTGTTTACATCACAGCAGCTTGCATAGATTGCATGTAGGTGTGTGTGTTGGGGGGGGGGGGGGGGGCCGGCACAGCCTGACAACCGGCCCACAGCAGGAGGAAAAAAACATAACAAAAGTGGGTAAACATCCTTACACCCCCACCAAA
>JAODLD010000008.1:3258480-3277217 GCA_026781065.1 Mormyrops boulengeri | reverse complement strand
AGTTGGAGTGGTTGCCCCCTCCTAGGTGGGGGCAAGCTGGGTTATTTATTTAGTCACGCAGCACAGAGAGCGGAGCGGGGGGGGGACGTCACAGCCTGACAACCTGCCCACTGCAGGAGGAAAACAACATCTCAAAAGAGGGTCTACTTCCTTACACCGCCTCCAAAATCTGCATCCTTTCCAGTGGCATTGCTGTCCAGATGGAGATCCGTTCTTTGAAAAGCACAGGATACTTTGTAAGTGTTACATCGAAAGCTTCTACTTTATTGCACGGCTGAATGAAACGTGACCAAATTAAAACTGAGCACCAGCGATATTACAATTTAATTTACTTATAGTGATTTTTAAAATTCTTCTTAGTTATAACATATGCCACACCCATACGTCCACCTGCTTCATGATTTAAAAAAAAAAAAGATTAACAATAGGACCGAAACACTGGGAGAATAGCAAAAAGACTATACACTGCAAAGTTAAGAGTGAGGATCAACAGGTGGATGGATGTGGAAGACAAGTATTATGTGAGCAACACCTGAGGTGGGGAACTCGGCTAGAAGAGCATGGCCATCCATATCTCGGCATTTTCACCTCTAAACGTTCAGGTTAAGACCACACTGGAGATTCCATGAAGATGTTGATCACATGGCATAAAACATGGTGACAAAAAACAGGCGAGTGGGATGGGTGCCGAGAGCAACGCGGAGGGGCACAACGATGAGGTGGACACGTCGACGCCACAACAAGTTGTGTGCTGAGAAGGTTGAACTCATATAGGAGTAGCAAACACTCATGAATGTGAATCAAGGCATCTCTGAATAAAGCTCTTCCTCACAGCAACACAGCAAGAGCGCCGGCTGAAACGACAAGGCCAGGCAACATTTCTGTTCGGTGTTTTTACTTTCCCAGCACAGCACTTCAAAAATGAATGAGACAATATGCTGATGGGTCTCGCAGGGCTTTGTCTTGTTCTACAATTATATGCAAAGACAGGATACCTAAGTATATCAAACATATAAACAGTACAGAGGTTTACCTACAAACGGCATCTGAATTGAGGTAAGACTGGCAGAGAGTATACTTCACAAAGCTGCTCAACATGTTATCGCGGGGGGCCTCCCCTCCGCCTCCCACCCCCTCATGCGTTGCTGTACGCCTTCACCACTTTCCTCAGTCGTCGTTACACTGGAAGCAAGATGCCCAGCAAATGCTGAGGTAAAAGAACAAAACTTATTACTGGTTTTCAGCCAATGAATTCTTAACATTATAGTTCATTCATCCATCCATGTTACAATAATGCTCAGTTAAGAAAATCACCTGTAGGAAAATATAAATTAAATTAAAAGATGTATCTTTATAAAACTTAGAATGCAGAGATTGAAATGATATGTATATAAAGATTACGGGCAAGAGGTACATGGATAATGCTTGGGCATGGGTTATGTTCATGTCCACACTTCCAATGAACGCAGAGATTAATGTGGAAAATGGGAAGGTTTAAAACTGCAATACATTCCTTATGCTGAAGCTTCTGAATAGCTAAACATTGCTTCATTCAAGACATATAATTCCCAAAAGTATAAGAAATCAAAGGATACATTGACTCATAAGACAAAGACTATGACCCAATTCACAGGCAAAGGTGGTAATTTTCTATGCACTTGAACACCAGCAATCACAAACTGACTACAATATGAGGTTGCCATTTGTGGACCTTACACACTGACATTGTGAAGTAGTTACAAAGATCATCTGAGGCACCTATTGGCACTTACATGACATGAACAAAAGCTGACAATGTCAACACCACAGGAGACCCAGTCCACAAAAAAAATGATTCTTTCTTGCTTCTCATTCCATCAGCTACAGAATTACAAATATGGAAATTTCATGGTGCAGTTCCACAATCTACCCAGGATCCAATTCTACAGTACGCATGTTCCTTAATGCATTATGTATCAACTCCAATATGCAAACACAAAGTCTGTTTACACCCCTAACACTTTTATTAACAAATGAGAATACATACTGTGTTCAATTTTAAAAGTACAATTTACAGCTTATTTACACTGCCCAAGTAGAAATCAACTGCATTTTTTGGAACTGTGAAACTTGCATTTCAAACCAGGGTCACCTTGTGATTTTTATACACAACACTCACAAGCATCAAAGGCCACCAACCAAAAGGTTACAAGTAATTAAGAAGAGACACTTATTATGTCCTCTAGCTAACAAATGTTAGAATTTAGCATGTCTGACCCTGAAGTGTCTGCTATGTAAATCTGGAATGGTTTTTAGCCAAATCCCGGCACATTGACCCCCACATATGGCCCATTCCGAGCTTTGAAACAAACACGCACCTCCTTCCTATAAGCTAGTCCTCAGAGGTGGAAAGTTCCGGTTCCAAGATTTCAACCAACCAGTTGAGTATAAAGAGTCACATTCCAAGAGTACTGAAAAGGTTGGTTGGAACAAAATTTTGGTCTGGACTTATACTTTCTGAACCTGGACTTTCCACCTAGTAGTCCTCCCCCCTCTGTTCTCCAGCTGGGCCGTCCAGCTGCAGTTCCTGACCCAGGCTAACTGAGGTTGGTGACTTTGGCCAACATGCACCACGGCTCACAGAACATTCATGCTGAGGTAACACAGAAAACGAAGGCTTGCCCTCTGCCTCTTACAATCCCATTCCTTCATTGCTTTCATGCACTCTCAAAGATAATAGCAAATACATTTTTTGGAATAAAAACAAAAAAAAGGTCTTTAAAATGCTAAAATTAAAAAAAGAGGAAATTATATAAGTCACATATATTTATTTCGCTCCCTTCTGCAAATTACAAATGACACCTGTTGTCAGAACAAGAACAGCTGAATATATTTACAGAAGTAAATTATCAACATACTTGAAAGAAGTTCCTGTGTGGCGACCACTGCATACATACTGATGAAGGATTACAGACAGCGTAAGGCTTCGTCTCTCATTCACAACACAGTCCCATGAGAGATGGGGACGGAAGTGGGTTTGTCATTGGCGATGGCTTCTACTACCCCTGAGAGCAGCTCTAAGGAGCATCCAGAGGGCAAAAGGAGGTCTGCCTGTGCAGAAACAGGTAACAGGGGCACCTTGACTGCAAGGAACCCAAGTATGACCCATCCAGTCTTTACCACTGCTTGGACTCCTGCGTTCCTCAAGCTGTGAGAGAGGAGCATCGATGCCTGGGACATTCTCATGGGTAATTAAAAACAGAAAAAAAATCAAAGACAGTTACTTTCTGCTAGTCATGAAGACTGGGAAAAAATAATTTAAACCCACATTTTTAAAAAGGGGTCTCTGAACGAAATTATAAAAATGATCCTGTACACAAATGAGGTAGTTCTGCTTAACTGGAAGCCATAGTAGGAAACTGCTGTAGGGTGTTCAGTTGTCCTGCCACATATGCAACGGTCTGGAAAGTCCTCCTCAGCAAAAAGAACCTTGACTTTTCTTCATTTTTACAAACATCCGTCTATGCATACTGAATTTGTATGCCTATATAAATGTACAGAGGACACAAACACACCTAAAATATTAGGCACCTGATGCCCCCAAACTCCAGTCAGGGAGAATGTATGTGGGAATGTGTCGTGCTGCCATGCGAGTGTGAGGTATGATGTGAGTCGTACAGCTTTGTGAGTGTATATGAAGGTACATTAACATGTGTGAACCCTGAGACAAGAGAAGGGAGGAGAGAGACAGGCAGTCAACACTCTTAGAGTGTAAATACAAGGCTGCTTCACTTGCCAAACTGCAAGCTGCAAGTCCAGAAGCGAGGCGTCTGCCCTCTGCTGGCCACTGCGGAGCGGTCCTTGTATGACGATTCATTAGTGTGTTAAAGCACATTCTAGTCTGCACAAAACGCGGTGCTATCCATACAGACAGGTGCATAGGGAAATATATACAGTACTGTGCATAAGTCTTAGACAGTCAAAGAAAATGAGGTTTAAACGATCGTCATGTTGGTGCACAGCTATGATATTATGCCCGTCAAAGTATGTCGGCTTAGCCATTTCAAAACCTCCCCTGAAGTCACCCCAGCGTTTGCCGAAACCATCCAATACACCCATGTAGTTTTTGACGCGACCACTACCCCTTCTCGTATGGCTAACCGATACCTCATTAACTTTTTTAATCAACTAAATTAATTCATTAGGTGAGCTGGTTGTGAAAGGAGAGGAAGCGAATTCACGGAATGGCTGCGGTGGCCCTGAGGAGAGGTTTGGGAACTGAAGTGATGATCTTCTAGCTGTCCAATAAAATTACGGCATCGGAAGAAGTTCTTGTTAGTTTTTATCGTGTTACTCTTAATTTGCATATGTTCTCATTTTAATTTTGTTTATAGTTCTGAGCTCATATACACTTACTACCCAGATAAATAGCTTTCAACATTTCCTTTGACTGTCCAAGACTTTTGCACAGTGCAGTATATATATCATACTGATTAAAGCGCTCTGGATGAGCATCAGGGCGCGCTCTCCCCACAAAGGTGCCTCTCCCCTGTGCTACTTCTTTCGCTTCCGCTAGGGGCACATGTGTCCGTGCGGCTCTGAGGTAGCTTGGGCAAGATCTATGCTGGCAAAGGGGGAGGGGCCTGCGGTGAGCTGAGGTGCGAGGGTCTTCCCGGTGGCTAAGTGTCTGCTCCTGGCTTGGAGGGAGTCGTCACTGCTGGCACTGTGCTCCCGGAGCTCAGGTGTGACAGGAGGCTCAGAGGAGCAGAATCCGTTGGAAAGCTCTGTCGCCGAAGCTGTGAGCGACTTCCGCCTCCATCTCTCCGGATCACTCTCTGGTACCCCGCTGTGATTGGTCAGTACCTCAGAACTGGGTCTAGGCAGAGACTGGGTATCCAGATCGCAGTCAACAGATGGTTCTGGAAGGGGCTCGTCCATGAGGGAAGGGATGCGGGAGCCCAGAGAGCTTGCCCCCTTGTCCTGGACCTCTGGCCCATCCTCTGGGTCTGACAGCTCTGAGTGCACGATCACATCTGCTTCTACCTGGTTGCCGTTGGTTGAGTCAAACACCCTCTCTCTGTGGGGGCCCTACAAGACAAGCAGCAGCTTGCTGAGCCAGGTGATGATTCCACTAGGAAATAGTTATTACAAAAGGTAGACATTTCAAGTCCAGAAAGTAAAAATCCAGAGTCTACTGGGCCGGAAATGTCCACCTCTGGTTATTTCAGGAATGTATTGTCACAATGAGTTATATTACTTATTTAATTAAGATACATATTCAGGACTACCCAATAACTAAAAGAGATGTGTATTTGTGTATCAAATATGTATTAAGTCCTGAAATAATAGTTTCCGGGTCTTTCTCAGAGTAATTCAACTTGCACCCCCAAAACTGAATGATGTTTTATAGGGGCTTTAGCTATGTATCTAGGCTGTTATGCTGGGAGTTGCCTAGTTTTGGAGATATTGGCTGTAGAAATGTTGGTCTTCTCTGGAATATAATGGTACTGAACAGCATTCTTTCTGTGGTGTTTCAAGTGGCAAAAAATATCACTGGACAGAAGCTATTCCCAGAGTGCTCATGCTCGCATCTTCAGCGCTGTGATGCGGTGTGCGGAAAAAATAGATCGTACATTAAACTGCTCACTACAAAGGCTTGTAGATTATCTTGAATTTTTGGCGCTTTAATCGCCACGGAAAGAATGCAGTTCAGTCCTGTAATTTTCGATAGAAGGCTGACATTTGTATGGGTGATATCTCACAGCAGAACAACCTAGTTGGATAGACAGAACTAAAGCCCCTCTAAAACATATCCTTTTTAGTTTTGGGGTGAACTGCCACTTTAAGAGCAGTCCTCCAGCATATGTGTGGTCACTAAATTCAATGCACATGCATAGAAAACGTTTCTAAACCCCATGCCCTTTCATCGCTCTCACCTTGGTGGACTCAACAGCTGAGGTCTGTGACAGTCCCTCTAGGGTGTGTTGTGCCCTTGGGCTGAGGGAGCCATTTCCGAGGACTGGGGAGTCTTCTGTGAGGGTATCTCGGTACCTGGTGATGCGGCTGGCCCAGTTGCGGCTGATTGAGCCATTCCAAGCGACCTATGAGAGAAGAGGGTGTCATAGCAGGGGATGGGGACTTCGGTGCTCAGGTAAGGTTGAAGCTACTTCCTAAGGGCATTAAGTCAGCTCAAAGTGAAAACAGATCAATTTGAAACATAACCTTAACCATAAGTAACCAAACAAAATACAAGACTTTAGACATGTTTAGTTTTTTGATTGCGTTCAAAGATTTTTACAAAACTCAGGTTATCCCCCACAAGATAAAAAGTTACAGGTTTTTGTCATATTGCGGGGAAATCTGGTCCCTACAATGTAATAATTACAAAAAAACAAACAAGCAAACAAACACACACACACACACACACAAACTGTTACGGCCTTCGTCTGTAGTGTGTGTCGTGTTTTTTTCTCTCTCTCTCTCCTACCTAGAACCTGTGGCAGTACTTATTCCGACCAGAAGGGGGCATGGGCAGCTTTTTAAGCAGAGGAAATGAAGAGAGAAGGGAGAGAGAAGACAGCTCATTCTTCCTGTTGCCCAGCCTGCTCTTGTTGGGTACTAGTGAGCCCATGGTTGATCTGTTTGGTTAAGTGTAAAGTTTGTGGAATTCTATGCCAAGTTGGTAGGGAAAGGGGGTCTTTTTTGTTTGTTTCAAGGGGGGTGAAATTTTGTCTTTGTTTTGGTTAGCTAGGGAGGTAGGAGTCAGATTGTTTTTGTTTTTTGTCGAGGACTAGCTTCAGTTGTTTATTTTGGAAGATAGTGGGGGTTGTGGTTGTTGTTTTAGGCCTGAACCCTTTTCTGAAGTATATGGTTGTAAGAATCTGGCAGTAAAAGCTCAAAGTAAAAAGAGTAATTCTACTTGCTGGGGATTCCTCGTGTGTGGTTCTTGGGCTGGGCCGAGATGGATGTGGGTCTTCTGTCGGTTATGTTCGGCCTTTAAGTCGGGGTCGTAACATAATTGGGGGCTCGTCCGGGATCTTTTCTGGTCCCTTGGGTTATTGTGGCTTTTGTTGTGGCTTTTGTTTCATTGTGGTTTGAAGCGGCGGTACTGGCCGTTCAGTTGGTGATTGTTCCAGGCCTTATAGTAGTTGGGTGGTATGGAGTTTATTTTGGAGAAGTTTGCTCTTGCTCCCTCTCTTTCTCAGCTAGACGCTTGTCGTAAGGCTGACCTGGTATTACTGGCTGGGCCTTTGAGTCAGGGTCGTAACACACACACACACACACACACACACACACACACACACACACACACACACACACACACACACACACACACACACACACGGAGGGAGTCAATGTTCTGTGGCATTCAATAGGTCTGGAGGCAGCACAATACAAAGGATTTAAACCCAAAGGTTCCTGGTTTGAGTCCAAAAAAGGGCCCTACAAGAAAATTATTTCAATGTATAAAAACTATAAAGGTTCTGTGGAGCATCTGAGTCCCACTCACCCTGGGCTCCAGGTCCAGGCTGTCATCCATAGAGGTGGGAGCCATAAGCCCCTGCTTTTCGGTGACCTCTGCCAGGGGTGTGCCTATTTCCTGGGATCCTGAGGGCATCAGCGTCTCCAGCTCATGGCAGTCACGGCACTCGGGCGCGGAGGCGGGATTTGGTCGCCCTCGGCGGTACTGGCCAGGGAGAGCAGAGGAGTCCAGCTCACCTGAGATCTCCCTGAAAGTGAGAACAGAAGGTTGTGCTGGGATGAAAGGCTCAGCCACTCTGTTGGCATGAAAACTAGACCAGGAACACAAAGCGTTGGGCATCACCTGTACTTGTAAAATGGAGTAATGAAGATGGAAGAACTTCAAAGGCTATTCTACTGCATGAATACAAGCCTCATACTAGATATATCTAATACGTGGTTCTGCAATAGTGGAACATGTCTTCTCAGAACACCTCAACTCACCCTACCACTGCCCCTCTTCGGCTATGTCTTTACTGACTGTTCCATTGAAATGATTTCACTGCTGGATTTTCTGTTGTATTTTGCATTTAGATCGAGTTACTACCAGATTATCTCAGTGTTATTTGAATAACGTTTCTGATGTCTGTCAGTATCTTCTACAGCTCTGGTTCCTACATCACTTGGGACAAGAGTGCCTGCTAAATAAATAAATATATAATGTGACTAGAAACAAGGAGAACAACATATAGATGAGCTTTAAGTAAAATGTTTGGTCATGATTATTATCTGACAGGAGATGAAGTAAAAAAATCACCCATCCATCTATTTTCAGCATCTATTCATCCTATTGTAATGACATTGATAAGGAAATTGTTCCAGAAATAGGGTGTGGACATGCAAAATGTGTTGCCTTTGCAGAACATGCTAACTTCATACACAATGAGCCGAGACAATCTCTGAATTCGCTGCCCCAGAAGTGTGAGGTGGCACTAAAGTCAGACTGGCACGTGAAAGGTTCTTTGTGAAAATGCATTGTTACTGACGTGGTGTGGTGGAGGCTGGTTGGAGGGGCTGGGCTTACCGGCGCTTGGCATTGCGGAAGCTGACACAAATGCACAGCAGGATACAGAGCAGACCCAAGCACACCCCCACGATGATGCCCGTCACTGAAGGAATGTCCAGCTCTGAACAGGGAACCAAGAACAAAACACTATTTAACCCCAGAACAGGGTCTGGGACGCAGCATTCACGGGTTGGCGATCTTGTACATTTTCCCAGGTCTCCTTCACTTCTTGCGATACTTTAGTATCATAACAGACACAGACATTTAAACCAACTGAGTGAACAACTAAAAGAAAATACTTCGATATCCCTGCAGACATCCTCCCTCCCATTTGCTGCTGGCTTGTTTGGTGAGCTGTCTAAACCACTTCACACACCCAGGAGGGGCGATATTAATTGGGACTGGGCATCCCTCCTCTGGCAGCCACGTGGAGTGGGGCAGACAGATGGCGTGTCCCTCCCTCTCCCTCCTGAATATTCCCATTCAAAACAGCCTTTGTTATTTGGCAGGCCAGGGCACTTTGCCAAGCATAATGTACAATGTTCCACCCAGCAAATCCAGACTGCAACCTCTTCCTCAGAGCTGTTCAGCTTCCTGCCCGCATCATACCCCCTGGATCTACTGCTCTCTTCACAGCTTCCATCCTTACATTACCATACCGATATCGCGAGTATTTTTCCGAGCTGGAAGAGGACAGGGAAGCCAAAGACACATGGGACCCTACTGACAATGATTATTTTCATTCAGCTCTGGGACTGCCAGACCTGTGAAAGCTCACCGTATCTTTCCGAAGGTGTGTGTATGTCCTTCACGGGGGAAAGGGGTCCCACGCCCACCACAGTGCATGCCCCCATCTTGAAGAAGTAGCGTGTGGCGCTCCTTAGACCCTGCACCTCTGCGCTGGTGACACTCCCTGCGAGAGAGGAGCGTAAACAAGGAGAAAGATTTAAGACATGCAGTTACAGTGAAAAGTGTCGAAAACGAAACAGGCACGCAAACCATGCAATGATGCAGAGACGCAAAATGATATAAACACAAGAGACACAAAGAGGCGCATATGCAGTTTCACAAAGGATGAGACAAAGACACACAGAGAAATATTGGGGCACAAATATGTAGAGAGAAGCACAGAGAATCACCCAAAGATACAAACAAACAGATGCATAAACACAGTGTCACATGAAAGGCGTGCAAAGAATCATAGAGTCACACAGACCGTCACGTGACACTGATCTCCACTGGTGGTCTGGCTGGCTACTGTTGCCACTGTACAGGATCCTGTACTCCACAATGATACCATTGGGCTCCAGTGGGGGGCGCCAACTGACAAGCACTGAGGAGGAGTCCAGGGCGCTTAGCTGAAGGTCTACAGGGGGTGTGGAGGGTCCTATAGAGGAGGCAGAGGAGAAGTGAGTGGACAGACACACCAAGGGAGACACACCAGATGTGGTGTAATTAGACTGCAGAAAATAACCAGACAGCGCTAGAGGATGCTATGCCCCTGGGCTGTGTGCTTCCCCAAGGGACACCCTGCACCCAGCACCAGGAGGACCACGGCCTGGTAATGAATCACCCCCGCAGCGGCCCTCCCCCAGAAATCAAACAGTGATGACTCCATCTGTGCCTTTAATTACAGCCAACTATGCCCCATGGTCTTCCTCTCTTAATCCCCACTCTTTCAATGTGAGACACACACACACACACACACACACACACACACACACACACAGGTTTGTGGGGACTCTCCATTCATCTCTACGGGGGAAGCTCTAATCTCGACATGACGACCTTAACCCCTACCCAGCCCTAACCTTAACCATACATAACTAAACAAAATACAAGACATTTGGCATTTTTAGTTTTCTGACTGCATTCACAAATCTTTGTGGGGACCTGAAAAATGGTCCCCACAACGTCAAAATAAACAAAATAAACAAAACAAAATAACACTTGGTCCCTACAATGTAGTAAAAACCAAACACACACACACACGTTTGTATCCATATCTTTGTGGGGACCGTCCATTCATTCCTATGGGAAAAACCCTAATCCCAACAATGACAACCTCAACCCCTACCCAACCCTAACCTTATGTTTTTATCACAGAGTGGGGATATTTGCCCCTAAGTGGGGCCGTAAGCACTCTTTAAGGTAATGCATTTTTATGTAATTAATGACCTCTTAATAGCTTATACTCTATGATTCTTTGACCCATTATGTGACCCTGGCTACTCACTGTCAGAGAAGGTGGATTCCTCCACCGTGCCACTGAAGGGTCCGTCCACCTCCAGGCCGTTGGACTGCACCGCCAGCTCGTAGCGGGTGAAGGGCTTTAGCGCCCCCAGCAGGATTTCCTGAGCAGAGCTAAAGAGCAGCACAGATGGGGCATTTGCTCGTTAACCGTGAAGGCCTCACGCATGTACCACACACGCGGCGAGGGAGTCGGGCCGGGGCGGACCTGGTGTAGTAGGAGACGAGCGAAGCATTGCGCAAGCCGGCGGGGCTGCAGCGCACCGTGTAGCTGATGATGCGCACTGTGCTGAAACGTGGTTTCTCCCAGCGCAGCCAGATGGAGGTGGAGCTGTTGGCAGAGGCCTGCACACTACTGGGGGGGAGGGGGGGCAGGTAGGGCCAGGCAGGGGCTGAATATACACAAACACAAGGAGAACATTCATATTTTAATAAACACCTGCACTGGCACACAACATCCTTACATGGACAAACACAAGCATACAAACTGACAGGGAGAACGTTCATCAGGTCGATGGTGTGGTTACTTAAGGGTTAAAGTGTCGTATGGTCAAAAGAAGTGTTTCCTAACCCAGTCCTCGGGGAACCCTGGACAGTCCACATTTTTGCTTACTCTCAGCTCCCAGTGCACCTGTACCAGGTATTTGGTGTTTCTGATTGGCTGGGAGCTGGGAGGGAGCAAAAACGCGGACTGTCCGGGGTTCCCCGAGGACTGGGTTGGGAAACACTGGTCAAAAGGGCCAAAGAATGACCTTTATGGCCATTTATGGCTCACATATTTGGCAAAGGGAGGTTGAGGCAGGCATTGAGAAAACCTTCAATGTCAAATATGAAAGTGGATGATTTTTTGGCATCTGTGATGTACCCTTATAGTAAACAGTGCAAACAATTAATTCAAGACTGTATGAGCTCATTTTGGCTAAAACGTCTTAGTCAAATATCGTGCCCTAGGATACTGCAGTTGTGACAATACGGACATCCCATCAGGAAAATTAAACACTGTCAAAGGCAACAAAATATTGCTTTAGCAAACACAAGATTTAGGTTCCTGTTAAGCCCTGGAGACTTCAGTGTGATCAAATTTCTAGAGGTGGAAAGTTCAGGTCCTGAAAGTATCAGTCCGGATCAAGGTTTTGTTTCAACCAACCAGTTGAGTATTCTGTGACTGTGACTATGCATATTCAACTGGTTGGCAGAAACAAAAACCTTGATCCAGATTTGTACTTTCTGGACCTGAACTTTCCACCTTTGCAAATGTTTATTCTGAACACAAGACGACAGGTCACAAAAGCTGGAGAATTTCTACATGGAGTGCCGTTACAAGCGGCAGGGCGCTCCCTGCTATAGAAGAGAGTCCACTCAGGAGGTGGGTGTGACCGCTGATTTCAGGGTGTCATTTATTTTTGCACTGGTGTGATCTTCATCATAAGAAGCATATATTATGCGTTATTCTGTGTCTTTTGTGTTACTTAGTTGAGTTAAGCTTATTTTAAAATAATCTGTACTAAAATACACTGTTCCACAATCTCTTTCGTTATGTATGTTTTTTTATATATTTAGTATGGGGCTAAATAAAAACTGAGGCTACTTTATGCGTTAATACGGACAAATACACACAGAGTCATGTATATAAACAGATGTGCTTACAAATAACTGAGTAGGCTTCCAGTTGTACTTTAATATATGACTTCTAAGTCCCACCCAATAGAATACCACCCAAACTTCAAAACACATAAAGCCCTTGTTACTTTTTCAAGCACAGGAGTTGAAGCATTTTACTTCATTAGGAAACCCCAAATGTTCCATTGTTTGGTGTTTACTCTCAGGTTAGGAAAGCAAGGACAACACAGACACACAGAGACACACACACACACACAGACACATGCATACACACACACGCATACACACACACATGCACGCACACACACACACACATGCACGAGCGCGCACACAAACATACACACACACATTCACCCACACACATGCACAGACGCATGCACACACACACACATTCACACACACATATTCACGCATGCGCACACACACACACACATGCAAAGCCTTACCTCCTGTGGTAGGCACTCTCTCAGTCCTGCCCTTCCACACTGCTGCATAGCCTTCAGTATACTTGTTGTAAGCCCATACCTCGACTTCATACATGTGGTCTGGGACTGGGAAATAGAGACAAGAGGGACCGAGAGGAAACCACCAAAATTGCTGAAGGCACTCAAGTCAGCATATAGAACAGAACCGAGAAACGTATAGCGCTACGCGATCCAGTCTCAGCCAATGGCGTGTGTTCTGTGAGCAGGACCAAACCCAGACATCAGAATTCAGACTCGCACACGTCATGCAAATTTTGGGTTGTTTTCTTCATGGCGGCCTCTCTGGCCTACAGGTACAAATCCACCCAAATATAGCCAACCCGGTGATTGATCGCATATGTTTTGGCAGTGGGATGTCACTCCGTAGGTTAAGATTCAATATCCTCAATAGAAAGGACACAGATTCAAATCTTGGCACTTAACCCCAATTGCACCCGGGACTGGCTGTCTCAGCTGTATGCTGCTTTGGACGAAAGCATCTGCCAAATAACTATTATGTAAATATATTATGTGAAACTGCACTCTACCTCTCAACAGTATGATGCTAAGATATACAGTGTGTGCATAATTATTAGATAAATCCATATTCTTATAATATACAATTTCCAAGAACATCTTTCCAACTGCAAATTATATCAGTCAAAATATTCACTGGCTAGAATAATTTTCAGGTGCTGAAACTGCTTGACTGACCATGTGTGAGACATACCTTATATTCAGGTGCCATAGTTATTAGGCAGCGTTTCACCACAGGCAAAATGGGCCAAAAAGGAGATTTAATGGACACTGAAACTGCTGAAACACAAGGTGTGAAGTATTCCAAGGCATTGCCGAGATCAGAGAGGCTGAAACACAACCCCCATTAAATAAGACACACAATCAGGCACCAAGAAAGGACCAAGAAATACCTTAAAACAGCGTTTCTCAGCCGGTGTTGTGTGGTACACTAGTGTGTCATTATAATTAGCCAGGTGTGTGTGTGGCCTGTATATCAATATAGAAACTAAATTGAATAAGCTTATAATATATCCATTATCTAGGCTATTCAACGCACATTCTTACCTACACACTTTAATTTTGTTTTCATGTATTTTTTACTGGCATGTTTCACCAATATCATTAAAGTGACAAATGGGGGGGACAAATGTTTAAAAATGAAGCACAGACCAAGATGTCGGAAATTATTGGTGATCCAGATGAGTTGGTGAAAGAAGGAAAAAAAGAAATGAAGGAAAAAAGAAGGAAATCGCATACTAATTTTGGCACCATAGAATGCAAAATAATGGTCTGTAACTTTAACATTACTTATTTAAAGCAGTAGTCTTTGTCATGACGTAATTACTCGTACATGCGCTTTGAGAAATTATACCCTATAAGCGGTCGACACAAGGATAACCTGCAAGTTTATTTGATTTGCGGGCCGCTTTAATAAGTTGGCGAGACCTGGCATTGCGAACAACCTTGTCCCTGCCTACTCGGTCTAGGTCAGAAAGCGTCTGCAGTGTCCCTGATGCTCTCACCGCCCGCGATGTGAATGCGCGGTAAGTCTGCCCTACAACTGACACCCGATCACATACATTTGTTCGACAATTTGCAAACTGCCCTGACATCAAAAGACAAGATCATGGACAGATTTTTGAAAAGGAAAATTTGACAAAATATACTTGATCCTAAGTCTGAAGATTCACATTGAAGGTAAAAGCCGGTTAGTACATGTTAACCAATGGTACGCCCTTGAAAAATGGCCTTATGAGATGTGCGGCTTGACAGAAAAAACATTGGGAAACAATGCCTTAAAGTCTGGCTTCTCAAAGGTACTATGGACAGAAAAGATGACAGTGACTCTTGATTGCTGGACCGGTCATAGACATGGGGCAGCAGTTCGAGTCTGGCACAGTAATTTGGGGGAGGACTTACAATGTGGGTTACTGTCATCAGCTTTGAGCTAGTTGAATCATTTTGAGTGGAAGACGGACTGAAAATGGGCTCGACAAAATACTACCAGTTTATGGAAGACACTTCCATCGATTAAAGAATGAAGCCAGCAGCATTCAAGAAGAGCATGGTATTTATGTAGGACAGTGCTCTATTGCATGTGTCCAGGTACTCCACTGCTGTCCAGCAAAGGCTTCAAAGATGATTGAATAATGGCTCGACCCCCTTGCTGTCTTGATTTAAATGGTACTGAGGACTCGTAGGCCTTCCTCAAGTGTCAGATTTACAGTAAGGGAACACAACACACATCTCAGCACAGCATCTGGGAGAGTACAGTGACTGCCTCAGCTGAAATCGGTCAAGAATTAATAAAGAAACTGAGAGATTCTTTCAATGTGAGCCTCATGCAAGTAATGGAAAAGATGGGTGGCTATATTGGCCAGTGTTCTTACAAAGCAAAAATGTTAATAGTTATTCTATACTTGTTATTTGACAAACATACTGTTATTGTTAGGTTGTAAAATACGTTAAGAAAAAAATCTGTTGCCTAACAATTGTGCAAATTTGTTTCTGAATGAATTATTTTCTCTGGAATGAGAGAAATCTCACTTTTTCATTGCATGAAATTCAGATTTTATGAAAAGTAAAATTTAAGACTGCCTGATCACATAACGAAAGTAATCCAGTGAAGCCACTCTTGCCTAATAACTATGCACACACTGTACAGTTCAGCCTTTGCTCGCTGGTGACACCGCCTACCCAGGCCTGTTATCTCGTAATGTTTATTTCTCTTCCTGAGCTTGATGGGCTGGATCGCTGGTCTCTCCTCTTTGGGCACAGGCTCCAGCTCCCGGTACTGTAGCTTATATCCAGATATCTGCGAGGAGTTGGGCGGAGGCTGCCATGCGACGTGCAGTGAGTACATTCTGGCCCTTACTTTCAGCTCAGTGGGAGCGAAGAGCACTAAAAATAAACATAAGCAAACAAGGCAACATAAGGGAACATTGCATATATACTTTTGATACCTGCACACTTCCATACAACATGCCATCTTCAAATCTCATGCCAGTTATGCAACATATTTAAACATTTACAGTGAAAACAAAGAACAAAATGCAAAAACTCTGTGAGCCTCAGTTTCTTCAGATACGCTCAACCTGGGATCTGCGCAGTCATGTGGTTGTACAATACCCCATTCTTTTGATTATTTTAATTTTCTCTATATGGTACATACATTCCACCCGTCTCCCATGCGCCAAACGCCCTTCTTCAGACCATCCCAGCCAATCACAGGACAGCAGGCTGGGCATCCCCTGGACGGGCGGCTGCCAGCCAATCACAGTTCACTTAGACCAGGGGTGGCCAATCTTATACGCAAAGGGCTGGTGTGTATGCAGGTTTTTGGGATAACCTTTAGGTTAGCTGTTCAAACCCAGGTGTGAGGACTCTTCAGCCAATCAGTCCTCTAATTAGTAATCTAATTAGGCAGTTGCAGCGAAAACCTGCATACACAGTGGCCCTTTCTGGATAAGATTGGCCACCCCTGGGTTAGACCATAGATAAGACTCAAAAGTGCCAGGGGCAGGATTTGAACTTGCAACCCTGACTGTGGGTCAGTTCTGTTACTGAGCCACCATGCTACCCATGCTATATAAATGTACATGAACTATCACATTCCTCTGTCCAAAAAGCATTAAGCGTGTTAATATGGGAAATACGTTATCTGGATTCCATATCACAACGGACTCTGCGTCAGGGCCATGCTCAGTGAGCAAGGGGAGGACTTCTCACCGCTGGTCAGGTTCTGCTGCTCAGGAGTGCGGTGCAGAGTCCACTCGGAGGGCAAGCCAAAGCCAGCGCTGGTCCCGGCTGCCATGCGGAGCTGATATGGCCAGCTAGGGAGCAGCCCCTGCAGGGTGACTTGGGTGTCATTCCCCCCCACCTCCACTGAGAACACCTGGTCTGCTGTGACACACACAGAAGCCATGCGTGAAGCAGGTCGCCGCATGCACACCAGGCAGGTGACACCATGAAACTGCAGATAAGCGCACGCTGTGCCGTGGATTTTTGATGGGTCAGATACATGTCTGGCAAAATCCTACAGAAAAATGGAACTTTTATGGAACTGAAGAATCCCACAGAGGGTAGGCAGGAATTGCACCACTCATCATAAACCACAATTATAAGTATCTCTCTCTCTTCAGAGAGTCTAACAGTACTGGCATTACTGTAATATAAAACTAACGCAGCAATATTATCTATTACACTATTATATCAACAACAGCCCCAAAACAAACAGCTTCTGTATTAACTCATTCCCATTATTTCTTAAATAGCAATAGCATCAAAATAGCATCCAATTCCAAACGTAGTGTAAGTTACTGACAGGTGATTGAAACATAAGGAGTGTGTTTATTGTTTTTCTACATAAGTGGAAATTTAAACTTCAAACAGGAATTAAAATAAACTTATTCCGATAACCATCTTCACCCCTGTACCTATGCAAACTCAAATCCCTCCCACACACACACACACACACACACACACACACACACACACACACACACACACACACACACACACACACACACACACACAGCTAAACACCAATTACACACCAAAATGCAGGGTATCTTCTCACATTCATTGTGAGAAATTAATCAACACATCTACACAGTGGCGTAAGACATCCTAGAAAATCAAAAGGAAGACTATAGTCCCAAGTGGGCAAAAGGCCAGTAGGGGGCGCACACCTTGGTCCAGGGGGCTGTAGTCGATGCGGTAGCGGGTGATGGTGCCGTGGCTGTGCTGGGGAGATAGCGGCAGCCACATGACGCGGATCTCGGTGGGGGTGGCGCTGAGCAGGGACAGCTGCGGGGCCATGCTAGGCACTGAGACACAGAGCGCGGCACTCAGGAACGGGCACAGGCGTCACCCGCAAGCGGAGGTCAAACTGCCTCTCGCTCGTCACTCACCACCTTCCGGCATTGCCACGGTAACAGGCTTGGAAGGCTGACTGGCCCCCATGGGGGAGTAGGCCACCACATAGAAGGTATAAGACGAGTGTGGCAGCAGGTCCTTCACCAGGTAGTCCGTGGTGTCATTGTTCACAGCAAACTGGTATTCCACAATCCCAGCTCCTGCAGGGTTAAACACGGCAATAAAAAAAGAAAAGTAAGAAACATCCATGAATAATTCTGCGTGTTTATATTATGAGAAACAGATAGCATGAGGGCTTGTATGCTTAATGTCTCTGCTTGGCTCCGGTATTGTTCTCCTGCGGTTATGCAGTGGCTTGTTTTTCAGTCTCAGAACCTCGGAGAAGTGCGTTGATACCATACTCTTCACTTTCATATGGTTAGTACATATCACCGATCAGCTTTCTGGTTAAATAAACAAAACCCCAAGCAGCTTAGGTATGCGGCAGCTGCACGCTGCCCCCTGCAGGCTCAGCTGTTGCTCACCCGCTTGCTGGTAGTGTACAGAGAAGCCGATGATCTGGTCACTGTTGTGTTCAGGTCGTTCCCATATCAGCAATACGGCAGTGCTGGACTGCGGCGACGCGGACCTCAGCTGCGGGGCACTGGGGAGCCCCTCGCGCACTATCACAGACAGCCTGGTGGTGGCGCAGGCAGTGCCGAGGTCATTGGTGGAAATGCACTGGTAGTATCCTGCGTCGGCCACTCCCAGCTGGTTTATGAGCAGGACGCCGGGGCTCGGAGTTTTCACGCGGCCGTTGGGCTGCACTGGCTCGCCGTTCTTTAGCCATCGCAGAGTTGGGGCCGGCTCCCCTGAGCTGTTGCAGACTAAACGTGCAGTATTGCCTCGGGACAGGGACACCATTTCCGGCGACTGCAAAATCATTGGAGGAGCTGGGGGGGGGGGGGGGGGGCACGACAGCGGAAAAAACAAGCTTGGCACGCCACACAAAACACCCGCAC
>JAODLD010000008.1:3235522-3251369 GCA_026781065.1 Mormyrops boulengeri | reverse complement strand
GGTTAAGCGGCGCCCGGCCCGAGTCGCCACCCCAGCCTAGCTAAAACCGTGCCCCCCCCCCCCCCCCCGGGGACCTAGTAAGGTGCCTGCAAGCCCAGAGCTAATAGGGAGGTGGGAATTTCCCCCAAGAAAGGCTGGTAGTATGAAAGATAAAACAGAGGAAAAAATGAGAGGGGGGGAAAAGGAGGAGAAATGGGACAGAAAAAGAGAAGAGGCAGGAATAGGAATAGGAAAGATTTGGCCCTCATTTCCTAACCCTAAGCTGCACACGTTTGAGATGATCAGGAGGCCGCCAGAGCAGAACTGGTGCTCTTATCTCCGAAAGCCAGTCAACCAAGGAGACACCAAATACATTTATACCAACCGCAGACTACCCTCTCACTTACATCCACATTTATACCACACGTAGACTGTCCTGTCACTAAAATTTACAGCTGGCTGTTTATTCAGTAACCAGCTTTGTCACAAATCAACACGGAGTTAATGGGTGGCTATCAAAGAGGCTGCCCCGCCCTGAAGATCATAGACATTTGGGGGAAGGTGGTGGAAGATCCCGGGCAAACATCCCGGGCACACATCCCAGGCACACATGAGAGAGCACAAGTAAGCATGCTGGGAGGGAAGGGGCAGCCTCACCTAGGGTGGTTAGGCACGGGCACCTGGTCCCTCTCCCAGGTGATGCTGGGCATGGGCAGGCCGTCTGCATGGCACTCAAATCGAGCGATGCCCCCTGCTGGTACCTCCTGGGGCTCTGGGTGCAGAAGGAAGGATGACAAGCCTGTAAGCCGAGGGAGGCAGAGAAACACAAGAGAGAAGCACAAATGTGACTGATGCAGAACAGGACACATATCTGACAGCGCCAGTCAACACCTACAGTGCTAGTGACAGGCCGTGACGGGGGCGCTGACCCTCATCGTGAAATGACTCAGCTTTACACAGTTATCTGCTCTTCACATTTTTGTTAAACTCAGTCGGACCAGCACAGTAATACTCGTTGGCGCAGGTCACGGGCTATTCAGAGCTGACCCATGCAAAATCCCAAAATGCATACTCTCTGTTTTGCAAGGTGTATCAACTCTTGCAAGAAGCCAATACATGTTCCCAAAGACAAAGAAAGCTAGAAACAGGACATCCAGGTGGTATATATGTTTATATAAACAGCAACACAACAGGGAAGCTTTTCAGCAGAATGTGTATATATGGTCAAACAACAGCAGGCGCCTTGTCTACATTTCAAAACAAGTGAAACTTTGTGAAAGTTCATGAATTTACTGAAAAGAATACATTTACGAAGGAAGCTCCACTGTTCGAAGGATCTTCAGCTTTGTGGACGTATTCTTCGTGTACTGTAAGGGCAAGCCTATTGATCAATGTGCTTGGGTTAGTTAATAAACCACCCATGCAAAGCTTACACAGCACACAGCAGTAATGTAAACACTTGGTGAGATGCCAGTTACAGGTGCCACATGTACTCTCTGCACAAATGCACGAGTGTCCATATGCTTGAAAAGTGTGTAGAAAGGCAGAAAAAGTGAGGCAGCACGTGTAGATAGATTAAAATGAAATTCTCCCCAGGAGCACACGTGCCAGCCAAACACATGAAGGTTATTTTGAGGTAACACCCCCTAGGCTCTTCTTGGAATGGCTTGGATTTGAACCTGCCTGTGGAACCGGGGGGCCTGAAACGCCGTGACCTGATGGACGGCACAAAGAGCTGACCGTAGCCATGGCCTGACGTCCATGAGACTTAGCGAAGAATTGTCAAGGACAGAGGTGACGTTTAAACACCTCATCACAACGTGTCACTCCTCAACAAAGTCTCTCTCAAGGTCTATGCCTATGCGTCCATAATTAACTTTGAAAGCTACAATCAGCTCGCCCTGTGTCTCCGCAACAAACAGCCTTCATCCTCTGGGCCCTCGTCTGTCAAATTATTTTCCCTCTCCCATTTTCCCATCTGCTAACAAGTAACCCCGCTCAAAACCAAAATCCTCTGCTGTTCATTTCAAGCTCTTACACAAGCTAGACATAGATCATAAAATCAGGGTACAGAGAGTCCGTCCCTATATACAGGGGCAGCTGACAGAGGTCCAGTCCCTACACACAGTGTACTGAGTTTGCCACAGAGTCATGAATCTCATCAATGTTACAGGACCCGACTCTTTTTCCCTCCCCCCACCTGGCTGACTTGTCCTAACTGTACTGTGACCTCCAAGAACCTCTCCGTTGCTCAGCAGCCCAAAAGAGATCCGATTTCCTCACTGAAAGACAAGCCTAATGTGCGAGTAGATCTGGGGCATCCCCTACGGTGCACAAAACCCCACCCCACTAGCAGAGAATATCATAAACATAATAAGCATGTGACAGACCACCAAAGCAGGAAAGTCCAGACAGGGCTCATAACACTTTACATGGCTGATAACAAAATAAAGCCTCATGGCCTCTGAAAGCACAGGGAAGGAGAGGAATATCACCGGTCCAGTAAACTACCTCTGTTGTACTTACGGGATGCTACCTGTGCATGGCAGACCATAGGCCACACTGTTGGATACTGTGACAATTTCTACCAGTGGGTCATTCTTGCAAACATGAGAAGTTTTTTGGAAAAAAGAAAACAAACAAAAACCAATAAATAGACAGACAGACATGGGGAGGCCAGTAAACAAAAATGAATACAGATGCTCCTCTACTTACGAACTTTCAACTTATGAACGTTCAGACATACGAACGAAGAGGATTGTAAGTCCAAATTGCAGTTGGGCTCCCATATCCTGTCCGCAACACTCAATTTTTTTTTCTGCGCGCCAATTCCGCCTAGTACGACTTCTGGCCGCCACTCCCTCCGTGCAGCAGCGTAGCGCGCGTACTCCCGGCATCCTAGTTCTTTGTACTTGCATATACCCTTAAAATAATGTTGAATAACGATTTACGAACATTTCAAGTTATGAACGGCCGTTCGGAAAATAACTCGTTTGTAAGTAGAGGGGCGTCTGTATACATTTTATTGCAGAATATTCAGAAAATCATCCTGTGCCCTACAGTTTTAGAACAAGAACAGTATGTAGAAATCAAAGTATTTTTAACTTCTGGCTTTCACTTAGAGTATACAAAGAACAACAACATCTTGACTGTCGGCTGAACTGACATTTTTAACAGTTAAACATGCTTATTCGCTCTCCTTTTCAGACATACTCAAACATATATATGCCATTTCTTTTCGTTACTGCCAAACAATGAAGCAACAGCTGTTGCTTCATTTTTGGAGCAACTCTGAAAATTAAACCAGGTGTAGATCTGTTTTTGTGAAGCAGCAGTAAGATCTATCAAATACTTTTTAACTTATCACAAGGGTCAAATGTCGTCCGTTTTCATATTCATTTACTGTCACTTGAATTTTGGGACAATCTGTCTGAATTTTCAATACTTTCCACTTTGGCACCCATACAATGCCTCTGCATTATTTGAAAAAAAAATCCATCAAAAAAAGTCTGAAAAAGATCCATCAAACACTTTTTAAGTCATAACAGGGTCAAATGTCACCCTTTTCCTGGTTATCACTATGTGGCATTACTTCAATTTTGGGGAAATCTGCCTCAAAATGTAACCAATTTTAGTAACTCACCCATACAATGCTTATGCAGAGTTACTGGCTAAAATACCAAAGTGTCTGTGGATGAATGACGCTAAAACCATATGTATACCCTGTAAGCTAGGGAACACCATGATAATAGAATAAAACTGATTATCTACCCCAGAGACAAAATCATCAGTTTAGACAATTAAGTTGTACAATTTCTTTGTTGTACAAAAATGCGAAAAATTTGTGTTGCGTTAATGAGTTTGCAAGAATGATCCCAGTGTATGCGCAAATCCCAATTCTGCTTACAGGTAAGTGAAATGAAATGCATAAATACTGGAATGCACATTGTTTGAGTGACAGGCATGAACACACAGTTTGTATTACACGACAGAACCTTACAATGGCAAGAGGTTCTGGAGATTTGGTCAGGAGGCGTTGGCTTAGGACTTACTGGAGAGCTGCAGTGTGATGATGTCACTCGCTAGCATTCCATAAGGGCTGCTGGAGATGCAGCTGTACCCTCCCTCCACGTCGCGGGAGGTCCCACTCTCACTGGCCTCTCTGGAAAAGGGATGCACCACCAGAGACCCATTGGGAAGAGCCCAGGTAGCCTCGCTATCAAGCACGGGCGCCCCGTCGTGCAGCCAGGTGACGTTGAGGGGCGTGTCTATAGCCCTCGGGTGGCAGTCCAGCAGGAGGGACTGTCCAGGATCCAGCACCATGTGGATGGGCCCCGCCCCGCAGCTCAGCTCCAAAAACACCGGCTTCTCTGCACAGAGAGGGAGGTAGATGCTCAGTTAGCTGTGAGATTCGCTATTCCACACCTGAGCTTTCAGGGCACAAGGAGAGGCAGCTGCAAAGAGGAGGAGATATGAAGCAAGAGAACGGGGTGATGCTTTAAAGAGAAAGATGGGAGAATTAACCACGTGAGCAACACTGCTGTTATAGAATCGCGGCAGAATTTTCCGATTCCTCAGGGGATGCCGGTGGGTTGGGTATTTCATGCTGAAGCAGGAACGGCGGTTCGTTTTGATTGATTTGTCCCCAAAGATCACAATAACCAATGTGCTGCACAGAAAAAAGTCACAGGAACCCCAACCAAAGCCATAAACACAAGACAGCACATGCTCTCCTCTTTCACTAAATACTGCTAACTATTCCCCCATCAGCAGACTATATCTACAAATATTCTGACGCCTGGCATTTTAAATTCTGAAGGCCGTTCTTAGAAAACCCCACGAGGCCATGGAAAAACCTGCCCCAAGTCACAGTGTGTGGGTCTGATAGTATGCCTGGGTCACTCAGTGACTGGAAGAACGGAAAGGAAAGGATCTGAGGGGTAGTTCAGCAAGTGAGTTGGGATTGAGGGAGAGACGGCTAGTGTTGACATGGCCAGGCATTCATAAGCCGATTTGGCTGTATCCCGCTGCAGTGGTCCTCTGTGCCAGTAGACACAGGGAATCTTTTATAAAGGAAAACTGACAGTGGCGGGCCGGTGGGTGATAAGGAGTAAAGGTAACTCCAGACTCTTTTTGGTATATGCTCGAGGTCAGTGTTGCTGGCTGACAAAAGCATGCATCAAGAGTACTCCCTCAACCGTACACTCAAGCTATAGTGCCTCACAAAAGGCCAAGCCTGCTGTCCAGGGATAAATGCAACTGTCCCACTGCGAGCTTTGAATTTTTTAGAATTTTAGTGATTAATTGTCATTGTTGACACACCACAGCACACAGTGCAGAACAACGACATGTGTTCTCTGCATTTAACCCATATGTGACAATGAGACAAAGCAGGGGGCAGCCAATTCAGCACCCGGTGAGCAGTGCTTGGGGGCAGTACCTTGCTCATAGTACCTCAGTGGTGCCTTGCTGGTCGGGGATTCAAACCTGCAATCTTTCAATTACAAGCGTGTGTCCCTAACCATTAAGAATTAAGAAAAGCATACAGACTACAGATTGACCAATACTTTTGCGTTGAACCAACACAACACAGCCTACTTATGGCATAGTGACCATTTATACTTGTGCGCTGGTGTATCGGTGCCACTCTGCAATTACATCACCAAAACACTAGTTGGTTGAGGGCAGTTTTGCTAAAACATTTTTACTCTGTAATAGTAAACAAAAGTTTGCAAGTTTTGTAGTTTTACTGATTGTTCCTCTTCCCGATTATCTAGTATCGGGATTATCTGGTGGTGGTTGAAGTGGCTCCCCATTCGTTGTGTAAAGCACTCTGGGTGTTTAAAAAGTGGCATTTAAATGTAACTTTCATTCATTACGTATACTTTAAAAATCAGTTTAAAGTTTAACACTGCTGCCTAAGCATGAGTTCTGCCTGTGCTCTCTGAGCCAAAATCATTTTCATGCATTCACAGACATGCTTGTGAGAGATGTATTTATTTTGAACTCCTTATATCGCAATATTTATCCTAAAAAAAAATAAATCACCCCACGATATCTGAAATTTTCCAATATTGTGCAGCCCTAGCCTGGCCGTCTGCAACCATCACAAAAACAGCATGCTTGCAATGAGCTAAACACAACTTTTCCCCACACCAAAATTCTCCCAGCTGGGAACAAACAACAAAATTTTTGCATAAAAGAAAGTGCAATGCTACCAAGTGGATCAGTCAAAGTTATTGTGGTGTGCATCCCGGCAATATGGAGTTACGTTTCTGAGGAGCTGCGCGTAAGCTGCAACATAGGGTATGCGGCTACACTTTACATATAACATAAATTCTATGCAGAATTATAAATCAGCCCTACTGATGCACTGCTACTGACATGGTATGGCAGGTGTGGGGAGAGGTCAGGGAGGGGCTAGCCCCCATCCCCTGCTACTCAAACAGTGTGCCATGCTGAACGGCAGAATATCAGATCCCTCACAGCTCATACATCCTATCCGTCCTTAAAAATAAGGTGTTAAACTGGATGCAAAGGTAGGAGTGAGAAAAGAAGCAATAATAGGAGTTAGAAAATAGAGCACGTGTGGCATGTCTTCATTTGATAATCACTATAATTGCCACTGTTATCATTCTCCAGCTCCAAGGACCGGTCATCTGTCATTGTTTACCAGATCGACATGAACCGTGGCTGCAGACACCATGTTGCTAGAGTAATGTTATTGGATGCATGAAAAAGAAAAGGGAGGATTAGGTTTCAGACCCCTGCTGCTGTGTGAGGCCCTGACCACCATACCGCAGGGGCATGGAGGCTGCACGCCTGGCTGGCGTACCGCTGTGTGCATCCGTGTCTGCTGATGGCAAACACCTCACATTCCTGCTTCAATGTAGTGTTAAAAACATGCACCACAACAATTAGGCATTTCACTGCCCACACACAGCGAACAAGGTCACTTTCATTTATAGGAGGGCACAAGTAGATGAACTACATGACCGTCGGAAAAGGAAACATACACACACCATCACCACACACATTGACCATTAATACTCTGCATCAATGTCTTGTTAACAAACCACCTACCTGACGGCTTTGTGCCAAGTGTCAAACGAAGGCTATAACGCAGCAGGGGAAAACCTCAAACTAATTTTGGACCAAAGCCGCCCTGGGGTTGCAGTACACAATGGGAAACTCCCTGTACGGTAACTGCAGACACAGCCAGCCTTTTGTAGCCAAACAACATTGCGCTGCTGTCCAAACATTGAACTTAATAGGCTTTTATCTACTCCGCTCCCTCAGAAAACAGGGTATAAGGTTATCAAGACTGCATACGCAGTGGGGGGTGGGTCAGGGCTGTCATTTGGATCATGGGGAGAAGGGTGCATCTGATAATCACCTACTTACACAATGCATACTGAATTTCATTAGAAGGCTTCTACTCGATTGTCAGCGTAGTACAGGGTTCCCCAAAATCCGGTCCAGGAGGGCCAGAATCAAACACAGATTGCAGATTTCCCTACTCTAACACATCCTAATCAGCTAATTACCAGATTTAGTAGGTATGTCTGAGCAAAGAAATATGAAAACGGGACCGGAATTGGAGAAGCCTGATGTAGTATGAACTTTTAGTATGCATGACAACAGCACTAAAGCACTCGGACATACTGCGGATGCCATCGCGCACATTACCTTACTTGGGTGCGCACCAGTGATGTAGCTTGTATCAATGTATCAATGTATCAATGACAAAAATACGTATTCAAGCCAACTTATGTAACTAGTTCTTGTTTTCTATTGACATTTGTACATAATTGGTATTTCCTCCTGCCACCTTGACACAAATTGCTGAACGGTTTTTGTCTCTGGCTCCAGCCCCAGTGACCATGTGGGATAGCGTAGCAACCATTGTTTGCCCACCTCGGAATTTTAAGGAATTAAGGAATGTAGTATGTCATCCAGGAATCGTTTGCCTATGGTCTTATCCATACTGAGGATTTGGACACATTGCTTACCTTGCATACTATCACCAAATACATAGCAAACAAGTATTTGATTTCGGGCACACCCCCACACTTATTTTGATTAGCAGTGCTCACTGTATGCCAGGGTAAGCCACAGATCACATGTAAGAGCTACAGACCCAAACTCACATTCAGTTAAACCTGCAATTTCACTCTTTTTTTTGTTTTTTGTTTTTACCTACCACACGACACCGGACTTAACCTTAATTCTCCCTATATGATTTTGTAAGTCAGTGATGTTGAACCACATGTATTAAAAAATACATTACATGCACGCAATTAATCTGCTACTACATGTGTGTGACCTCATTAATGGGGGGTTGGTGTGTGGCTCAGTGGGATAGGACTCCTGATCAGAAGGTCACTAGCTTGAACTCCAGGGCCTCAGGACTGGCACAGCTGCTAGGGCCCTTAAGCAAGACCCTTAGCCTCTAGCTGCTCCAGAGGTGTTGGATGTTCCCTGACCCCCAACTTGCTCTCATATGCCTATGTACCTGTGTGGACGAGCATAAAGAATTTCCCCACAAGATGAAGAAAGTATCACTATTCTATAGTACACACTCTGTGTTAAAGGAGGAAAAAAGAATACCGAACTAGCATCAGAGAGCTTTCCTGGGACAGATAATCTCACTGCTGTCCACCCAAGTTCAGCACTACCAGATGTGCTACTCAGCTTTTCCTGCAAACCCACTCAGTACTCCAGCTCAAACTTATACTACAACACTCTTGGGGGGGGGGCGGCTGATACACAACACACTGGACCTTGAAATCCCCTCCCCCAGTAACAAAACAAGGGCCTAAAGCTTTCTACTGCACCCACACAAAAAAAGACGTACAGAACACCTTCCCCGAGTGTCGCTGGCTCATATAACAGCAATGAACCAACCGGCAGGGGTGAGGCTGAGATAAAAGTGGTTTAATATTTAAATCTGATGGGAGAGCTGAGATGTGTGGGTTGTTTAGGAGAAGATGAAGAAGGTGGGCTTTGGTCCTGTGGCAGTGTCCACTAGGCACTGAAACCCTATGGCTGCAGACCGTGCCCTGAGTTTCCATTCATTCCAGATCCCACCAACCATGGGAGAAGATGACCATAGCGACCTCTCCTCCATGCTGACTGAGACTTCCCTGTTGCCAATCTACCCAAATCATACAGTGCTGAACCTAACTGCATTAACTAAATAGCATTCACAGCTGTGTGTGTTTATTGTCTCTGCGGCTGTATGTCATTCAACTTATGAGGGTCTTCCCCCGATAAGGTCCCCCTCCATTCTCCCGTCCCCATGCAGTATCCCCCAGTCATGTGACTTAGTGGCCACAAGCACGGAATGATAGGAATGTGATCGTATGACTGTTTAACCAATGAGCGTTATGAGGAGACTTCTGTGCACAATTAAAACACCCGCACACCATCAAAACACCTCACATAAACAACCACACGCGGCAAAAAAAACGACACAAAAACAAAAGCATTGGCAAGCTCCTTCACATGGCACCAACACCCCTCAAAAACTGCCTCAAACGCAATGTCCAAATCCCTCACACAAACATCCAGACGTATCTGTAATAACTTCACACACAAATTCTGTCACATACCATTAAAATCCCTCACACAGCATAAAAACAGCCTGTCAAAATCCTTACAAACATACACTTCCATGGCACCATCAAGTCCAGGGAGATGCTGGGAAACCACAATGTTTCCAGGGACACTTTCATCACCAGTGAATGCTCATGAGCACAAACGTCAGTGCTACAAAATGTATACTTTCCTCTTTTTCTATTTATGTATCTAGCAACAAAATTACTAATTATTACAAAACTGAAATGAATAATTCAGTGCAACAAAGAATATGTGTGACAAAGGTTTCAACATGGAAGACAGAGACAAAAACTAAGGGAATGACAGACAGCTGTAACATTAACTATGGTTTGTAACTGCCTAATTTCTTAAGTACATGTCCACCTGTACAAATTAGTAATCCAGTAACTTTATTTAAAAGAATGGACTATATAGCCAAATAATAACAATCATTAAACAATGTTTCAGGAACAAACTTTGAGCCTTTCTCAGTGTATACAATGGAGTTACTTTAGTGGCGAGGTCTAGCAGTGACAGAGCACGTCTCTCTTGTCTCCTGCATGGGGGACAGGGGGTTGGCGGGTAATATTCACAGCCAGCGGGTTACTTTTTATAATCCCACAACCACGGAAACCACAGGGCAAAAAGGAAGTGCCTCTGAGACAGTAAACAGGCCCCTTACTGAATCAAGATCGCTTTTATTACATCAGGCACTTTACACAACAAATTTGATTTGGCGTGTGTGAATAAAGATGGCACAGTTCTTAAAGACTCACATGCAATTAAAAAGCACATACACTGAACAAACAGTTAGTAATCACAAGACAAACAGCGGGATGCGTGTACACTGCATACATCGCTGCTGTGTTTAAACGGGTAAACGTTTAACAAGATAGTGATCCCGGTAGTGTGGGACACACAAGCTGCCAGACACCACACACATCTTAACGCCCTTGCGGGGAACACTTGACTGTGCCCCTCCTTATCCTGGAAGTCCCTGTTGCCAAGGGAAACAGTTGCAGTTTAAAAAAAAAAATTGTAGTAATTTACAAAACATAATTAGTGTAATTATAACATTTAGAGAGCACCACATTCAATGGTAAAAACGCAATTAACTTTATAAATAACACATTAAACAAAACAATAGTTGTCGTCCTGGACATGGCGCAACTGTGCCACCACGCCGCCAAATTGCTCAGCATGGAACAGGGCAGGGCCTAATGGACGATAGCTGGGCACCAGGCACCGATCCGAGTAGCAACGTGGCAGATTATGATGCGAGAGCATCAGGAGAGGAGCCCTAGTTAGGCAGGCCGGAGAAGAAACTGCGGCACAGATGGAGAGAGCTTGGACACAGGGCGTAGGGAACACCAATCCTGTGTGCGCAGAAGAAATGGACATGCGAGAATGCAAGCAAGTAAAAACACATTCCTGAGACACGAGCAGCTAATTGTATTCATTTCAAGGTAAGCTTCGTAGCATTCCACCCCGTCCCAGTAGTGGTCACCACAAAAAAAAAGTCCCCATAGAACTAACCTGCCCATAGGAATGCAACCTGGAGCCATGTGACCTACTCCGCACAACATCAACTCACTGGGCACGAGACCCCAAGATGCTTTAGAGCAAAACCTACTTCCCCAACCTTAAATATGGGACTTTTCCCATCTACCCTGTGGCTCACGTGCCTTGTGATGAGCACACTGTAATGGGGTCAGTGGAGCAAGTACAGAGTAAGAACAGTACTATAGCCATCATTTTCAAGCAATCACGTGACCCATGCAGCAGAACCATCAGTACCAATCTGCAAGACCATGTGACCTTCATCACGTCTCCCATGCGTACGGACATGTCCCGAACACCAGACGAGAAATTCTTGCGGTCACTGCTCACTGCCAACAGACAAACACCAAATCAATGATGTGCATCAGGCCAAAACCAAAAACAACTAGAGACGTAAGCAGATACTACATGATACACTTGCTGACCAACCACCACCACGTGGCCTGCCCCTACGCTAAGGTGATGTGTAGAGTTGGACTCGTGGGTCACATTTGCTCGTCCAGCGAGACAATACAACCAACCAATAGTTCAAAACTACTAAAAATTATCTTTTTAAGTACAGTTTTACAGAACAAGATTAAATAACGTCTTACATAAAAGGTCTAAGAGATTTTCATGAGAATAAAATATGGCTATGTTAGGAAAACCCAAAAACACATATCAAAGATAATCACAGGAGCTTTGCCCACTAATCTGGTATGTACTTGAGTACATCTTCTCATCATCAGCATCATCATCATCATCATCATCATCACATGGCTCATATGTTTCCTCCAAGATGTTTTTTGTATTTAGCGCTTAATAAACACGATAAAGAGCCGAATTAAATTATGAATTATTTAATACTACACAGTTAGAGATCGAACTGAACCATCTACCCTCAAAGTAATGACACACCCCAGTCACGTAGTCTGTCGGGTCGTACGGAACTGAACCGGCGCGGCGCTCCGGTTTAAGACTAAAAGGTAGGAGCCGTTTAACCGGTGCCTCTCCCTCACCTGCGTCAGGGCGACTAGACGTGCACTTTTCAGTGTCCTTTATCATGTAAATGTTGTGTGACCGTCCTCTCGATCCCTCCCTTTCAGTCCTCCCACCCGTACCACTTGGCTGGCTCCCAATCGGCCGCTGATGCCGCCGCACTGCACATAGCAGCTGCAGCCGGCCAACGGCGCGCACCTCTCGCCGGCCGCTATAACAACACGGAGCACATGGCCCGCTCTTAACAAAACTGCTCTTTGCAACGTGCTGCCCCGTCACAGAATGCTTTATACACAGGAAATGCGCGCCTGCTCCAGTACCCCGATTTGTTTTATCACACTATTATTGTACTGGGGAATATTATTCCATCTTATTAAATACCAGCCCCTTTGCGCTGTACCACGCATAGATGACAACTTGAAAAGCCAGCAACCGAATGACACGCCGGAGTGATTGGAATTACATGGAAGAGTGAGCGCCGCAGATTTCTAAACCACACACGCAAAAAAAAAAAACTCGTGCCCCCCCCGCATGTTTCCAACGCTGTTCACCGGGAGGAATGTTCTCCACGAAACGTGGGTGTCAGACTCTCTGCTTCTCCGCCGGCTCCGGCTCCGGACACCTTCCTGCCGCGGCACGTTCTCCAAAGTCCGCCGCGCGTGAACCTTTAAGGGCGGGGGGATTGGGGGGGGGCAGCCCGGCGGCAACGGCGCTCTCACACGCGGCCACGGAGCTCCGGCTGCCCGCAAGGAAGAAACGTACTTTAAAAGTCCCGGCAGAAAACAGAAAAGCGCGTCTGCAAACATTTAAATCAAATGCGCGACGGGGGGGGTGGGATTCATCTACCCGCACTAGAATCTATAAATTACACTAGTTTCCAAAATACTGCAATGAGCGAGATTTACTGCCTCTTCTGCTCAAACATGCCCCCCACAATGAGATACGCCAATAACCAAGACGACGCGCATTTAACCCATTTACCTTGGTCAGCCACACCACAGAACCCCAGCGAAAGTAGACAGAGAAACCAAATACTCTTCACCGCCATGTAAAGCCTTTGATTTTTCAGCAGAGGGGCCAGCAGCGTGTGGGCTTATTCGGCTCTACCGTCAGCTGCATTCATACGTCGGAATCCACCGTGCGCTCTTCTCCGCTTGTAGCTGATTATTATTCCGTTAATATCCCTTTAGATGTGTCGTCCTTCCTCTAAATACGCCGGAGCAACATTTTAGTTGGGGAGGGTGGTCGCTGCTGTCTCCGCTTCATCGCCATGTTGTGAGCGAATGTTAAGTGTGTGTGTTACATGTTACACCCCCACCACACACACTCACTCTCACACACATAAATCCCCGCTTTAGGCGTCTGCCGGAGTCGCCTGTAATTATGGCAGTGGTCCAGCTCACCCCCCCTTTTTTTTGTTCCTGCTTTACAGTAACCCACAGACTAATATGCCACACGGTGAGCGAAAATGAGCCTCGGACTGGACTCTGGCTGGCTCTGTATATCACATCTGCCCCGGCGACAGCAGCCGGCTCCCCGGCAGCAATGCCCTCCTCTGTTACGCGGTCTGAGAGCGAGTGAATGCTCGTCGTATTGGGGTCAAAATATTAAAGGGGTAGCGATATTCTGCCGACATTGTCAGCAAACACACATACACTCACTTGTCATAAATTATTCTGATTCTGATTCTGATTCATCCATTCATCAGATTTTGGTTAATCTTTTGTCTACGAAATTTAAGACTGACAATTTTATTGTTCCATCGTACAAGTTCAAATTTATCTAGAATAAATTACGAATGTACACATATATCACGTATATAAGTGAGTGTACATGTCATCGATTGAGGTATACATCAGTTACACCTGAGTGCCGAGTTCGTCATAGAGAACAACCCATGTCGGGTTTCTTTGTTATCTATAATGCAAGAAACACTTTTAAACGATACTTCCAAGTTTTACAAAAAAAAAGCATTTTTTTTCTGATAGATGTTACAATCACAATTGTAACCTCGTTCGGATGACCAAGTAGACTAATTACACTGAGAGAAACGACATATCTCTGAGCATGAGACAAAATTGCAGAAAAAAATCAATCAAACATCTGCTGAACTACTCAAACCTGTAAGCACATTAACACATTTACCGTGAAACAAGGCAAAACAAAGCATGCATGCCTTCTGTATCATGTATTTTCCCTCTCTTAATGGAAATTGATTGACCTGGGAATCATAGAAGTCCAGACATCTTAGTGGGGGCCAGGCACACAGGTCTGTAGAAGGAAACCATTGACTCATTATTATCATCAAGTGACACTCATCCAACACAGATACATCCCAAAACGTTTATTTTTGTTTCTTTAGCAGATTCTTTTGTACAAACTGACATATTAAGGGTGTAAGATAATACATTAGAAGCATAAATCTGTCGAGGAGCCACCTGATAGTTGCAGTAGTTTGAGCTTCCAAAAGTTAACAAAGAAAGGTCTGTCCCCAGCCTTGGCTAACGTGCTACATACACTCACTTGCTCCGCCCCCGGCCATATCCAAATTTTATAGGACATTAGAAAATGTGCCACTTTTAGCATTAAGGATAAAGAAAACAGATAAACAGACATGTACCAGGAATGAAGTTTTCTGCTGGGCTAGTTTTTATGGAAGATTTTAGAAACTGAAATAAAATAGCCAGGGCAGGCAGAGGCGTCTCCCTTGGAACTTGGACCAGAACCAAGTCCACCTATTTCAGGGAGATAAGAGGTAGATGCCAGCATTTCACAGCCCTGTGAGTCCAACTTTGTTCTGTGTGGCCTTACGCACTTCCAGTAGCTCCTAAGAGGAAGACCTCTGTTCCCATGAGCCATGCTTATGAAGACAACCCAACTCCCAGAAACCTCCAACTAATAGCTACGAAGCATTCAGCTATTTATAAATGGTGTATACTGTTACCCAATCAAAGCGATTATTATTATTATTATTATTATTAGTAGTAGTAGTAGTAGTATTAGTATTAGTATTAGTATTAATAAATTCAGTTTCCAGTATAACAGTTCCACCATTCCTTGCTCACTCTGCATGCATAAGAGTAGATGTTTTGCCTGTGGATGACTTGGCTTGAGAAATACAACATAAAAATTCTGATGGAGGAACATACTGGTGACGCACCATTTGTGAGTGATATACAGACAGTCTCCTGGGTAAGAACGTCCGACTTACAGACAACTAGACAACTAGGGACAGACTACCATAAAGTATATTACATAAAAGATTCTGGTTAAATGCAATACTTCATAGTAATGAATGCACGCACAACTTTATCACACTCGTGAAACCATGGTGCGGCTTCAGCAGTTCGTCAGCTCGAGGTACAGTACAGTACCATATGTAGTCACTTTTAGTATTACTTTGTAATTATTATTGTTACTATGTCCAGTATTATTATATTTCCGACATACCCACAATTTCGACTTAATGACAGGCTTAAAGAACGGATTTAGTTTGTAATCTGGGGACTGCATATACTGTATTAAGTCAAGTCAAGTCACGTTTATTTATAAAGCACTTTAAAAACAACAATAACAGCAGACCAAAGTGCTGAACAGGCAAGGAAATACGACCTGATAGACAAACAGAAAGGACAACATAAAGTAAACATGAAACAAAAAAGATACAGGTAACTAAATAACACATTCATGCTGTATTGAATGCCAGGGCATAAAAATGGGTTTTAAGATG
>JAODLD010000008.1:3212116-3235422 GCA_026781065.1 Mormyrops boulengeri | reverse complement strand
AGGTTGCTGGTAAGGTGCAGGAGCAGTAGCATTCACATCCTCACCCATCTCCTTTTCCTTGGTGCTCTCCGCGGAGCAGACCTGGCTCCAGGGTGAGTGAGACACTGTACCCAGCACTTCCTCAGCCTCATATGACTCCTCCTCGGCTGCTCTCCGGCTGACTTCAGCACGCACACATGCTACTGCAGCCGCTGCAGGGAAAGCACTCGCAGGAATGCCTCTTGGGCCAGCTCATCCAGCGCCGTCAGAAGGAAGTAAAGGTAGTCCCACCATGCATGGTCATCCAGCTTGGCCATGAATGTCCCAGACTTTTGACAGCGTGCCACTGCCGGTCCCCAAGCTGCTCCCTCATCTTCTTTATGGTCTGTCTCCGGCCAAACCACCACTCTAGCACAGTAGTATGGGCTCTGCTGTCACCCTGTTCCCCATGAGGGTGGCTTAGGAAAGCTCACAGTGCTTACTTTTCCAGCTACATTGCCGTCTCTTCGGGGCACCAGCTGTTTAACTGCCACACCAGCTGGACCTGGACAGAGATTCTGTCCAGGCTTAGTGGGGCAGCTTTAGGGGGTTCATTGCTGCAATAAGCTGCTTCCTCGCATCATGTTGCCCTTGGTTATAGCACTGTCACCTGGGCAGGTGGGATGGCGCTAGCGGCGTCCAGTATCCCCGGGAAGGAGTAGCTCTCGGTTTCTTTGTGTCTCCTCAGGTTCGCTGCACCCCCTCAGCAGTGGGTTGCCAGGAGCTCTTCAATTTTCTTTCCTGAGCTCTTCCACCTGCATCCCTAATTTTGACACTAGTGTGCTACAGGGACATAGTTGTCCTGCCCTGATCGTTCCGCCCCCTCGTCGACTCCACCTACTCGTTACCCTTGTGTGGATTCCCCGTGTTTACCAGCTGTTTCTTGTTCCTGTCATTAGTGCCTTGTATTTAAGTCCGCGTTACGTTCGTTTCCCGAGTCCGGTCATTGTATTGTGACGTCCTCGTTTGCTGCTTGTCTTCATGGTCGCCTTGTGAATAAACCCCGATCCCCGGCTCCCTACTCCTGCTTCTCCGTGAAAGGCGTGACAATAGTCAAGTCAAGTCAAGTCATGTTTATTTATAAAGCACTTTACAAACAACAATAACAGCTGACCAAAGTTCTGAACAGGCAAGGAAATACGACCTGATAGACCAAACAGAAAGGACAACATAAAGTAAACATGAAACAAAATACAAAAAAAAAATACAGGTAACTAAATAACACATTCATGCTGTATTGAATGCCAGGGCATAAAAATGGGTTTTAAGATGAGATTTAAAAACAGCCAAGGAAGGAGCCAGGCGTATGTGCAGTGGCAGCTCGTTCCAGAGCTTAGGTGCAATCACTGCAAAGGCCCGATCACCTCTGCTTTTTAGCCTAGAGGGAGGAATGACTAGGCGGAGTTGGTCAGCTGACCTAAGAGCCCTGGATGGTGTATGAACTTTTAACAGACCTGATATGTAAGAAGGTGCCAGACCATGTACAGATTTGAAAACGAATAAAAGAATTTTGAAATGAATCCTATAATGGACAGGGAGCCAATGAAGGGCAATGAAGGTGTAATATGCTCGCAGATACCCCGCATCTTTTAAACACTTAACCTGAGTTGGACTGGGGGGTTGAGGGAGGAGGACTGGAGTCTATCCCAGGTAGAATAAGGCTCAAGGTGGGGGTATAGCCTGGATGGGATGCCAGCCTGTTACAGGGCACAAACATGCATGCAGATGATCATACATTATGGTAAATCAAAGTTAAAATACTCCCACTCTACAGAGTATTATGATGTAATTTTATTTTTAGAAAATATTGTTGAATCCATAATATTTGATGACCTGCTTTTCATATCTAAACAGCTGTCTTCAGAGAAAAGTGTCACCTTCTTCAGCTGAGATCATTTTACAATGAATGAATGAGATACATTTATATAGCGCTTTTCAAAACACCCAAAGCGCTTTACAGAAGCAATGGGGAGCCACTTCAACTAGCACCACTGTGCAGCACCCATGGATGATGCAACAGTAGCCATTCGGCGCCAGTACGCTCACCACACAGTAGTTAAGATGGTGAAGGGGCAGGAGAGGATTCACCAGTTAGATATAGGGGATGGTTAGAAGGCCAGACCTGATAGGGCCACAATGGGCAGTTTTAGCCAGGACGTCGGGCTACCACCCCTACTCTTTTGAAGGATGCACTGGGATCTTTCATAACCTCAGAGAGTCAGGAGCTCAGTTTTGCATCTCATCCGAAGAACTGCTCCATTTTTGTAGCACTTCACTGGGGCATAGGGATCCACGTAGACTACAGGATGGGCTAACCTGTTGGCCAGGCCAACACCTCCAGCAGCGGCAAAGTTTTCCTAGTTGTTCCTCCATCTAAGTACTGGCCATTCAAACCTGCTTAGCTTCACATGGATTACCTGACTGATTCCTGAAAATGTCACGCATGCTGGCGTTGCCAAAGACTCAGCCCCTGCTTTTCCACCTTATCATTGTCCCTCTCCCATTCTCAACACATGGCACTGACTTACATAATCCTCTGCCTTTTCCAAATCTGTGCCCTACCCCTTTAAGTCCAGCCTGGACTTTCATTTAGTGGGCGTGCAGAGTGTTTTCATGCTTCATTCTCATAACCAGTCTCCATCGGGGTGCCCATCTGAAAGGAATGTCCGAATGCAAGGTCTGCATGCAAGGGTGAGACATAGTTCCTGAAACAACAGTCTACAGTGTGTTTCATTCAATCTGTTAGCACACATATGTTCTCTGGAGAGATTTTCTGTATGAGTCACACTATGTTATGAGTTCTTTTGGATCTCAGTATTTCAGTTGGTACCGGCTTATAGAAATTGAAAATTGGCCCAGATATTTAATAAATTAGAATGTTTTATTTTGATACAAAATGAAGACATAAAAATCAAGTCGTTATCTTTAATGGTTTTTGAGATATTGCTGTCGGGGCACCCCCTGACCTGATGAGTGGGAACCTCACTTTCATTTCCAGGGTGAGTTTCCGCTTTTGGACTCTGCTGTGAATCTCCTGAAATGTTTTTTTGTCGTTGTTGTTTCTTTGTTTGTCAAGCTTTCTTTAAGTGCTTAGTTTAGTGGTGGCTTATATAAGAAAATTGAAGGAGAAACTGAGTAGTATTTTAGCTGAAGAATGTTGGGAAAAATGTTGCACTTCAATGGATAATTTCAAAGTGGATTTTTTGAAAAAAAAAATGACATAGATCAGTAAAAAGAGTAAGAAGTATTCTTTATTTTCATGTAAAATTTTTTATATTTGATGTTTATCAACAGTTGTGCTCATAGCTTACAGGATAGACTCCAGCCCCCCGACTATAAATTGGACAAACCAGTATACAAAATGAATGGATGTGTGGATTTCTGGGCAGAGAAATGACATCCATAATGAATCTGAAACACTTGAGCAAATCATTCTACTTTCCTCCTGTCAATGCACTTACCTACCGGTACCTAATTTCAGGCATTTATTGAGATGGACATATGAGATATTGTGGTGGTCAGGGATTTCTGCAGCAGTTGTAGTTTATTTTACCCCTTTTACATTATTGGCTTGATGGTTGTGACCATATTTCACTGACAGTGTAGCTCCTCTTGCGGTCCCAGTTTGTGGCCAAGTATTGCATAAATACACCCTTATATATGATTTAAATTAAATGAATTCAAAAATAGTATTCTGAATCCAATTCCACATTCTTTGACAGATGTATAGTACTTTTATGGAAGACATCAGACTTTAACAGTGAAAGTGATGTGGCTCACCTCAAACAGTTTATTGGTTCTTATTTATCTATGCCATTTATCATGTAAAGCAGACATGCACAACACTTGCAAATATTACTGAATGTTTGCACTTGTAATTGCGTAGTGCTTATTTTGGTGGTTTGCAGACCTTTCGCGTAGCTTTTCAAAGAAAGCGATATAGAGAGTGATAAGCAGGGTTGGGTTACTCAGGTCTCGTGACAGCGCCTTGAAAGGCAAAGAGATGGGAAAGGGCTCTGGAACAGCTGTTTCAACAGAAGTTTTCTGTATTTTTTTGCAGGTTCTTTCTAATGTCCCCCAACCCCTTCATGACAAACACAATGTGTTAAGCCTTCGATTACAGTACAGTTTGCACCTCCATATTTGTCAGCATTCATGAAGGGAGTGTTTGTCTACTCTATCTGTTCCCTTCTCAGACCACTCTGTTGGAAGATGGCCAGTGGGACGCTTGGTGCAAGGGACATGGTCTCTATGGAAACCAAAACCTAGGGGTGACACATGGGCAGATGGGCAAGGATCTGGCAAAGGAGGTTCAGGGGAGGTGCAACTGAGGCTTAGACCCAGTAGGAGTGGGACCGTTACACCAAACCCCATGAGGAACCCTGCATCCTTGGGGAATGTGTGTGTGCATCTCACTGATCAAAAATATGTTGGTGTTTTTTTCACTAAGTGATTACAAAAATAGGCCTTAAAACATGCATGCAAGTGTTAATTAGTTCACATTGTTTCTGTTTTGATGACCCTCTATTCTATTGCAAACCCCACATCAATACCCATATTTTCGGGGGGCGATTCACTGAGTTTATGAAGGAGATAGAGGGTGGTAGGGTGGACTGTGCTGTGGAAATAGCCTGTCACTGTGGAAATGGCTTGTCAATGACCCATTTGCATGGCTCTCCTCTCGCCCATATATTGTCCAGGAACTCCTTCGCTTCCGCCGCAATGACGACAAGATCTGAGCGAGGTAACGGAGTAACTCTTTCCCAAAACAACCATTCATGAAACTCCAATTTATCATTTATATTGCTAGTCTGCAAATGTTACAACGTAACATTTATATTGCTAGTCTGCAAAGGTATCTTTCAAATGGCATGCAGTGTGAAGAGAACATTCATAAAGATGAAAAAATACACCTGCCGTCATGTGGTACATGCAGCACGACAGTTACGGAAAAAAAAATGTCGCTTGTGCCATTTCCCAAGTCTGTGGTTTCACTGTGAGTTTCCCTATTTTAAATGACTCCACTGAACAGTGAGAAGGAGGGGCTATGAAATATCTTGCAATTGCTAGAAGCAGTACTGCATGAAAGAAGAAGCTCCTATCCTAATTAGTTTAAAAGCAGGTTTTAAACCCCAGTAAAAGGCAATGGCTCAGTAAAAGGGGGGTCCAGGGGAACTCAGTAACTTGTCTCCTCAAGTGTCCCATCAAAGAGGGCCTTGTTATTTGGGGGAGGTGATGGGGAGGGGCTTCTCCCACCCGTCAGTTATCGGTGTTTTGGCTTCCTATTGATGGTGCACGTCATTAGAGTTGGTGTTAACAAGGAGTTCTGAAGGCCTGTTCAGATGGCATGCACTGAATATTCATGAATCTGGGGAGAAGAGGAAAATGGGAAAACGGAGTGGGACAGAGAGATAGGAGAAAAAGCAGAAGGGTGAAAGAGGGGCAAGGCGGAGCATTGTGTGGCGGATGAGAGGAAACCATTGCTGAAATGAAAGAGAGAGGCTAAAATAAAGAGGATATTTCTTCTTTTGGAAAACCTGTTAACTTACTTAAAAAAGGACATGCTTCTCAATGACATTGTGTCTGTGGAAAGTGTCCAGAGGAACACTGTCGAGAATAGATAACATGATACATGTGCCAGGTCAAGTCTACAATCAAATTTCACAGACTACCTGCTGCAGGCATGCTCAGCTTCTATACCCACACGCATTAATTTATTACTCTATTAAAACGTTCATGTTTTTTCTGTTCTGGTTTTGAATCTTTTCCTTATTACGTGGTTCTCCAGTTCTATTTGGTTCTCCGATTTGGATAACTTCAATTGATATAATAACTCTATCAGTTGGTTCTTTCATTTCTGCTTTTCCTTCGTATTTCCAGAATAAACTCTGCACCTCGGAGACGCTGCTCCTGGCAAGAGATCTATTGCACGGTCAGATGGTTTGTGAGGGGGGAAGAACTGCAGCCCACTTCTAACTAAAGACCTCTTTCAAATCAGTGTAAAGGGTCAGAATCTCTATAGCTTCCATGACCTGTGTTGTTTGTATGCTGTAGCACATTCAGCAAAGGGAAAAACAGCTTTCCATGTATGCGCCGGACCACTTGAGCAATTCACATGTGGCCCAATTAACATGAGGGTTGTGCGACTGGATCTGTGGATGTGCTAGAGTAACTGGATATAAGGGAACTGAATAGTGTATCTATGAAAAATCCCTACTGTAAGTTAACAAATCATTAAATAAATGTCTCGCTTCTATGCCTCAAATGGGCAGCCAGAAGTTTTTTAAATATGGTGGTCTGTTGAATCGTCGGTGAAATTTGCCATGGACCTTGAATCAGTGACACTTTAAAAAGGGACATTAGCCATCTGCATACATATGTAAATAAACATAGTAAATAAATAATGTAAATAATCCTTGTATTCTTGTATCAGAAATGAAAGTGGAAAATATATCTAGAAAAGCAAGAGATAAATATTCAAAACCTGGAGGCTAGACAAAGAGAGCTGACTACCAAGATTGAGCAAGAAGCATTAATTACAGTTTAAGGGAACTTGTGGATTTTATTGTAGACCATTTTAACTCTGAATGGATCTTAATGACTTCATTGATGGGGGAGGGCTACAGATTTGTGCTGTCATAGTGAATTTCTAAATGAGAAATCTGCTTTTGGCCTTCCTTCAGGGACTTACAGACCTCAGTACAAATTATGACCATTTATTTTCAATTCAATAAACACACATCCGTGCTTAAAGTTATTCGAAATAGCAGCCAAGAAAGGTTACTTGTCTTGCCATTTAAGTCAATCAAACTAATTTCCAGAGAAGATTTATAGAGTATGTGAAATATGTGAAACCCGACCCCCCCCCCAAGAAAAACAATGCATGCGAGAAGAAGGCTGTGGCTGTGACACCACTAGAGATCAGCTGGTGGTTATTTGTGAATTCCAAAATAGATCCTACATAACTGTCTATTTATTAGGCAAAATTTCAGCAAAAGGAGGTTGAAGGGTCCCAGGTATTGGTGTCGCCGTAGGATTGCTGTGCAGAAGTTCCAGGGTAGCTGCAGATGCAATCAGGTTAAGGCACGCTGGTTGAAATCCAGGTCAAGGTCCCCCAGAGAGTGCGGGGCTTATTTGAAAAGGAGAAAGGGAGTAAGGGCAGTTGAGGGTCATGCAATCCACATGTTGGTTTATTCTGTGTAGTGTGCAGTACCACTTTGTATCTTTGCATGTCACTGGAGCTGTACCCTCAAGGGTCTGCCCATTGTCCCCTAGCTGTACCCTCAAGGGTCTGCCCATTGTTCCCTAGCTGTACCCCCAAGGGTCTGCCCATTGTCCCCTAGCTGTACCCCCAAGGGTCTGCCCATTGTCCCCTAGCTGTACCCTCAAGGGTCTGCCCATTGTCCCCTAGCTGTACCCCCAAGGGTCTGCCCATTGTCCCCTAGCTGTACCCCCAAGGGTCTGCCCATTGTCCCCTAGCTGTACCCTTCAGTGTAATTTACCATACAGAAATGGACTCTGAGAAACATCCCCAAGTTATGAACAGCATTAAAGTTCTCTGTTGGATTACATTAGGATTGAGTGAGTTTTGGTTCCCAAAACTGTAGCATATGATGAGGAAGCCTGACTTTAGGTCATTGGCAGTTTCCTCTCAAAAACAGCAAAAATGGATTAAGTCAGTTTTGGAAATTTTCAATGCAATTACTGAGTGCTGTAAAGTGATATTCACTTGTCCATAGACATGCTGCATATTTCTCACATGCTCTGTGTTCTTCTCCAACGGGATCGATATACTGTTTCTCCTAAGTACTTGATTAATAGCAGATATAGTGACACTCTGCATATTAAAGTCCATTCGATTGTCCACTAAGATTTGTCTTTGTGCTTCTCTGAGTTTGACGGCACTATTTTGTTAACCTTTATTTTACTAGGCAAAGCATTAACAAGAGTTTCTTATTTACAAGGACAGCCTGGCGTCTTTTGGCATCTTTACATTGATCATTTCTTCTTCTTGCTCTAGGCTGAAGAGAAGATTTCTCCCACCATTTGATGTTTTTTATTTTTTTAATTCTGCAGGGTACAGTGAAAATATTCACTGTCTCCTAAATATAGAAAAGCCACAATTACGCAACTGTACCTTGAGACTTACCTGTTTTCATCACAAAATCTCCTAATGACTTCAGCTACAGTATACCGGCTCAAACTCGGCTGGAATTCTGTGTTACGCGGGTGATGCGTGTCCTGAATTAACTTATTGTTTTAATTGCTGGCTTAGGTGTTTCCGTAAAAATAGCAGCACTCACGTTGATAGCCGTGTTACTGTGCCTGAGATATGTATGTGCAGATTTGCAAAATATGTGCATCTGATTTGATAACTGTAATGAAATAGTAGTGATGATACCACTGTGGAGACAAAGTGTATGGATCTGTGATGTTCACGTGAGCTATTGATAACTTGGTGCATTAATCAAGATGTGTAAACCATTAGGAAAAAGTGTAATTCATATTTCATGAATGAAAATCGGTACAGTACAGTAGAAGCTCTATTGTTCAATTTTTATATGTTGTACTTTGCAGTGTGAAGTTTTGAAAAACATATTATTTGTTTATAGAACTGAAACTCTATTTCCTGAAATGTGTCTAAGCAAAAACTGTAAGTGGGTGAAAAATCTGAAGTGACTTTCCACTTCTTGGCTGTTCAGTATTTATAGTTTGTCGCAGGGAGTTTAATATTTAACACCATCTTGTGGAGGGGGCCATGCCAGTCTCCAGGATTTCGTGTCTTCTGTCTCTTTGAGTGGCTGTGCAAATGGCTGTATTTGTGTGTGGACTGCAGAAGACATTTAATCACTCTGCACAGCAGTTCCACATGCTTTCTGCTTCTTTCTGCCTACTGCAGGCAACTAGTGTGATGCATGATTTTGGGTCACAGTCCTCCTGTCTTCGAGCATGCCCAGATAATTATAGCGGCTGTGGTTTCATCTGTTTTTAAAGAGAGTATATTGCCTCCTCTAGTGTTGTTAGTGTAGCATGACATCACACATACTGTATTACAGCATGTGGAACATTCTTAATATTGCTTATCGTTACAAGGTCTTACACACACCATAAAACAGGAGAATATTATCATCCTGCTGTCTGTTCGCACATAACAGACACAAATCCCAGAATCTGGCTGGAGTTTCCATACAAAACTGATTGAGGCAAACTTTCCCCTAAGATTCATGTTTAATGAATTGGGGATAGGTCCATAGTCATTTATTGACCAAAGCCAAATCAGAATCCAAACCTCAAAGTCGTAAACTGGCAATCAATACAAAAAACCATAACAGTATCCAAATCACAGAGTCGAGACACAAGCAGAAGGGAAATGGGGTGGCAGCTATCAAGCAGAGAGAATTGCTTAGTCCAGCATTGAACTCATCATACCTCACAGGGAGTGAATGAAAGCAAGTGGCATTTAACTATTTGCACAGGAAATACCACACAGGGTCTTGGTCTGGTCTTGACGAAAGTCTGTTATGAGAACTGGGTCCAATATATCCCCTGCCAGAATCTATGACTGCTCTTGTACCCCTCCCAGTCTGCTCGGTACTGTAACTGTTTGTGGTAGCATCGGAAATCCAGCAGGGTATGAACAGAGTGAACTGTGTGGTCGAGGGGTAGAAACAAATCAGCAGTAAAGTCTGTAGCTATCCGTTGGACCACATCTGGCAAAGAATGGGTAGAGGTGTCAATTCACCCATGGGCAGTTGACTTGGAGTCCTTGTCTGGGTGCAAATGGAGCAGGACAGTCCTTGATATCTTCTGCCAAAGGCAACCAGCAGAATTGGTGGTCTATACCATGGGGGTATATACCATGGAGCAGATCTATAGCAGAATGCCATGGACATTAAGGAGGGACACCTTCTCCTTAACATAAACATGTCCTGGAATGATCAATACTCAAGAGGTGTTGACTTGACAAATACTGAAAGAAAGCATGACTGGTTGCCATGACTGTTTCTGGGTGATATTAGCAAAGGATGAGGCTCATTACTGGGTAGATGTTAAGTAGATATTATATAAGGGCACATGGGGCTGAAGAACTACTGGTGTCCAGGCGCCCAGTACTGGCACAAGCAGTTCCAGAGCCATCTCTGGTTCTCCTCCCTCAACAAAGGTGCTCTGCCCAGTTGCATTGATTCATGGACATCAGGGGTCTTGTACTGAGTAATATACACTGGTAGTCACTGGTACACTTGGACATGTACACTATATAGACAAAAGTATTGGGACGCCTGACCATTGCACCTACAGGAGCTTTTAAGACATCCCCTTCTAAATCCATAAGCATCAATATGGAGCTGGCCCCCACATTCTTCTGGGAAGGCTTTCTTTTTTTTGGAGTATGTCTGTGGGATTTTGGCCATTAAACCACAAGAGCATTTGTAAGGATGCTGTTTTTATGCTGTTTTCATGTGCACTCATGGCACTGTTTCTGGCATACACACACACACACACACACACACACACACGCAGACACACACAGACACACACAGACCCACACACACACAGACACGCACACACACATATATACATGTATAAACCTATTCCAAGATGTCTTCAATATTCACTGTAAGATCTTGGCAAATTTGTATTTTTACAACATTCTTTATGAAGGACCAAAAGACCCACGGCTGTTCAAATACCAACTTCAGTAACGAAGGCTTATTCATAGAAAGACAAGGTCAATGGCGCCATCTTTTGGCAGCTCATAACACGAAACTAGTTACTGTATTTTCCTTTTTGGATACTATCTGGTATTACTACTTGGGTGATTGCGCCTATCTCAGGCATCTGGTGCCCACCTTGGACGGGATGCTAGTCCATCACACAACACATACACGCACCACGGCAAATTTTAAAAGACCATACACATCTTTGTACAGGAAAAAGTTCTACAGTGAAAGATTCAAAATGTAAACCTAGTCATGGATATAGCTGTACTTGGCCATATACGTTATTTACTAATTACATGTATATGCGAACTAGATAGCGATAGCCCAGTAAAAGCTCCATTCTGCACATGAATGACGTCACTTATGTGTCACCTGTTTTATTACGCATGACCTCATTGCTAACTAGACGAGATAGGTTTGTTTCTTGAAATAGATTACAGATTAACAAGTCATATACTGTGCCTGGCCGTTCGTTTAGCCCTGTATCACCTACGATACTATGTAACTACGAAAGCAGCTGCCACTTCGATAAACAGGGCTCAGTCGCTATCCAGCTGTTCAGCACCGCGGATAGCAGCACCACCGTAAGGGGCGGAGACAGTGGAGGGAGTTATCGCGATTGCTGCGGGGGCATCTGATTGGCTCATCCCGCGGTGACAGACCTGTGACGGACAGCGGATTGAGGTAGCCAAGCATTTAGATAATCCTTTGACTCTAACCTTCGGTGTGATCGATTTCAAAGTAACGGGCGCAGCAAGCACGTGTCGGCAGATTAAGCATTTTATTCGCGCATCTGATGAAAAGTCGGCACATAGTATGCAGTTAGGGGACCTTGCATTGTAGCCACATTCCTGCGCTGAGAAGGAGGTAAGAAGATTATGTTGGATGTCCAGTGTAATTCCAGGCTCCAAACCCTTAGGTCATTCCGCTGTAAGACTGCCAGCCGGAGAATCACAATAGGAGAATTACAGATTATTGTTTTGTGTCTGACTCGTGCATGCTCCAGCTATGCCGAAGTTAATGAATTTATTTTTGGTCTGTTTTTGACATTGCCGTTATGCGGTCTTCGGCTATGCACTAACACGATTGTGTAGTGCTTGTGAATCCCCCCCTCCCCCCTTTTCAATGTGCGACAGTGATGAGTGTTCAGAGGTCTTTTTTTTTCGGTTTCAAGCCCACTCGAATTTGCAGCGAAATCATGCCCATTCAAAGACATCTTAACGATTTGCGATATTTTCATCTCACTTATTTCAACATCCAAATGGCTCAACGCGTAAAAGGGGCCTATCTGGGTATAGGATATGTGTAGTGTGATGTGTTCTGTTTATGTCACGATGGCATGTACGCCTCTGCACCCCTTCCACATAACGTTTGGATGCGGGGTGCGGTGTTTCCTCTGCTTTTCCAGGTGTTAGACAAAACTACAATGAGGGATCTTTATTTTCATTTTTGTCAGCTTCAGGAAAGAAAAAAGAAAACTATTAGGAGACTAACCAGAGGAATACATCCAGTTTACTTAATGGCAGGTAATACCGTGAAGTAATTTTAATTGTTGTTAAATAGTGTGATGAATTCTCAGCATTTGGACAGTGATTAATTATGAAAATATGTTAACACTTCCTGATAAAACTTGTAATAGTCCTGATTAATGCTGAGACTGTCCTGTTGCATAGCATTCAGTTATCCCAGAGTGTTGTAAAGTTGAAAGTGACTGTCCTGTTTGTGGCAGAAAACAACTTCCCTCCTCTGCCCGGGTTCATTCCTGTGAAGCCATGCTTCTACCAGGACTTCAACGAAATCCCCGAGCTGCACCGAACCATGTGCAAGAGGCTCTACCATCTGTGGATTTGTGAGTAGACATTCGCTCCAGGCTGCTGGCGTGTTTACATCTGTTCTGCTCTCCTTCCCCAGGCTCATAGGGTCGGTCTTGTTACTTTTTTAACAGCATCCAGTCCTTCAGGTGTCGATACTGCAATGCATAGGAAACTGGGAGTCATTCTGGTAAAAATAAAATTTGTGATGTCAGTCTCTGAATGTCTTTCTGTCTTATCAGACCTTGTTGTCGTATTGGCCTTCTACTTTTTTACAGATCTGCTGCTTAAGTCTGTAAAAAGGTATCTTGTATCCTGTCTCTTTTGTTTTTCGGGGTGATTACTGTTTCCATACAAAGTGAGCGATTTTGGCTTGTGCCTGCCTTCAGACTTCTGTGGTGCTGTGGTCTTGATTTTCTTTCACTAACTCTCTTCTATGATTAGCTTGCCCTCTGCTCTTGTGTTACATTATGTGGTGTGATGTAAACTACGTGCACTCTAAGTGTAATTTAATAAGAATAGTTTGGCTGCCGTGAAGCAGGGGCCCATGTCTCCTCTGGATTATAGAATGGATTATTGCACAGAGAGAAATGTTCTGTCAGAACCAGCAAAGAACGTTAATAGTAAAATGGCAAACTACATAAGCGTCACAGTTTTTCATTCATTTCACTTCCTGTGTCTTTGACCAGGCCTGCTCTGTGTATTTCTGAGGCTACTGATTCTGTGTCCTATGTTAAGGGTGGTCCGCTGAGAACATGCTGTCTGTGCTCTTACAGTAAACAGTGCCACACTGGCCGTCAATTTGATTGGCTGCTTTGCCTGGATGTGTGGGGGAGGAGGAGCCACCAACTTTGGGATGTCCATCATCTGGCTCATTCTCTTCACGCCCTGCTCCTATGTCTGCTGGTTTCGGCCAATCTACAAGGCCTTCAAGTATGTGGGTTACACCAGGGCTTGGATGTTCCTCCGAAAGATCCATCGTTTGCTTCTAGCCCTTGCTTTCTGTTTGCACATTTTAGGGCTGCATGATATTACTTTGCGATGTAATAGTGATTATGTGGCACATGTGCAATAATCACCAGAACTATTGATGACGGGCGAAACATTTGTCCGGACGCCTGCTTTTCGGTACTATGTAGCGTTCACTTACACTCACAATTTGGTCAGCAGATTAGTAGTGCACCTAAAATAATAATGAGAGGCATATTGTGATGGCACAAAGTTAGCAATCTATAAATTCAGGGTATCCTTATGTTTATTAAATTCGTTTAGCGTAGCACGCCACATGCTACCGTTTTGGTATATCATGGAAGTGATGCACATTGAAATAGTGCTGAAGAAAGAGACTCAACTTAACAGCCGCAGCATTTTTTAAAAAAGGAGATATTGTGGATAAGAAAGGTAAAAAGATGTCAGTGGTGTGGCGGTACTGTTTGCAGGTTAAAGTTTCACAAGGTCATTAAACATAAGGATATGCTGAATTTATACATATTACTAATATTTTAGGCGTAATTACCAAACTGTGGCCGCAAGTAAATGTCTGTATAGTACTGAAAACCCGGTGTCTGGGCAAATATTTACGTCCAACATCAAAAGCCTTGGTGATTTTTGCGCATGCACCATATAATTGTGATGTGATATTGTGCAGCCCTAGCACAGGTTGTCCTAAGTTCTTTTAAGTCTTTATTATGGCATAACTTTTCTGTCAGGAACTGTCAGATATATTCCCGTTTTTAGGTTTTATAGCTGTTCAGGATAAGTACCTTTCTCAGGGGTATATCTAGGACCTTAAACCTAATGGGTCAGTGCTTGGTGTCCTATTTCCCTTCCCTCCTTTTGTGTGACTTTTACAATGGGTTAGCCACAGAAACCTCTTATTTCCGTAATACATCAAGATTGCTTGAAATTTGTCAGGTTTACAGATCTGTGTTGAGAGGGTCAGGAGCCGGAGGAGGCTAAAGGACAACAAAAAACAAAACTGCTGATTGTCTTGTTTTGTTGATGCATTTGTCATGACTGGCAAGCTGGGAAGAGAACCTACCAACTTCACAGTCAGATAAATGTGAGGAATACAATCCGCCAACCTCACAGTCAGATAAATGTGAGGAATACAATCCGCCAAACTCACAGTCAGATAAATGTGAGGAATAGCACCCGCCAAATCCAGTCAGATAAATGTGAGGAATACAATCCGCCAAACTCGCAGTCAGATAAATGTGAGGAATACAATTCGCCAAACTCGCAGTTAGATAAATGTGAGGAATAGCACCCGCCAAATCCAGTCAGATAAATGTGAGGAATACAATCCGCCAAACTCACAGTCAGATAAATGTGAGGGATACAATCCGCCAAACTCACAGTCAGATAAATGTGAGGAATAGCACCCGCCAAATCCAGTCGGATAAATGTGAGGAATACAATCCGCCAAACTCACAGTCAGATAAATGTGAGGAATACAATCCGCCAAACTCACAGTCAGATAAATGTGAGGAATAGCACCCGCCAAATCCAGTCAGAGAAATTTGAGGAATACAATCCACCAAACTGAGAGTCAGATAAATGTGAGGAATTTGTAGTCAGAGAAATCTGAGCCTACTTCCTAAAATAGTTTCAAGTGGAATGTTACAGCGAATCCATCACTGCAAAATATTTGTGTTTTACTTTTAGGTATTAAAATAAAACAACTTCATATGCTGCTGAGCCGCAGTTCTATTTCACTGCACTTCACTGCACTTGCCCAGATTGAGTTGCCCCTGTTGGATCATTTCCACATGGGGGCAACATGGTTGAAAACACCTTTTTTCTTCCCCCACGCAGGACTGACAGCTCCTTCAACTTCATGGCGTTTTTCTTCGTCTTTATGGCCCAGGTGGTGATCAGCATCATCCAGACAGTGGGGATTCCTGGCTGGGGTGTGTGGTAAGCACTCAGATTGGCTGCAGGTTGAGGTCTAAATGGAGGAGCTGTGTACTCATGTCCTAGTAGTAAAATCAAGTGTCATGACTGGACACCGGAAGGGAGAGACAATCCATATACAGGCTTTTAAATAAACTGAAGGTGACTATTACAGAACGAATCTTACAATAGGGCAACAAGAGGCATGGAGAATCAATTAGGAGGGACAGGGTTGATCAAAACACAGGGTGAGGTAGGGCGAGTGGCAACACAAAACACTAGCACTGACACTGACAGACCAAGAGTGGGAACTAACAGGAAGCACTGGCTCCAACACTAACAATGACCGGCAGAGAACCAGGGTGAACAGGTTAAACAAGGACTCGGTGCAAGTTATGAATCACTTGATGAGCACAGGTTAGGGAATAGAGAGGAAGACAGGATGGCCAGCGACATCTGCTGGCCAAACGGCAACATGACGGACACAGTAGAGACAGATCCTGACACCTGGGACCTATGTCCACCCTAAGGTTCTGGAAAGAACCATCAGAAACACTTCTCCGTCCTTATATATACTGCATTTCTTGCCTGCAATTTGCAGACAAGGTAATTTAGTTTAGACATCGCCATTAATGCAGTCTCAGCTTTCCTTCTAGCCTTTTTGGTTAGCTGTATCTTCTGATTTGTTGATAGAATTCATCCACATTTTAGTGCTTTGTAACAATACTCATTTTACCCAAATTACGATCTCCTGTCTTCTCATTCATGTGTCTTACACTCAAGATCTTTGACAATGTTCTTCTTTCTGCCCCCACAGTGGTTGGCTCGCCACGATCACCTTCTTTGGCACCAACATCGGCTCTGCTGTAGTCATGCTGATCCCTACTGTGATGTTCACGGCCGTGGCAGTGCTCTCCTTCATCGCGCTTACCAGGGTAGGCTGCAGAGACTTTCACAGCCGTGTTTCCCAACCAGGTCCTCGGGGACCCCCAGACAGTCTCCGTTTCTGCCCCCTCTCTACTCCCACCTAGGCAGTCTACATTTCTGCTCCCTCTCTACCCCCACCCAGACAGTCTACGTTTCTGCTCCCTCTCTACTCCCACCCAGACAGTCTACGTTTCTGCTCCCCCTCTACGCCCAGCCAGACAGTCTACGTTTCTGCTCCCTCTCTACTCCCACCCAGACAGTCTACGTTTCTGCTCCCTCTCTACGCCCAGCCAGACAGTCAACGTCGAGGGCCGGGTTGGAAAGCACTGTTGTAGAGGATGGCACCCAGAGGTGGAAAGTTTGGGATCAGAAAGTACAAATCCAGGCCAAGATTTTGTTTCATCCAACCACTTGAGTACTCTGAGAATGTGACTCTTTACACTCAATTGGTTGGTTGAAACAAAATCTTGGTCTGGATTTGTACTTTCTGAACCTAAGCTTTCCACCTTTGTTGGTACCTATAGAAGAACAATACAAATTCTCTTTTAAAAAGCTCATATTCAGTGAACATTTTTAACCATTCTGTTTCTTAGGATTTGTGAACAACAAATAACATGTTACATTGATTACAAATACAGTAGAGTCTCGCTTATCCGACCTTCGCTTATCCGACCTTCGCTTATCCGACATTCCGTATTATCCAATGTCCTACCGCAAAAAAAACAAAAAAACGCATCAATCGGCAACAAGAACTGCAAATTGCGAGCGTGAGCGTCGTCTATTTTTTGTTGCTCCTGACTCTAGCGCAGCTAATTAGTTACCCCGACTGTACAGTGGCGCGCCCGTATACACTAAAACATGATTATTAGGTTCGTTATGTGTAAAATTATAACATAGTTTGACGTTTAATAGGCTTTGTCTCCCATTATCCGACATTTTCGCGTATCTGACGTTCTGCCGGCCCGTTTATGTCAGATAAGCGAGACCCTACTGTATAACAAAAGTTTAACAATGCCTAACAAATGCTTCCTGGGGTCATAGGTGTTCCAGCACATGAAGAATTAGTCTTAGATATATATCATAAAGAACTTTAAATCCTGACGGGAACTGTTTTATACTTGATTAAATAGTGTTCTCGTCTCTGATGTTTTGGGTAAATATTGAGCTATACCAGTAATTAAAAGTGGAAAATAAATTGTTATGTATCAAAGTTACAAAACAACCAAAATGCCAGAGACATTAGCAGCACAACATAAACAAATAAAGAGGAAAAATCTAAATTAACAAAAAGAAAAGCAAATTTCCAAAACTCAGTCCGTTTTACTGTTGTTTTTGAGAGGGAGACTGCCAATGACCCAAAGTCAGGCTTCCTCATGATATGCTGCCAAACCTCACTCAATCCACTTGTTATCCAATGATGAACTGTTATTAAATTTTCATTTAATCATTATGTCCCCAGAAATTTTCTCAAAAACATATCCCGTGGACTGAGAGAGTTTTGGGAATGTGCTCCTCAGATGTCTTGGCTGTGTCTCCACTTTGCACATTCCTCTGACCATCTCCCCACAGGTGCACAACTTCTACCGCGGTAGTGGTGGCAGCATGAGCAAGGCCCAGGAGGAATGGGCCACGGGCGCATGGAAGAACCCTCACGTGCAGCAGGCGGCGCAGCAGGCAGCCATGGGGGCGGTGCAGGGCGGCGCACAACAGCAGGAGTATTCCAGTGCGCCCGACTATGACTACAATTATGACAATCAGATGTAGAGCACCAGCGGGCTTGGGGAGGGATGGGTAGGGTTAGAAAAGAATTGACTGATAAAATCCATTCAACATCCCTGGTTACATCAGCACTGAATTTCCCCAGCACTGTTTTTTTCCGCTGTGTGCTTAGTTGCTTTCTGAAACTAGTTTATGACATGGCTGCGACAAGACTCACCTGAAACAACCTGCACCCCCCCCATGCCTAAGTGACCCATCCAAGCCTCCCATTTCTGTGGCAGATTTTGCAGAATGTCTTCCCTCCCGACTCGTCTCTGAGCCCATGGTTTACCTCCATGAGAATCAGATGTATGTGAGGCTCGCAGCTCTCAGGTCGCACTGGTTACCCGCGGCTTGGGAGTTGGCAGATGACAGGTGGATATTATTCACTGCCATATGAATGGAAATTTATCAGATAATTCATGATTAGCAGCATTTCATACCAAACTAGGCAAGCCTTGCAAGCAGCAGTTAGCGAATAAATTAGCAATTAAGTAAAGTACATGAAATACAATGAACACACGAAAAGCATCGTTATTCATCATGGTTTGTTATGATTAGCAAATACTGTACAATTTAGATTTGATTTTTTTGTACTTTTTAGTGCTTTTATGTAGATTCCTGTACTGTTCACTATATGTTATTTTATTTTATTTTAATGTTGTTGGTGTTTGTTTATTTAACCTGGAGTTGCAAGTATTTGCTTCTTTTTCCGTGTAGCATCATCATAAAATATAATCAGAATTCACGTATGTAGACTGTAAAGGTGCCAACATATAGTTGTTTAAGAGAAGAATGCAAGTGAGGGATTATTCCAACATGTTATAATAAGAAATTCTCTGTCCCTGTAGTTATTAAGGGTTTCAATTCTCAGGAAAACGGGCACATTGCATAGACATACTGTAGTAAAATGAACTGTAAACATGTCTCATTTCTTATACTTTAATTTCTTTATATATGTGTTTTTCTTTATTGTTCAATTTTGTTAGAGGGACCTTGACCCAGTCAGTGCTGAGTGTCACAGTCATATCCTGAGAAGTAACATTTTACTTTTTTTATGTGGGATGAGTCCGTCTTAACAGGCTCCGCACCCCATTGTCTTGTGACTCTCTTAAGCTACTCTGTAGAAATGCAGTTGATTCGGTCACATGTCTCGTTTTCTCCCAGTATTACTCTCATGATATGACTTCCTATGGCATAGAGAAGCCATAGCCTATCCCAGTGGCCTCAAACTACTGGCCTGCGGGCCACATCCAGGCCACATCCCAGTGGAATATTGAACAGAATAGAGATGTTACATTATACTTTCCTCTTTGACATTTCTCTTTTTGCACATCAAAAATAGCCCCCTTTAGAGAAGACCTGCCAGCCAGTGCCCCCCAGGTAATTTGAGACCCCTGGTCTGTACCCTCTGAGACTTGTCTGGGACATTTTAGATAAAGTATCTTATTATTGTAGGTATGATGTATGGAATACCAAACCATTCCCAACTTTGGAACAAAACCAGACTCATTGCTGGTGTAACATAGCCCAACCCGGTAAAGACCACAGCCTGTGTTTGCGGCTTTAGGTGACAAGTTATAATGTACCTTGTTGACACCAATTTAAGATCATAATCCATTTACTACTACATCCCTCCTGTTACACTCTGAGAATCCACACTGCAGGTGAAGAAGTTGGTTAATTAATAGCCGGTTCACTTCTAAGTGTGACTTTGAATATGCTGTGAATGATTTTAACACATATATTGAAAAATATTACTAATTTCACCCTAAAATAAGCTGAGAGCGATATCATTTGCATTTTTGTTTAGCTGGTGAGTGATCAGGGTTAAGGGGCTTGTTCAGGGGCCCGATGATGAAATCACTCTGCTGATCCAGGGATTCGAACCCGCAGCATCCAAAGCCGCTGAGCTGCACACCATTCCGGTTTTGTTTTACGTCAGGCCCTGATAGTGCTTAATATGTTACTGGAGTCTTTAATTCGTTGACTTTTTAACTGGGGGTTCTGAACTACTGTATTTGGTGTTGTCTTTGGTACTAGCTAACAAGAACAAATCTGTCAGGCAAATTCCAGAAGGGCTATCAACCTGCTTCCAGAAAAACAATTACCTCTATAATTTAACATTGGCTGTTCAACAGATACACCTGTAATGTGACACCAGTCTTGCTAAATTGGCAGACACACTAAATGCAGATGTGTGTGTATCTATCTAACGTGCTTGGTACCTGCAGAATGACCACTTGAGGGTGCTGTTTTGGAAATGTTGACACATATGCCACTTTTGGCAATTTAAAACGTTATCATATTTATCATCATCCATATTCAGTTATAGATAGGGATTAAATTGCCTGTCTCTAGGGCCATGGTACAACATACAAGACAGGACAATCTATACATACACAGGACCATGTATAGGTCAAATGGCATGACAATACAATGTACAAAATTTTATATTTTAAAAAAAAAGTGCAGCATGATTCAATGAATATACAACACAGTATAAATAATTACACAGTAGACACTAATTATACAGGTCATCGTCGGTTAAACTACACGGCATGAAAGTATGTGAGGACATAAAGGACACAAACCCTTACAGACCCTTCTAGAGTAGCAGCATAAGACAATGTAGCAGCATAAATATAGTGAACATAACATCAATAGAAGCACTCCATGAATGATAAATTGTGCCACTGTTTTCCAGAACAGTCCAGAGAAGAGATAGTAATGCAATAAAGTTGGTAGTGAAAGTCGAGGGATGGGTGACGGAGAAAGCGCTCTTTGTTGAGTTGGGGTGTTGGGGGACATCCGGGTGCCACAGTACCTTTTTCCAGATGTCAGGGGGGCAAAGAGTCTGTGGAGGGCTGGGATGGGACATCCTTTAGTGACTAATGAGGTGGTGTTGAGGATCCAGTTGAGGTTCTCCATGATATGCACACCCAAAAACTTGGAGCTCATGACATTCTCCATGCTGAAACCATTGATGTGCAGTTACAAGTGGGTCCTCCTCAAGTCAGTGATCGTCTGCTTTGGTTTGTCCACGTTATGTAACAATTTATTGTTTGTGTTATTGTTATTATTGCTGCTGAAGTGACCCATCACTATTGTGTCATTAGCAACTTTGCTGATGTGGTTTGAGCAGTTTCTGACAGCAAAACCATTAGTAACTTTAAAGAGTCAAACATTGATAAATGATGCCTCAATTGAAGTCTTATTATCCCAATAAATTTATTACTGACATTTCAAGACGAAAATAAATAATAAAATAGCATATTGAAGTATTCAAGCAGTCTGACTTATTTAGCCCAACCGGTTATTTGTAACATCCATCGAAACTTCCAGTGATTAACAATAGCAAGCGACTAATTTAGGCACCTGTGCAACCGGGCACTGCGCTCACTCTATTCTAAATGACAAACGATCAGACATACACGTGTACTGTGCATTTACACGCTTTTCTATGCAGAGCAATCGTGGTCTATAGTGTGTGTGCGTGTGTGGGTGTGCATGTATGTGAGAAAACTCACCGGTTAACTTTCTGAAGTGTTGTTGTAGAATATTAAAGTTGTTAAATTATTTTGTTTCTGATGGGCATAATAGCTAAGCAGCCCACCGGGAATTCTCCCAAGTCTCCCAGTTGGACACTCTGTGGAATTCTCCCGAGTCTTCTGATTGGCCCCTCTTTGGAATTCTCCCGAGCCTCCCGATTGGCCACTTTGGGCCTGCCCATGACTAGTGTCTTCAAGCCCTTCATGATGACAGGTGTGAGTGCCACAGGGCAGCAGCCATTTAAGCAGAGCACTGATGACTTCTTCAGTACTTGAATTTCAAAGAATACTGTATCATTCTGACGGCAAATAAGGTTATTTGATTATTTGGTTGTCATTTTCTTACGGATTTTTCTTACCTTTTCTATGCTTTACTCAATGCATTGGCCACTTTTACTTCTTCGGTCATGACATAAATAAGTCCCCCATTATGTTGTTTGGGTTGCAATATTTAATGTACTCCTGTGCTTTTGCTCTGCTAATTCAACTTTCACACTCTCCTTTTACTGATGGAATGTGCAGTCAGTGAAAACTGGCTAGCAGGCCACGCATATATAGGGGTGAAACCACAAACATCAGTTTGGCCAGTATTTCAGTTTTATTGTCCAACGCCTGTGTGTGTGTATTATTATATAAAAATGTATATATACATAGGAATATATATGTATATAGGCAAAGACAATTATGTTTAAATGATCTTTATAGTGGTGTAAAACTGTGCTATTTTGCCTGACAAAGTGTGTTAGCTTAGCCATTTCAAAACTTCTGCTAAATCACCCCTTTATTTCCAGCAACCATCCAATACCCACATGTATTTATTGACTCAACCACTAACATTCCTCATATAGCTAATTGATATTTCATTGACTTTTATAACTAGTGAAGTAAATTAATTAAGTGAGCTGGTGGTGAAATTTTACAAATGCATGGAATGGCTGAGGTGGTCTTGAAGAGAGGTTTGGGAACTGAAGTGGTGTTCATCTAGCCGTCCAACTAGACCACAAAATTTTTTGAGGACAGATGAATTTTTTTTTAGTTTTCATTGTTACTTTTAATTTGCATGTGCTATAATGTTAAACTAGGTTTTTTTTGTTCTGAGCAAATGTGCACTACCAATATAAAAAGCTTTAAACTTTTGTCTTGATTGCCTAAGAGTTTTGCCCAGTACTGTGTGTGTGTGTGTGTATATATTTATACACACACATACACGCACAGTATATATAGTTTACAAATAAGAATAATTACACAAAATTCATAATAGTATATACACAGAACCATATACATCAAATAAGAATGTTTACGTGCAGGCAGAAACATAGCTGCCTCTAGCTATAGGCAGAATCGGTAATTGCCTGGGCCTCCTGAATACTCATGCATTGATTTACTGCTGTGATTCGCCTGTCCGGCACCGCATGTGTGGCTATAGAGGATTCATCAACACCCTTCACACTCCAGAATTTGACTATGCCATGGTCTAAAATCTTATAATTTCTTCAAAAATGTGTTTGTTTGTTTGTCACCACTCTGAGTATATGGGAAAGATGCTGAGTGTGTGTGTGTGTGTGTGTGTGTGATTGCATGTGTGATACGCCTTGCAACGGTTGACATCTGTTGATTTGTGTGTG
>JAODLD010000008.1:3198220-3212016 GCA_026781065.1 Mormyrops boulengeri | reverse complement strand
GTGTGTGTGTGTGTGTGTGTGTGTGATTGCATGTGTGATACGCCTTGCAACGGTTGACATCTGTTGATTTGTGTGTGTGTCTTTATGGGTAAGGTTTACTGTTCCTGTTTGGGGTCTGCCCATGTTACTGGTGTTAATAAAGGCAAAAGCAGTCCTTTACACTTAACACCCCGTGTTAGGCTTCTCTGTTATCTATGTTTTCTACCTTTCATCATCCTCTTAAACCTTTATATGTTAATGAAGCTTGTTCCACTGCCAAGCTGCATTAGTCTCCCTTCACCTTAATGGTCTATGAATGACTTACCTCCCTGTCCACAGTCACACACCCTATGAACACCTGCTCTCTGTTTTTCTGTTTAGTACTCAGCTTTGTTAATATTCATATAATGAGTCTGAATTATAAATGTTGTTATATATCCATGAAATAGTCAAGTGTGGCCATTCATAGCACCACACCGACTCAGTGGGTAGCGCCTTTGTCTTGCATCTCCAGGGTCAGAGGCTTAAGTCCTGACCCTGTTCCGCATGTCCAACAAGATGTGATTAGGTGAATTAATATTGCTAAATTGCCCTTAGGTTATGATGGTGTGCAAGAGGGTGTGGGTATGTGTGCCCTGTGATGGACTGGTGTATACCAGTCTTGTATCTTGTGCTACCTGGCATGGGCACCAGGCACCTAATAACTCTGAGCAGGATAGTAGTTTGGATGGTAAGTCAACTTAAAACGAACAAAGTTAATTGGCTTTTTGAGTGCCTTAGTTCCTTGTAATGGATAGCACTGTTGTTTTAGTGCATGAATTCAGAGTGCGACTAAGCAGTTCACCATGCTGTCCAAAAGAGGGCAGTGTGTGACTCATTTTCCTTTCTGGCATTTCCCAGAAAAAAAAAAAACTTTGGCTCTGGTGGGAGTGAGAAGCTGTGGGATCGAAACTGCTAGTGTATTCTCTGTGAGGCTGTCTAACTTGTCCAACTATTCATTAAAACACTCCACAGTTCTACCCTGGTCAATTTAGGAGATGGAACATCGTTCTGTATTAAATTTAAAAGCGCTTTAAATGGACTTGTCTCCATTTCACCCCTGCCCATGCGCTTGTGATGGAATCACTCAAAGATGACACAGTGACGTAGGGTCCTATGATGCTGTGATGTTGTGCATTTACTGCGAATGCCCAGCAACCTCTGAATATTTTAAGGAAAGTAATCTAGCACTGGCTCAGATTAAAAAATGATGAATAAAGCCCATTATAAAGAGATGAAGCCAGCACTCCTAGTGTTTTGGTTTAGTGATCATGGCTCACAAATGACATCATCTCAGCAATGTGTATGAGTGGGCTTGGGTGGTGCCGGTCTGACTCAGAACAAAACAGTTCCCAAAACACCGCGTTTCACCATCACGTAACAAGCTGCAGCCCGTTTTGCGAATGCTGATTTCACGGTTGACCTGAAAGGTCTTCCAACACTGTGTTTTGCCAGCATTTGCAATGGAAACCTAATGAAATGTACATACACTCATATGGTAAACACATCTTGTGCTGAAACAAGTCAGCTTTACATAAGACAAGCTTGAGGCCATGTTTAGAGAAGACGAGTCTTTCATAGAAGCAGAATGAAGACAATTCAGGGCTGACTGATGTTAAAAAGGTCTGGAGGGTCCGTTGATATCCATAGAGGAACATGGCTGGTTACCGCATGATATGTATTCATGACTGATTGTTTGCTCCTTTGCTCCAGTCATTTGGTGTGGAGTGGGAAGTGAGGTAAGGCTCAGGCAGCCTAGTACCAGCTCAATTTCAGAAAAGACTTTTTTAAGAGAGAGACAATGCAAAAGATGAATAATTGCAGACTATGAAATCTTATGTTTAGACTGTAATGGTAAGCAGTATCTCCAATTAATCACAAGTGTTGTGTCTAGGTTCTGCTTATCAGCCTAAAATAAGCATAATCTGTGTGTTTTGGTTTTATGCGTGGGTGCCTTGTTGGATTAGTAAAGCATGTTGTTCTCGCCCCACTGTCTGAGTTTGTGTGTGGTCCATTTGCCTTTTGTAACTTTGCAGCCAGTAATAAATCAGTTCAGTGCATTTCAATGGCGTTCAGGCTTTTTTTTTTGATTTGCAAATTGTGCCATTGTTTAGCAGAACAATTTCTTATTTAATGTTTATCCACAGGTCGATGTTAGATCATAAGGGAATAGTGAACTAATAACGGAAAGCTGAACTGCAGGAGGCTATTCGGTGGTAAATGTAAGTAAAAGTTTAAAAAGAGGTACAGTTATTTTTCATGACAGTGGCGAATGGTAGTTGCTTCCAACATGTAGCACCACATGCAAGGCAGGTAGGTGTCTCTTTCTATCTTCATGGCTATGAGAATCGACAGCAAGTAACAATTCTGCTAAACAAAGCGACTCCTCTGATTTTGACTGGACCCCCTAAAACGTTTTCACAGATATACCTTCAGAGGAGTGGGCAAGACTAAGACCTGTCTGGTTGATCTTTGATCTTGGAGGTCTGTCCTTTTTCCTAAAAAGTCATTTTCAGCTCCCTACCTTTTCAAACTGTTTTTTAATGAGAAAGAATGAGAAGAACAAGGAGGCAATGTGGTAGCCTAAAGTTGTAGGTTTTCCATATAGCTGGGGGAGTATGGTGTCAAATCGGACTCACCACAACCCAGATTTGAATGTGTTAATCTGATTATGAATTTCATGACCTGAATACCAGAATCTGAATTTTAATATGTTTACCTAAACTTGAATTAAAGAATCTGAATTCGAGTTTATATTATTTGTGAGGTAAAAAAAAAAAAAGTTCAGGTTGCAAAACTCAGCTCTTGAAAATTTGGGTTATAAATGCAGGTCGGGAAATTTTTTTGTTGAGAAATTCAGGTTCGGAAGAACATGGAAAACATCCGAGATGCTCAGAAAGTGCAAAAGAGCATAAATCGAATCAAGCACAATCCCGGTCAATCACAAGACAGGTCACCAGTCATTTGGGATGGGGTTTCCAACATTCACCACCTTAAGACAGTGGTAAATGCCAAGAAATGGTTTTTGGTCCGTATTGCCCAGCCCTGCGAACCATACAGAATAGAGGAGGGACATGCAGGGTGCAGCTCAGGGATGTTACACGATCCATCTAGACCATTAGATATGCTGCTCATGGCTTTGGTACTTCATTTAATGTATACTACTTTCAACACATCTGTGTTGAGTTTCTTAAGGTGGACTCAATGTATCATTCTTGGGCTTGCTTTCAGTCAAGCGTAACTCAGGTAGGGAATGGGTCTTTAAAAAAAGAAAAGAACAATGCACTCCATTTTCTCTATTCCTTTGAGGATCCTTCAGCAGCCATTTATTCCTTCCACTGAAGATGAAATTCGTCAGAGCGGCTACAGGTTTCTTCAAGTGCAGCCTAGAAATGCATCCTTCTTTTCCTAGGCTGCTAAGGATCCATCCTCTATCCCAAGATTCATTGCACGGACCTTCAAAAGACACAGTCTAGCAAAGGCTACGGAGACTACGTCCTTCCAAGGTTACAACCCCTGAATTGGGACACAGCTTCTGTATGACTGCTTGTCTTTCTTCATTTTCATACCTGAATCCATGCTTCTCCCTCCAACTTGGTGGAGGTTCTGTATAAGTGATTCCATTAACTTGCAAGAAAAGTGGCATCAAGGAGATTAATCACCTATAGCAGTGATAGTGACTTAGGAGGTCACATACTTCCTACATCCTTTCTAAGCACAGTAATGGACAGAGCATCTTTCTGTTTTTTTCTGGCCCTCTGATGGTTAGACTAAGGAAGGAAGCATCTGGCAAGCTCACAGGACGTCCTGCACACAACTTGGAGCCAAGACCTCAGGCCCAAAGCAGGCATTTGGGAATAAGGGTGCAGCTATTTCCAAATTGTCCCTGAAACTAGCTGGGATAGGCTCAGAGGGAGAGGGACAGAGTGTAGAGGAAACATAAACAGAGCGAATAGCTATCCACAAAGTATTTTGGAACTGTTTTGGTATAGATAATGTTATCGTTAATTTACTTGATTCCATTAAAAATAATAATACTGTCAAGCATTTTTGTATTTGACAGCATTTACCTGAGAGAGAGAGTGAGGAAGAATGAAATGAAGTAAACAAGTCAACACTGCACCAACACCTGGCAGACGGTCCATAGTCTTCCTCTTCTTGCCTCAGTCAGCAGTAGAAATCAAGCAGGACTATTTTAAGGGGTCTCCTCCTGACTCTGATTCTCCCACTACTTCTTTCTCACATTCCATGCTTCAGAATGAGAGGGAGGTGGTAGACCTCAACTGACCCAGTCTGAACACACAGAATTTGAGAAGTATTTCAGACAGTTTGTTTATACAGTCTAAATCACAGCACTGCTTGATCCGTTCTAATTAGGAGACATTACCTGGCGAACCTGCTTAATACGCCTGACCTCAAATGTGATCTTCAGGGGGGCTCTGCAATCCAGCATTCTTTGGTTCTGTCTGGTTCACCATGCCTGTCCTCCCAAGGGCCTTAAGCCCATTCTGCACAGCTACATTTCTCCTCAACCTAGCATCAGGTTCCTGCCTCCAACTGATTACAGCCAGAGGGTGTTTATAGTTGTGCAAACAAGGGCATTTTTGAGTTGTGTTTCAAGTTAACGTGCAAACAGTCTCAAAGGGACTATGCCCTGCATTGAATTATAGTTATTTTCAGTGTGTTGCCAGACACTGTCTACCCATTAAGTACTGTCTACTCGTTCATATTGTATCATAATTAGATCACATCACATGATAATCCACTCCTTCAGTGGCCACTTTTTTGCTGCCATGACACAACATGGGCCATAGAAGGTTATAGCCATAGATTAAAAACCAAATCTTATGACTTGAAATGTATATTTGTATACATACTGTATATATGTACACATATATTACGATAAAATGAAGCTGCATTTGAAAATAGAAGACCAGAAAAATAAGAGTCCCAAATAAATGGCATTCCTTTGGGAGTTTTTTGTCCTTGTGAGACCAGCCAGTCTGTATACTGCACAAAAAATGCACTCACTCAGAGCTGTCAGTATTTTTGCTGTTTTTGTGCAGGGAATGATTCCCCCCCCTCTCTTTCATTTTTCAGTTTTTGAAAACTTGATTCCCTCTGTTTTTTTCACTCTTCAAAAAGGAAGAAAATTCTTGTTGGGGTATTTTCCTTTCTTCCTGCTTTCATTTTATTTAACTGCCTTGTTTTAAATTTCAACACTATGTCTCATATTCCGAGTCCAGGCTTGGCCAGACGAGTGAGGAATTTTCAATAAAATGAGCCTGAACTACTCAGCTGGAGTACTATACTACAAAGATCATATGACTGTATATGTGTGTTGCAGAACAAACAAATCAGGTTCCACATATTTTGGAACTTCTACATAGTACCATGTAGGGCTCTAATTTATTCCCAGAACCATTTACAGAGTTGATGAGCTAATACAGCTGTTGTACATGGTGTGCGACTCAATGGGTTTAGATACTTGAAGGTCACCAGTTTGAATACTGCGTTCAGCAGAGTGATTTCAGTGTTGGGCCCTTAACCTCTATTGCTCCAGGACCATTGTGGACCCTGTTTCCTAACTGTACATCACTTTAGGTAAAGGTGTCTGCTAAATATGTATCTGATGAGTGGGGCGTACAAAGATGCCTTTCTGCACCAGACTGTTATACTCAGCTGTTATTTTTATACTCGTGTCCTTCTTGTTAGCTTTAATGAGTCTGGCCACCCACCTCTGATCTCTGTCATGGTGGTGTGGTGTGTATCTCGGCGGGTTAGGGGTGTATACATATGTCTAGAAGGTTGTGGGTTTAAACTCCATGGTCAGCTGAGTAATCGTATCACCGCCGGGCCCCTGCCCAAGGCCCTTAACCTCAGTGGCCCCAGCTCTGCTGGCTAACCCTGCTTTCTGATTCTCACTCATACATTTGCTTTGGAAAATGAAGCATTCACTAAATAAAAGTTTAGCTGCACTGAGCCTGTCTGCATGTTGTACAGCACTGTGCAAAAGTCAAAAGAAATGTTTCAGGCTACTTATCTGGGCAGTAAGTACATATTCGTTTAGATCAAAAAACACAATTCAATAACAGAAGATAAGGAAATTAAGAGTAACACAATAAAAACTAAAAATTTCTTCAGTTGTACAAAAAGTTACTAATATCTAGTTGGATGGCTAGATGATCGCCACTTCAGTTCCCAAACCTCTCCTCAAGGGTACCTCAGCCATACCAGGTATTTATAAAATTTCACCACCAACTCGCTTAATTAATTAACTAATTTGTTAAAAAAGTCAATGAGATATTGATTAGCCATAGGAGGTGTGCTAGTGGCAGTGGTAGCCTGTCGGGTCAATAAATAGTTGGGTGTATTGGATTGTTACTGAGTAATGGGGTGATTTTGGCAGGGGTTTTGAAATGGCTAAGCTAACACACTTTGACAAGCATAATATCATAGTTTTACAGCAATATAAAGATCATTTAAACATCATTGTCTGTGGCTGCCTAAAACTTTTGCAGTCACGATTCATTATTAAGAGGAGCAGACTGTTTTCATTAATGAGCTACGTTAAGCGTTCACTCTGCACACGTGTGCTTGTCCGCTTGTTGTTGTCGACACGCTGAATCTTTAATGCAATGTAAGACTCAATACAACTTTTTAAAATTATTATTATTTTTAAAGGCTTATCTTGTCTTGCCGCAAGGTTAGGAAAAATGGGCATCCATGCATGGACACTCACTGTCACTCAGACACAAATACATTTTGTCTTAAGATGAAGGCATTTTCCGCAATCCTATACCCCTGTACAGTAACCCCAGAGACAGACAGTGCAAACAATCTACCTGACCTCCTCACAGATGTACATACTTATATATAAGATCGAGCAATTCAAAGCATGTCAAACAAATGTAAGATATGAATTGTGATATATTTATATGTGAAAATAGATTGTATTTAAAGTAGTGCGTATTTACTGGCATCAGAAAGTGCATTTATGAATGATAATAGACTGATGGAGGAACTGTGTCTGAGGCATTTTTTATTTTTTTTTTTAATTTGTGGGAAAGTCTAGAGTCAAGGAGGGCTGTTCGGCACTCTGTCTGGACAAACCACCAACCACCCAAACTATGACCTCTAAACCAACCAACTTAAAAAATCCTTTCAACCTAACCGAAAAGCCATCTGAAGCATTTCAGGATACCCTGATGTCATCAGTCTTAATCCAAGCAGATTTTTCACATGACACTTTCTTATAGTACATTTCTTTATTCTAAATGGAGAATATCATTTTAGGTGGGGAAAACCGTACAGATTTCAAGCAAATTACCCCAATGGCAGATCACAGCAGTTGTAGTAGTTTGAGCTAATGATGCAGAGCTAAATACCTCATTACTGCTCCCATAATGAACTTGCAAATATGCGAATCTCAAAAGTTGCTAAGAAACTTAGTCCATGGTTGAAGAGAAAGTGCACCAAGTATTTATGCTATAGAATTATAATAGCTAAAGTTCTAAATTTGTGTTCTTTGTATGTCATTTCTCCCTTTCCCAGAGCATGTATATTTTTCTGAGGTACAAGGTGCTGATCAGTGTGCGAAATACGGGGGGGTTCAACACCCCCGATTAACCCATGAGATCCCCCGAAAGCCACAAAAGCAAAATTTTAAGGGGGTGTCAAGATTGCGCAACAATAGGGAGATATGGACCCCCCCCCCCGAATATTGAGGGGTATTCCACTCACTGGTGTTGACAATTTCTTTCATGAGTTCTCAGTATAAACCATGCATTTTGCTGAAAACATTAGCTAATTTCTTCAGAGGTAGGTACATACAGTACAGTGTTATAGCTGCAACACCAAGCCTAGCAACTGATACTTCTATAAATGTGATTTACCAGTAGTTTCCCATTAACTCCCCCTCCCCCTTAGTGTAGCCTATGCTGGCAAATGCATTACTGAAACATTGATTGGATATGAAATATTAAGCATAAATTCTAGGATGTTTAAAAATACAGCAACAAATTAGACACAGTACAGAAGAACAGTTTTCAGTAAAAAATATGAAGCTAATACAATCAAGAAAACCAATTCTACAATCTCATGCAACAGTGGGTAAATTGTGATACACGTTCTTGCTTAAGATAGACAGTTCCGCATCTGACAAATATTTATTGGGTGAAGTCCCCCTTAACAAGTACTGTAACTGATCAAAGAGTTAAAACCTAACGGTCTAAATCATGGATATTTGTAAAGACAGCGTGGCTACTTGGTCCTCTTTAGTGTTACTCAAAGCACTGAAATATTGGCGATGACTTACGGTTTCCCTGTAAAAGAGCAACACCATACTTATGCTTGGCCATGTTTAGGAATGTGGTAACAGGGGCGTACAAGTGCTGACTGCTTCACACAGAACATCTCACCACAAGTTCCCAGATGTGCTCTGAGTTTCATTATTTTATTAAATGTTACATAGAGAAGCAGAACATTAAAACAGATATAACAGTCCCTTTCAGTCATTGGTCACTGACATCTCATTTCCCCTGTAACAGATGCAAGAGGCAGGAGAACCGTTTCGTTGGATTCGGATGTAACCACTAATTTCAATCCAGCTTTTCTTAAACTTTATTTGATGGCAAATGAAAGATCTCCAGGTGACTAGCTTACCAGGTTTGTGCCATGTTGCTGTGTTTTTGAAGATGCTCTTAGGTCAGAGATACACAGAGGAATAAAGAACAGAGCATTTGCTGGATCCCAAAAAAGCATCTCTCTGTCTTCTCAGTGTCACCTTATCTAATCATCATTGCATAACCCTCAATTTGCCATAGGCTCACCGGAACAAAGATCAAAGAGAGTCCCATTCACATTCTAGTAGAACTGCAGCCCCAACACATATGCTCCGCTCTTCTGGGGTGATGGGTGGTCTACTTTAGGAGAACAGGAGATCAGGACCTTTTAAGTGAACAGAAACACAGGAGCATCTTCATCAGAGGAATGCACGCAGCAGCATCCCTTATTAATAACAGAATTTGTTAAATCATTGAGGAAAATACAGTAATTCATCTGCACAATTTTATAACGAAACAAGATGCAAGATTCCAGTATAAGTATGTGATTGCTTTAAGCCAGAACACAACTTAAGCTAAATGTCATTTATTGAGGGTAGGACACAGAGCACGGTTTTTGAGGTGACTAAGTGTAACATCTGGGCCGATACCTTTTCTTGTTTTACATGGTACGGTTCACATAGTTTTATTGTCCTCCTGCCCCAACTCTGTCCAAATCTGACCTCATACCGTCCAGATTTCGAATTTAGCCTTGGCTCGTTAGATGAAACTTCTGGGCTTAGCAATTAACTTAATGAACAAAAATGTCCCTTCATTGTAAATTAATTTATGTAAGGCACTCCCAACATATTGCACTGTTTTCCAGCAAATAAATTATATGCATACTGCGGGTAATTTTTATTCCACTGTGGCAGCACAGGAAGTATATTATACCTCAATGATATTTCTGCATGTCCTACTATTCAGCATGGGCACTGTTGACGAGCATCGCTGACCTAATTACCAAGGACCAACAGCTCATCTCTTCAGAATTGGAGATAGGCACATCATATCTCAGCTTGATGGCTGTTAAATGATTCATGAAATTTATACATTTCATAGACTCAATGACAGGGATTTGGTTTAATGAAATTGCTGAGATCATCCCAGATGAGCTGAGGGAACTCTGATTTACATAGATGTAACAGTTTCACGGCTTTAATGAGCCTTGTATATTGGCAGTTGTGATACTGCATGCTGATGGATGACTATGTAAAGAGAAGATAAAACTATGGAGATGCAACTCTCCACATAGATCAGTCAATGCATTCTCCTTACACTCTGCATAGCAGTGTGACCTTGTAAGAGGCAGGTCAGACTCACTGTGTGATCTTGCAGTTTGTGGTGGTGACAAATTGTCCCGAGTAGTAAATGTTACACCTGATCACATTGTTGGTGAAGTCTGCTTCTAGCACCAGGTACTTGGGATTCACCTGGAGCTGCGAGGACAGAAAGGGTAGAGCTGCTTGCTCAGCTGACCTTCACCAGAAGGACCCATTAGAGAGCAAAATAATGGCAATTGCATGTGTACTGTAAGCCTCTTCTCCACACTACCTTCAATATGTAGTTTCCTGGTTTGACATCAGTAATATCGATCCACTGGCAGTCGATGTCAGCATTGTAGGTGTCATAGCATCCTGGGCTCAGACCCTGATGAGAGAAGGTCTGTGAGGTACTCTGAAAGACTTGCTTGGGGAAATAAGGATGGAATAGGGGCTTTATTTGACTTTAATAAAACAGCATTGAGGAAGACAAATAAGCAGTCATTTTGGCTTTAGCGCAAGAGAAATACACAGAGAAACAAAATGGATATTGGGTCTTCAGAAGTTCTACAACTGGGATCACACAACAAGACTGAAGTATGTGTCCCCCAAACCCCAGAATTTTACCTACCCCTTTTGCTAGTCTCTCTAGCCATGTAGAGAAGACCTGCCTATTGTATTACTCTTTGCAGTGATGCATTCATATTGATTCAATAAACCAGAGTTTCCCAATCCGGTCTTCGGGGACCCACAACCGGTCCACATTTTTGCTCCCTCTAAGTTTCCTGTCAGACAGTCGATGTTTTTGCTCCCTCCCAGCTCCTGGTAAAACATGTGGGTCCCCAAGGATTGGATTGGGATATACTGAAGTAAACCACTAACTTAAAAGCATTTACTCAGCCAACTAAAGATCTAACGCTACAGAGTGTTAGTGAGGGATTGCATTGCTTTTACATAGATAGCCTTACACTCACTTGAGTGTGGGATGTGCAGGCATATCGTTTCAGGTGCCCAAAGTCACAGGTAGTGTCCTCCAAGCAAAAACTGGCCTTGTGGCCTTCAGCCACTTTCCGCCCACTGTTGACTTCCAGCAAGTCATAATGGCTGAACTGATCCATGCTGTGGAAATGCCTGTAGAGGGGGCAGGGGTTATAGGGAGAAATGAATGGGAAACATAACAAAAGGAATAAAATAGCCCTCTTGTAAACAGAAATAGGGTGTTTTGGGGTACTTTTTCATTACCAACTACCTTAGTATGATGTATAAACTTTGGATGGATGGATGGATGGATGGATGGATTCTGCAGGGACATTCTAAGAGAACCTGCATGTCCAAAAAGCAGTACCTCACATAATGAATATTCCTAAGAACTGCAAAACTTCAGAAATACCCATGAAGAGCACATTTTAATAGTAACAATTACCGGTAACACTAAAATAAGACATTAACAGTAATGATGAGGCCTCTGCTTCAGTTTGTGTTAGTTTAATCACTCCTACAGGCCTACAGGATTTGTGAATTAATGTAGAGTATCTGTGTAAATATCAGCAGTACAGCTGTATGTTCTGATGACTGCCTATTGCTTCACAGTCTCATGTGTGTGTGAGGACATGCCTCTTTGTTCTGTCTAGGTGAGAGAGCAATCGAAAATCAAACCACCGTAAAGTAATGGCAATTATCATTACACGCCAAGCACAGTAACCAAACTCTTTTTACTGTTACATGAAATCTGTCCAAAAGGGATGTATGTGTGGCTGAGGATTCCAACTGAGTAAACCATGTCAGTAATTATAGACATAGACAAGGATCAGGTAAAAAAATGCTCAAACAGCATTTCTACTCGAAATCCCAAGGCACAGCTGCTTCTATAATATTTATTTCCAGGGCAAACCATGCAAATAAAAAGAATACTGTCTGCCCTTCACACTTAAAGCTTGTCTAACACCTGTAGAGATGTTGAGATGGGGGAAGGCACTTTCCAGTGGTGCAGTCAAATGGTAACTTGACCCAAGCCATACCGTAAAGAGAGACTAGTTATAGCGCGGTTCCAGCTCGTTTCACTTTCCACTGCAGAAGGGTCGGCTTGGTAAAGACGGTGCCAAGTTTGGAGAGTGATAGTCACGTAAAACCGAAGAGATGCTTATTTACCGATCACACGGTTTACATCATGATTTACTGTGTGCAAAATAGCAGGAAACTGAGATGACTTCCGTTCCTCCTTAGTTTTTAAGGCTGGAACATTCTGTATCAGTTTAAAGGCAACTGTTAGTTTCTTGTGAGTGAGCAACACTATGAAAAAGACAGGCGAATCAGATGGGCGGTGGGGGCCCTCCTTCCTGAGCTGTCAGGACCCCAACACAACATTCACTATGAAATGAGATTCTGGGAAACAATGAGGAATGGTATGTCATGCACCAGTGTCTTAATCTAAATCTCTCTATTTAATGAGTTTCATGAGGGACCTTGGGGGTGTTCCATGAAGCAGAATTCCTCCGTTAGCTGGGTTTAACTTAGCTAGAACTCATGATTGTCCAATAAGAGTTTAGGTAAGGAGCATTTCTATTGGACAATCATGACCTCTAGCTAAGTTAAACCCAGCTAACCGAGAAATCCTGCTTCGTGGAACAAACTAAGCCCAAAAATATATAACATCAACCATAACCTGAAACTCAGAAGGTTAAAAAATTCATTTACTTATTACTAAAAAAGATGCTGTATAGATGGGTTATTTTTAGGGCTGTCACTTTTTTAAAATAGCAATTACTCATACACCTGCAGTTAATCATACAATTAATTGAACACATTAGTGATTAATCATATGATTAATTGCACATAGAATCATTTTGCAATACAATAAAGAATATAGTTTGTATATTCATTCATTATAGATGTTTATTCCAAAGAATCACAAAATAAAGTAAAAAATTAATTATGCCTATTTCAATAATGCATGGATCAAATAAAGCAGCTATGACTTAATAGGGTTTCACTCCACAACTTTTTTCTCAGTTCATGACATTGCTCTCAAAACAGAAGAAGAATGTTTAGGAAAAAAAGTATTGGGACACATCTCTTAATCATCAAATTCAGGTGATTCATTCAGACCCATTGCCACAGGTGTATAAAATCAAGCACCTAGCCATGCAGTCAGGTTTACAAACATTTGTGAAAGAATGGGTTGTTCTGAAGAGCTCAGTGAATTCAAGTGTGGTACTGTCACAGAATGTCACCTTTGCAGTAAGTAAGCTTGTGAAATTTCTTCCCTGCTAGATATTTCAGTCAACTGTAAGTGGTATTACTGCAAGGTGGAAGCATTTAGGAAGAACAGAAACTCAGCCACGAAGTGACAGACCACGTAAGGTATCAGAGCGAGGTCGCCGAGTGCTGAGGCGTATAGCGCATAAATGTCGCCAGTGCCCTGTTGACTCAATAACTGCAGAGTTCCAAACTTCCTTTGGCATTAACCCCAGCACAAAAACTGCGCCAGGAGCTTCATAGAATGGGCTTCCATGGCTGAGCAGCTGCATGCAAGCCTCACATGTCCAAATGCAATGCCAAGTGTTGGATGGAGTGGTAAAGTATACCGCCACTGGACTCTGGAGCAGTGGAAATGTATTCTGTGGAGTGATGAATCACATAAAGCTTGGTGGAGGAGGGATAATGGTATGGGGTTGTTTTTCAGGGGTTGGGCTGGGCCCCTTTACTTCAAATGATGGGAACTGTTTATGCGTGGATTTGCTTCCAACTTTTGTGAGAACAGTTTTGGGAAGGGCATTTTCTGTTCCAGCATGACTGTACTACAGTGCAAGGTTCATAAAGACATGGTTGGGTGAGTTTTGTGTCGAACTTGACTGGTCTGCACAGAGCCCTGACCTCAGCCCCTTCAAGCGCCTTTGGGATGAACCAGGCCTTC
>JAODLD010000008.1:3183782-3195884 GCA_026781065.1 Mormyrops boulengeri | reverse complement strand
AACAAGAGAGTCCCCAGAAGGAGCGCTCTCCAATACCCCTTCCAAGGACTCCAAAAAGGGTGGGTATTCTGAACTGCCATTTGGCACATAAGTGCAAACAGTCAGGACCCATCCCCTCACTCGAAGGGGAGCTACCCTCTCGTCCACTGCGGTTAACCCCAATGCACAGGCGCCCAGACAAAATATGTGACATTCCATGTCCCTAGAGCTAGCTTCTGAAGCTGAGGATCGGACTGCCAAGGTCCCCGCCTTTGGCCACTGCCCAAATCACACTGCACCCGACCCCTTTGGCCCCTCCTACAGGTGGTGAGCCCATTGGGGGGTGGACCCACGTGACTTCTTCGGGCTGTGCCTGGTCAGATCCCATGTGTGCAGGCCTGGCCACCAGGCATTCGCCATTGAGCCCCACCCCCAGGCCTGGTTCCGGGGGGGGGGCGGTGATCCACGTCCAGGCGAGGGAAAACGTGAATCCATGTTGTTTGTCATCATAAGGGGTCTAATGAGCCGTACTTCATCTGGTTCCTCAGCCAGGATCTGTTTGCCTTGGGTGACCCTACGAGGGGCATAAAGCCCCGGGCAACTTAGCTCCTAGGATCACTGGAACATGCAAACTCCTCCACCACGATAAGGTGTCGGCTCCAGGAGAGATGCATCCCTGTTATTATAGATATTATTGTTACTGTATATTTGGTCCTGTTATGCTAAAATTTGGTGATTGCTTCAGGATGGACACTAGTATACGTTTCCACACTGATATAGCTGGAGAATTTGTGGTAAGACCATGACACAGTAAGAATGAGGTTCAGCCTCTGAATTTCTATTAGAATCAGTATGCTGTTCCCCAAGGGCCAATTCTGGGATATGGTACGTAAGACTGTGTGTCTGTTCTGCCAGCCCACATCTTTACTGTCAAACAAGGGCAGCTGGTGTCAGGAAAACAGAGCCGTTGTTTATTCAGTTCTCACTAACTAAGTTGCCTGGTGTTGCTGGCGAGTCATTCCAGAAACAAATAAAGAAACTGTGGCTCAACGTCACCCAGCAAGAATCCCAATCTGTTAATGGTTGTTTAACTTTGCACTGTGATTAGGATGACGTGGCATGGGCCAGTGATAGCTGGAGATCCCAGACTATTATACCAGAAAGTATAAATGTCACTGGCATCCAATCTGAGCTTGGTGGGAGTCTTGGAATAGTGATTACAATAAAAGCACCAAACTGACTGAAAACAGAAGTCTGTGGGGGCATAACTTAATTGGCCAAACCACAGCTATTTACAAAAAAAGAACTGGTGCCAGACAGGATGGCTTAAGCGGAGATGACTCTTCAGAGGCTAGCTTCAGCCAAGCTCTATACAGCTCTGTTTTCTTGTGGAAAAAAAGCTTTTCATTTCACAACCTCAGCATTTTGGTAAAGAAATTTGCCCCTTTTTCAAATGGCTAGCACACTCTGAGACACTTTCCCTCCCCCCTTAAAATTAGGGTATAAACATATCAAATAAAAAATTCAGTAGGTCACTAAGAAATCAGAAAGCACCATCCCTCCCTTCATTCCCAGGCACCAAAATGTAGAGACATCCTGTACTCACTGATGACAGCTGTGCCACTCCCAGGTGTGCCGAGGGCGGTTGGGCAAGAAGTCAGCCGCCCCCTGGTTTTTAACCCTCTGAGGGAAGCGCAGAAGAACTCTCATGTCGTAGTCTGTTGTTTCAGAACCGTAGGCAGAGCTATGATGAAAACAAGAAAGAGCTGACCATGAACTGGCTGAAAGGACCTGAACTTACAAAAACTCCATCTGTCTAATGCACATCTGGTTATCATCGGTCAAGATCTGTAATGATGACCACCATAATTTTCACAAATGATCGACAGAGGGCAATTGTAGGAATGAGATGTATTAAGGCTCGATTTTTGTACTTGAATTTGTATAACCTGTTATTTATCCATGTTGAATTGAAAGCAAGTAATTGTCATTGTTGACACACCACAACAATGAATTGTGCCCTCTGCATTTAAACGATATGTATCATAACAGTGGGCAGCATTTCTCAAGGTCCCAGGGAGCAGTGTTAGGGGGCAGTACCTTGCTCAGGGTACCTCAGTGGTGCCTTGCTGGTCAGGGATTCGAACCAGCAACCTTTCGATCACAAGCATGCTCTGCTAAGCATCGAGATAAACAATAATGGCAAAGATTATAAAGAATTTCACATATATTAGGGTTAATCCCTTGTTCCACTGTGCTGGTTAAGGCTTTTCTTCAGGTTTTCTTCAGGTTCTGAACACTGTGCAACTCTCTCCTTTTTAATTGCAAAGGAAACACTTGAAGTTCTAAAATACCAAGGGTTAGACTCAAGAATGACACCTAGTGGCGGAAAGGAAACTCAGTGTGGGAGCAGTTGGTAATGCGGGAAAAATGAAACCATCTGCTTGCCATGACTACCAGGGGCGTACCTAGAAATTCTGGGCTCCCTGACAAAAAAGTCACCTTGGGCCTCTGCCACCCAAATTTACATATGATTTTACATTTCCAAGAACTTTCAAGTGTTGGTCCACCTGAATCTGCCAGCATATCCATGCCTTTCCGACGCCCCTGATGACTTCCACATGTTAGGAAGATGAGGGAATCACATAGATAAGAGAGTCATGAATTAAAATGCATGAGAGAGATGCACACTAAACCAGTAGAGGCAAATTGAACCTCACAAGTGCTATACAAATGTTTAAAATGGTATTATAAATTGGCTGGAATCAAATTTCAAAATCGATTTCAGTCACCTAATTGGTTAGTCTATCCACTGTGCCAGTGCTGATTGACAAGATGTGGGTTCAGTGCTTGAGGAATTTTCATCCCTGTTGTAAAGCCTGAGATTATGCAGAGAATCTCACCTTGCCAGACACTTCTCCTCCGCAGCACAACGCAGCGAGTACAGGTGAGCACGCTGAATGTACGTAGAGGCCTGCACATAGTTGGGATCTGGAACCAGATCTGGCAAACCTAGCGAAATAGAACCAGAGTTAGGTCATTCCATTTTAATAAGGCAGCTTCCTTGAATACAAATAATTAAGGAAATTTGAAATGGTGTCACTGTAAAAAAAAATGTCAGCTTTGTAGACAATCAGTTGCCATGCATCTGAGATTTATTGTAGGGTGAACACCAGTATTAAACAATAAATAAAATAAAAGATAGTGTTCGTGGTGCGTGGCATTTGGGAGGGGCACAATGGGACATTTGGGGAGCATGGCCCGTGAATGCCCTGCATTGAGGCGAACCTGATGTGAGAAACATGTGAGATGTGAGAGTAATTTTTACTCGGTTTATAATAGGCATTGTGTTCTTTGTATCTGTCAGCATTGAAGACTAAGCTGCATAGCATCATTGTGGACAACACACAAACGCAGGAATGTCAAATTGCACACCGGGCTTGACCTTCTGTGTCAAACAGGCAACAGCGCTCATACTGCATAATCTCATATTTTGTGTGTTTGATGGGTGTTCAGATATGTTTGTGTTCTGTCTGCGATATTCTCCCCAGACTTTTAAGAATCCTTTCCATTATTTGAAATTTTACAGCAGAATTAATATTCTGTTCTTTTGCAATTTATTCTTCCTCGGGAGACTTATTATTGTACAAAAAATGCTGCGCATAATCAGCAAGAAACCTCAATAATTCTACTTTAATTAATACTCTGTTAGTTTTAAATTATAGATAATTCTAGTATGTCCTTCAGGCATACATAACAAGAAAGATTTAATATGCTAATAACCTCAATAAGGAACTAAAAACCAGGGTTACATTTCATTACATTGCATTTTTTTCCACTTTTAGAGAACACAGTGGTAGTGAATGTAGCGTTGTAGATGTTTTTCAATACCCAGCAGCATACCCAGTTTACGCTGTGTTTAGTGGCATTCAATGAAGTAACTTTTTAATCTAAGGTATGGTGTATAGGGATGATCTAATTTTCACTTTTGATACAACTAGGACAGTTACATAAACAGTACAAGTGTTGGAAAGCTTCAGGGCTTCGGAGAGTTTAGTTGGTTTCTTCTATAGTAGAGAATGAGAAGGAACAGACTTCAAGGCTTCCTTCAGTCATAAAACACATGGCACATGTGGTAACATTGAAGATGACTTCAAAGCTTTTGGGTAATGTTTGATATTAAATTGGGGTTATAAGATAGCACTATAAATTTAGGTAGCTATCATTTTTGGTATCGGGATGTTAAGTTAATTGATAATTATTAAATTGATTCTGATTCTCATACTAAAGGGATGTGACCTCATTTAACTTGGACGATGTCCATTGGCTACTGTAGACCCTGAAATAAGATGAACAGAGTAATAACCATGGCTGCCTCATCAGAGATAGCTGTAATATTCCAGCAAAGCTGTCTCTGATTCTCGTAATTGTTTACACATGCTGTTTGTGACCCCTGTCAGAAAGCAATCCCATGGACCAAAGGCAACTACCTATAGTGCTTCCTGTAAACTATGCAATCCACATCAGTTCCCCTGATATTTACAGCAAACGCTGTAAATATTGAATGATTGCGTCAAAGTGCTTGAGGGTTTGTGGGGGGGGGGATCATGTGTAGCATGAGTAAGAGTATAGATGGGCGAGCGATTGTGGAAAGTGCTTGAGGGGGCTGGCTCTTCTAAAACCTTGTTCTCTGCTTACTTAATCGACAGGAACTGCATATTTCCTCTTCTTGCAGTAAGCACTGGGCTAACAGAACAAAAACCTGATTATTCCTCTCAGAAAAACAGATCTGAATTGGAAGCAGTCTCTGTTTTAACCCTACAGTGCAAAACAGGGACAAGTCAATATTTACATAAAAAACAAATGATTACCAGGTTACTTTTACTACGTACACTAGTAAAATTATGGATTCTTTGTTTAATTTTGGCATTTGATTTTCTACCTATACAATAAAAAGTCTCATTCAGAAGAGGAGAAAAGAAACACGGTAATATGAGTTACATATTTGAGCTGCTGTCCTGGAGGCACAGCATACATCTAGCTGTTTGTAAAGCCCAGTATTCACCTATTCTCACCAGCCGAAATCTGAGGAGGCCTGATCTTCTTGGTTTGGCTTTGGATAACTTTAATTCTCTTTGTGTAACAACATCATCTATTACTATTCAATTCCATAACACACATACATGCTGGGAATATGTAAGTCAAGGAAAGGCAGCAAGTACTTAAAAAAGAGGAATTGTCTGCCTAAGGAATAAGCCACAGAGAGCATGGAATAGAGACAAATGTGAAGTCAGGCTGATGCATAGCTATTCCAGAAATCAACTGGAATGTGCCAGGACTGCCGGTCACACGTTATCCTTGCAGCTGTCACACTGGAAATTCCCGCTTCTCCTTGTTTACGCCTGGAGGCACTCTACATACATTTCTCCTTGTCAGTAAGTTAAGTTGGCTGTTCCTGTTACACCCCCCCCCCCCCCACTCCCTCCATCAACGAGCAGGTTTCATAATAGAAACGATCAATTACTCACATGAGGCGAGAGAGGATAAAGTAGTGGTGTTGTCTTGAATTAAGCAACAAGCCAGTGCAGTAGATTTCAGTATATGAATATCATTGATTTGGAAAGTTCTTTATTCCCCCAATACTAAGACAAGACATGCACGCTTAATTCCAGAAAATCACAAAAAACTTAGTGAAAAGACTGCAAACCCTCTTTCAGTGATTATTCTCAGTAAAGGCACAGTTTTAATCTGGGCTGATGGTTGTTTTAAAGCATTTCTGATGAAATTGGGTGGCGTTACATCTTAACAAGTTGGCCTTTTGAATCAGTAGGATCAGACTTGTTCTACATTCCTTTGCCAGATTACAAAAAAGGGTTCATAAAGTACTTCATGGGAGGAGAAACACAGAACTACCCAAGACGTCACATCTCAAAAGCAAAGAGCTTTAGAATCAGCCATCTTTCAGCTACAGACTTATGAACACTGCCAGGAAATACAGAAGAATAGCAAAGTGCTTTTCTCCCAGATCTTACTCCCTGTTCCCCTGCTTCCTTTGCCTCATTGAGTGAGGAGTCTGGATTTAACTCAACACATGTGTCTGCTTCACATTGCCCTGCAGCTGCAGACTTAAAGCCATAATCCCTATTCCTGTTTATACTCTGCCAAAGGTATCTGCAATGACTGCAAACTGACTTGCAAATAGGCTGCTGGAAAACAATGCAGTAATAGAATATCTAGAACTAAGAAATACCAACAAGGAATTAATCCTAAAAATTTATGTAAAAAACCCCCTGCAGAATAGTTATCTCAGAAAGCAGTCAGTATACTACCCCATAGTGAAAACCGCTGTTAATTATTACAACACATATAATAAAATTACTGCCTCATAAGAGTACCGATGACTATGTCACAAAAAATGACTGTTACATTTACACATCTACAGAAATACACAAAAATATACCACTGACCAGTGATAGAACTATAGATACAGACCAAACAGCTGACAAAGATAGTAGTAAGATTTCATGCTTGAGCATCTTTTTAAAGTTAATTAAAGGAACCAATTGTTAAAAAAACTCTCCTATCGTATCTACTTTTAAGAAATAGTTACTTTGTAGATGCTTTGAGGGTTTGCTATATCTGAAAGTGTGTGCATGTGTATATGGTATGCTTGAGTATGTGCGCTCAAGATGTGTTTGAAAGCTTGGATTTGAGTCAGGCTTTGTACATTAAACCTCAATGGATTTCTACATGTGTTGTCAGGAGATACTTACCTCTTTGCTCTGGTCGGTACACACTCCCAACGTTGATGCTCGGGTTTTCCAGTGCCATGTTGGGCGACTGGGGGTTCCTACCAGCTGGCAAGGGCTGGATAACAGGAGGCTGGGGGGGTCTTCTCCCAAATGGGGGGAACTGCTCGTACTGGGGACTGCGCAGAGGTGTTCTGTCCACAGGTGGGTTGACTGGAGCAGTATTAGGGACAGGGTTAGCGGCAGGTGCTACATTAGTGTCCAGCCTGGCTCCAGGGGGCTCCTCGTTGTATAGACTATGAGTATAGCGACGATCCAGACCATCAGAGTATGATGGCTGGGCTGGCACTGCTGAGTTGGGTAGATAGGATGAACCGTAGGACTGGTAGAAGCGGTAGCTATCCTCGCTGTACTCCGAAGGAGGACGAGGTCCCCCTGGCACAAGACCACCGGCATCATATCTGCCCATATTAAAGCCAGAGGAAGTGTACCCCCCACCAACAAAACCACCACGAGAGCCATCAGAGTAGCTGGAACCCCTCTGGAAGGCTGGATCATATCCCCGGGCCGGTGTCTCCGCTGCACTTGGGTCGTATGGCACGGGATAGGATGGTTGCTGAGGAAAAGGGTATTGTGGGTAGGATGGATAAGTAAAGGACGACTGCGAGAAGGATGATGAGGAGGAAGAGCCCCCAGAGGGTCTGAATCGAACGCTGGAGGAAGATTGGAAGCGGCTGTTGGGCTCACCCGTACCTAGCGCCCCCTGGCGCCAATTCTCAGGCACCTGCCCAAAGCCAAAAGGATGTCTTGCCTGGCCCCGCACTGTTTCCATGCCGCCCCTAGGGGGGGCCTGCCTACGCACGTAGCCGCCTTGTGATCTGCGGGGTGATGCATTGGCTAGCAGTACCCGGTGCCTCTGGTTGTCCTGGCGGCCTGCAGCCATGTACTCCGCGCCACTGTTCAGCAGGCTGAACACCTGACCGTTGTTCTCCCACTGGATCATCTGTCTCCATGGGGTACCAGCATCTTGGGCCTGAGCCTCGGCCGGCATGCAGCTCGCTGCCAGCAACAACCCCACGGACCATATCCCGGTAGCGGGCCACATGGCCGGACGAGAACCAAACCGGAGAAGACCAAACTGTTGACAAATATAAATAGCCACAGATCTTGCCGAGAAGTTAGTGAGTGTGAAACATCAAAACAGACTTATCATGCTTGCTGAGTGCCGGTCGCCTTGCGCAAGTGGGAGACAGAAAAGATGGCCTTAGGCGAGGTGATGCCCGCTGGTTCTGCCCATTTGTCGTCCTACAGCTGGAGGCGGTATGGGCTCCATCCCATCCTTGTGCCTGCCACCCCTTTAGGGCATGCCTCTGTGGAGTGGGGCTTTTAGGAGGGGAGGTCGCAGGCTGTTGGCGGTGAAGCAGCACAAAAATTTCCGGTCTTCCTGGCTGCCTTGATGGTGCCTGTGCAGTGAAAGCATTTCTCTCAGACCTCTGAGTAGCAGTCTCTGCTTACTGCACTGCTGACTCCTATTTGCCTCTCCGACAAAAGGCTGCCAAAGAAAAAAAAGAGCAAAGCTTCAAAGTTTTTCTTTCCCAGACTGATCGTACATGGTCCTAGTGCTAAAAGGGTTTCCTGGACTGCAACAGGTTGATAGTTTTCCAGAGTCAACATGACCATCTGCAAAGCCAGTTGGATTCATTTTGGGCTGCAGATTCTGCTCTTCACATTCTTTGTCTTCGAAGGCCAGTGGCCTCCTTCCAGCTATGAAGAAAATTGTTTCTTTCTGAACTGAAACAGTGAAAGGGGTGGCACACTGGCTCACACATCCAGCGCTGGGGGTACAAATCCCAGCCCTGCTCTGTGTATGTGGGACTGGCAGGTTTGCCCTCTGTTGCATGGGCTTCCGAAGGCATGCAGATCGGTGTGTCTTGAGTATGACTATGTGTGTGCAGTATGTGCCCTGTGATACACTGGCATTGTGACTGGGATGTCTTCCAGGCCCCCCTGTGACAACAAAACAGTGATGCGAAAATATACGAAGATCATTTTCTGATTCAAATCTTTGGCCTATTAATATCAAAACCACTAGGCATTATTCATTGATTCTGTCCCTTTTGGGGACTTTGTGGCTTGTATTCCAATACAGTGAACTTAAATTATTACAAAAAGGACGATTATCTAAGAAAATCAGCATTGTTTAAAGTGCCAGTGATTACAGTGAAAAACACACCTCTAACCCAACTGAAACCTCTTATAGGAAAGCTTCTTTGGTTATAACAATAATTCATCAAGTGAAAATGTCTCTTCTGTTTCTGTTAAAAAAAATCCAACTAAACAAGAACCAGAATGAAAAATCTTTCATACTCCAGATGTGAATGAAAGACCACATTATGAGGAACGCGAGCTAAGGAAGGCCTCCTCCCTGATTATCAAAGGCCATGGATTCCTAGGTGTTTTCACTGACTGGAGCTCCAGCGTGAAATACTGAGAGGCCCAGAGTTCTGAAAGCGATGTGATGACAGGTTCTCCTGAGGGACATTCCTTTTACAGTACATGGCGGCAGAGAAATTATCGGACTACGATGTCAAATTATACAGATTATAAAACTATCCCTTAATATCACATGTTCTGTAGATATGCGTCTTATTTCCACTGAACAACATGCCAATGAATATTGAAAGTCTCTCTGCTGAAGGTGGTGAACTAAAATTAATCCAAGGCTAGTCAGAACATTTCTGTAGTAAATTCCCCTCAGAAGAAACCAGAGTCGTTGTTATAATCCCACCATCATTACCACTTTATGAAGATTTCTAAAAAAAAAGAAAACAAAGAAATGCCCTTGACGAAATCAAGAATTCAACCCCATCTGTTACATACTCTGCATAAAATATGATATGTAGTCATGCTATGGAGGGTTGCTTTTTTAGGAAAAGTACACAGCACATACACCACTCTTTTTAATGGCAACATTCCTTACCGTATGTGTTTTTTCCTCTAACTAGGGGGTGATGGTGAGTGTCTCTTTCAATATTATATAATACTGACAACAGTAAATTGGCTCTGACTTTGAAAAAACACTGCGGAGTGGATATGAAGCAGAAGAATTTTCTTGTTTCGTTTTGCTTTATAATACCTAAAAAATCTGTTGTGCAGTTTGAGAATATCCCTTCACAATTTCATGTATTGATGAGTCCAAAATGAGGTCGCAGTAGCTCCAGTTGCCCTTTCAATAAACAAAAGCTGATTTTTGCCCTTTATTGAGGACTTACTATCCAAGGCCTCCGGGGTTACACTCTGCATCAAGAGTCAGAATGCAGCAAAGAAAATAACTTCAATAGCAGATCAGCAGTAATGGATGAAAGGCTCCTTGAGAAATTAGTTTACTCTAGACTTCATTCTTACGTGCCACTCATTTTAACTTATCTATCAGGACTAATCTGAATCCCACTCACTATACAGGCAACCTAGGTGTACTCAGGGAGCTTCTGGATTAGCATGCTGACGTTCTGCCCATCTTTTCCACAAAGAAAAGCTAATCAATACGGCATACATTTCCTTTGAGTCTCATTAATCACCTTCACCATAAAGTTTGAAAAGTTTCTGCAGGTTGTGTGAAGTGTTGCGGGCCTCTAGATCAAAAGCAATTTGTACTAAGGCTCTGCCTCAATATGGCCTTTGTGTATATGATGTTCGACACAGACAAAAGGTTAAATAATAATAATCCTGCACTGTAATTAAAGGAGACAAAGCCAACGTTGGCATGGAACATAAAAAGTAGAGAATCACAATGGTTGAGATGAGTCATTGGAGCAAACCCTAGGATTAGAATACTAATCGGGATTTGACTGAACATGTAAACAAGTGTATACTGCCTGGCACAGTAAGTACAGTCTAGGAGTAGCAGCTCAGATTTATTGCTAGGCTACGAAATCCATTCCCACAATTCACAGCTGCAAAGGCAAAACCAGGAAGGAAAAGGAGCAAATAAAATACGAGAAAGGATTGCACATTTTCTAAGTTAGTAAAATCAGAATCATTTTAATGACCACATGACCCAAGTCAGTGAAATTTGCTTTTGGTACAGCATTGTAGGTAAATCAACAGTGTCTATAATGTAAACGTAGACAGATATTAACATTATGATAGACTATCAGCATGACTAGACCTTAAAAATAGTGACTAGCAGAACAGACAATATTTACAGATACCAAAAGCCACAATTCACAGATAATATTCTCAGGGAATATTTACAAGATTGACACAGGAGATTTAAGTGCAAATGTAACATCTTTCAGGGTTAGAGAGAAGTGCTCAGAGTTCTTATTGCAGTAGGGAAAAAACTGTTTTTAAAACAGGATGTTTTGGCTCCCAGGGACCAATAGTGCCCCCTGCAGGGCATCGGCTAGAAGAGGTAGCTGGCAGAGTGAGAGGGGTCAGAGATTATTATTATTATTATTTTTGCCCTGATTGTGCAATTGTGATAGTGGTTCAGCTGGTTGGGAGGGGGTGCCAATAGTCTTGGATGATTTATTGACAATGTCCTGGAGTTTATTGTATGTCTGGGCTACCAAACCAAATTGTTATGGATGGATGAGTGTGCTCTCAGTGATGCCTGTGTAAAACTGAAGGAGAAGGCTGCATTTTATAATGAACTTTTTGAGCTGTCTTAAGAAAAACAGTCTCTGTTGGCCTCTTTTGGTTTTGTGGTCTGTGTTGATGTTCCATTTGAGTGTATTGCTGTTGTAGGTGCCAAGAAGTTTGAATGTGTTGGTGACAGTTATGGGGTCTCCTGAAACGTATATGTGGGTTTTGGGGAGGGGACTGTGACTCAAGTCTATAATGAGTTCTTGTGTAAGATGTTATAGAGTAATCTCCTTAATGTTAATCATTAACAACAACCAGGAACTATTGTCCCTTTAGGTCTGGGGTGGTCAGTCTTACCCAGAAAGGGCCACTGTGTATGCAGGTTTTCGCTGCAGCTCTCTAATTAGATTACTAATTAGAGGACTGATTGGCTGAAGAGTCCTCACACCTGGGTTTGAAAAGCTGACCAAAAGGTTACCCCAAAAACCTGCATACACACCGTGTCAGGGTCAGCACCCATGTGTGTCCCATTGTGTGTCACTTCCCCGTTTGGCCAGCAGGCATCGCTGGCCATCCTGTCCCTCGTGTCAGTCTTTGTTTCCCCTGTTTTCTGTCAGCTACATGGCTCGGCGTGTTCAGCATGCGGCTACCTGCAAGTCCCTTTTGTGTGTTCGAATCCCACCTCCTCTGTTTTTGTATTGTTCCCCAGCGTTTCATTGTATGAGTTTTCTGGTTCCTGTTTCTGGTGATTTGTATTTGGTTTTGGTTTCGTTCCTTGTGCCCCTGT
>JAODLD010000008.1:3170940-3183682 GCA_026781065.1 Mormyrops boulengeri | reverse complement strand
GTTAATTGTCTGTCACTCCTGCTGTCTTGTTACCCGGTTTAGTTTAGTATTTAAGTCCCTGCCTGAGTTCTGTCCCTTAGTAAAATTGTGTTTTATAGTGTGAATTGTTTGTGGTGTGTATTGTGTTCTGTTGTTTGAAGCCTGCCTGCCTGCCTACCCACCCACCCCTTTTTGTAAGTAGCTTTTGTTTAGTCCCTTTTCCTTTGACCCCCATGTGGTCCTTTTGTTTGTAGTGTGTTCTGTTTCAAATAAACCCTTTTCCATGAGCCGCAAGTGGATCGTCCACTCTCTATGCCTGCACCATGCCTCGCTCTCATCAGCGCCCCAAGTCCGCCCCGGTCCATGACACACCGGCTCTTTGTGGATAAGATTGCCCACCCCTGATTTAGGTGCTACTCACAGAAATATTTTGAGTTCTTTAGAAGAATGACAGATATTGGTAGAGTATTGTGATTTCGCATTGTCATCTGAGTGAGACTTCACTAATTTATCTGGCTGGACAATTCCCTTGCAGTGTGGGATGCTGCCTCTGTATTGTTAGGCTCCTTGGTCCTAATTAGTGTTTAAATGTTGTTAGAACTAATATTATGAACGGAGTGGCAGGACCCCACTCAGAACCCTGGAGGGACAACCAGGAATTCCCAGTATTCCATATGTGGTGTTGGTTGAGGTTCCAGGAATTGTAGCACATTCCCAGTGGATGGTCACACTGGACACAGATGGAAAAAGAAAAGAAATTCTTAGGCATAAGAAGAACGCCTTACTTTTTCTGGCAGCCTCATAACTGAAGGATCTACTGGCAAGCATTTATTTATTTGAGGAATTACATCCTGCAGTCTCAGAGTGTGGTCTGAATTAAACATATTGGTCATCTCTGTAAGATAAGCCGGAACCAGATCTTTCAGTAATTTATATGCGAGAAGAAGAATTTTCAAAGTCTACCAGGAAGTCTACAGGTGTAACTTCATCATATTTTTGGTTATTGGTGCAGAATATGTAATGCACTGTACAGCAGAAAGGGTATGATTTGTCCAGTTTGAGACTAAGAAATTACAGTCTAGTGTGCTGTAGGTGAGCACATCATTTTTTTCTTTATCCATCCATCCATCCATTATCTTCCACTTATCCAAGGTCGGGTCGTGGGGGCAGCAGTCTACGTAGGGAAACCCAGACTTCCCTCTCCCCGGCCACTTCATCCAGCTCCTCCGGGGGAATCCTGAGGCGTTCCCAGGCCAGCCGAGAAACATTGTCCCTCCAGCTTGTCCTGGGTCTTCCCTGGGGCCTCCTCCCAGTGGGACATGCCCGAAACACCTCACCAGGGAGGCGTCCAGGAGGCATCCTGACCAGATGCCTTGGTCTTGGATTTGGAGGTGCTGATTTTCATCCCAGCCGCTTCACACTCAGCTGCGAACTGCTCTAGTGAGAGCTGAAGGTCACGGTCCGATGAGGCCAACAGAACCACATCATCTGCAAAAAGCAGAGACCTAATCCTGAGGTCACCAAACCGTGCACCCTCAACGCCCTGGCTGCGCCTAGACATTCTGTCCATAAAAGTTATGAACAGAATCGGTGACAAAGGGCAGCCCTGGCGGAGTCCAACCCTCACCGTCGACTTACTGCCGACAATGCGGACCAAGCTCTGACACCGGTCATACAGGGACCGAACAGCCCATATAAGGCAGCCCGGCCCATATTCCCGAAGCACTCCCCCCAGGACTCCCCGAGGGACGCGGTCGAATGCCTTCTCCAAGTCCACAAAGCACATGTAGACCTCCAGGACCCTGCTGAGAGTATAGAGCTGGTCCACTGTTCCATGGCCAGGGCGAAAACCACACTGCTCCTCCTGAATCCGAGGTTCGACAATCCGACAGACCCTCCTCTCCAGCACCCCTGAATAGACCTTACCAGGGAGGCTGAGGAGTGTCATCCCCCTATATTTGGAGCACACCCTCCAGTCCCCCTTCTTGAATTTTAATTAGATATGCAATTAACATCAGTATTCAAGGACATGCCTGGGTTGAAGAGTTCTCGGGAAAATCAGCAAAACAAAAATTTTAGCTATCAGAGCTGACAATAATGCAGTTTTATCTGTGTTATTACTTTTAACTAATAGAATTTTTTCAGGGTTTAGTGATAGAACATTTTCAGTTATCCTTTCTTTTTTTTTTTTACTTAATTGAAATTGTTTCCCAAGAAGGTCATTGAAATTCTCATTACATATAATTGAAAGGTAGTGCTGTCAGCATAATGATGTGTTGTCAGAATAATAGTGGAAATTAATTGTACGCTTTCATATGATCTTCCCGAGTGGTTGTTACCTTCGAAGGTTCGAAGTCATTTGCCTGTGGGACTCCACCATTCAATAATAACGAGGGAGTTCAATTACTAGATTTCAGAGTGCAACGAGAATGTTTACCTAAAGGAGAGACAAATCCACTTAAGGATGTGGAAGTTTTCTGTGTGAATTATTAATGGCAGGTAAGGCCGATATAATTTTAATTCCAACCAACAGAGATCTGGTTCTACCTGAACAGACATGATGAGGTTACACCATTCAGGTCCCTGTATTATTAGTTTGAGGCATTCAGTTTTTTTTTGCTTAATTTTTGCTTGATTGCCTTTGGCTTAGAGCTCATACCTGTAAGTGGTAATTCGTCCTATTTCACGACTGCCCACTATATGTTGATGTGACCAACAGGCAATTGTTATCTATTTTTAAATTAGATTTTTTCCTTTTTCTTTTGTCCATTGAACTTTGTATTGAGCCTCTTACCAAATTGACGACGACACTGAATGTCTGGCTGACACGGACGAATAAGCTTGCGATATTCTTCCAGCCGGTTCCCACAAAATAAAATGTCTTCCTCAGATCTTAAGAGAATTTTTTTCTTCATCGATGGAGAAGCGAAACCACAAGGCATCTGCAGCCCTTGCTGTTTTTCCTATGAGCGATAATGAAATTCCTACAATCTGTAGATGTATAAGCCGCATATGCTTCGATACTCCCTTTGATGACAGCTCAATCTAACTGACATATGCAAAGCATGCCTCACATGTCATTGAATTTAATTTTGGCAGCGTCGGTCTGTAGCTTCACTCTTTGAAGTTAATAATTGCCCATGAGGGCGATAAATTAATTGACACCCATTATCACATTTCACTGATGATATGATAAGCTGCCTCTTGAAATCTGACATTTGACTCATGCATGTCTTGGCATTACAGTTTACGTCATCAGACTAAACCCAAATTATATTGAACTTTTTCTATGGTGATAGATGGCAGAAATTTCCAGGATACAAATTTATTTTTCCATATGGAATTCAAATACCTTACTTTTGTACAGCCTTACTATGGAAATAAGACAGATTTATTAACATTCTATACTTTGGGAGACAAAAAATCATTTTCTACTTACCCAAGGATAAAGTAAAAACAAAGCAAAGTTAAGGATTAGGAAAACCAGTTAATAATTAAACCTAGCTATAATTTGGCAAATAATATTTCTACTCAATCTAGCTCGTGTACAAGGTAATAAATATCATTGGTAAATTTATCTCATTTATATTACTTGACATTGCTTATGACTAAGACTCATTAGCATTCAGATAAAGTACTCAGAAGAAAGCACATTTATTGGCTTTCACATGCAAAGTCTGAAACAGAGCAGCAAAAACTGGACCATCCATCTACTGTATAATGCCAGGTCCTCTGCCCACTCGCCCCTGAGACCTTAAGACAGCTCACTGCAGGAAAACGGGTAAACAATGGGACTTGGGGCTGTTGACGAGTTGGATGGCTCCTGGATGAGGTGCACAAAACTCAGACTCAGGAGCAGAGGACTGGAAAACCAGGAACAGGAACCATGATCCGGGAAACAGGAAGTTTGCTGGCCTGAAACACAACCAGAAATCATCATGGAAAAACTTATGGACAACACATCAGCTGTGCACGTCCATGAAGCAAGCAACAAGGGACCAGCTGTGCATGTCCATGAAGCAAGGAACAAGGCACCAGCTGTGCATGTCCATGAAGCAAGGAACAAGGGACCAGCTGTGCAAGTCCATGAGGCAAGGAACAAGGGACCAGCTGTGCACGTCCATGAGGCAAGGAACAAGGCACCAGCTGTGCACGTCCATGAAGTAAGGAACAAGGCACCAGCTGTGCACGTCCATGAGGCAAGGAAGAAGGGACCAGCTGTGCACGTCCATGAGGCAAGGAACAAGGCACCAGCTGTGCACGTCCATGAGGCAAGGAACAAGGGACCAGCTGACTGTGTCTCATTTAGCACTCCGGCGTCTTGGATTAAGACGAGCAAGTTATAACACTTCCCGAGTCATTCCTAAAACAAAAGCGATTTTCACTTCTGCAGGAATTTATGACATGTTAACTCAGAACAACATAGGAGAGATACCTTACAAATTTACAGTATTTTAAACAAATATTCCCTAGTATAGCTGTTGGGTTTTTCCTTTCTAGGGGAACTTGTGAATCCATCATGATAAAACAAAGTTCTTTTACTAAAGGGGATGTGAAATTGGCTGCGGGTCAGGGCATCACTAGAAGGAATGGAATGCATTAAACAATACCATATGTGCCCATGTAAAGCCTTCTGTTACATTTACATCTGTTTTTTTAGCAGACATTTTTCTTCAAAGTGGCAGATGCAATCACAGGAATGCAGTTATTAAGGAGCCAACTTAGCTGTAAGGTATTAGCCTTCTCATCCCATGCTGACGCCCTAAGTAAACACAATAGGGCTTAAACTACACAAGTACACCATTTCCACTGACCAATAACGAGTTTTAAGAAAGCCACAGTGTAAATTGAAAAATAATGCCAGTGCAAATATACGCACCATTTAAAAAATATATATGTAGCAGGCATTTTTATCCAAAGCGCCAATTCCAATGAGGATCAGAGACCAGAGAACAGGATATGACTGTGTCCCAGGAGCCACTGGAGTTAAAGGCCCAAAATGGGGCATCACTCTGCCAGTCACAGGATTTGAACTGGCGACCTTCCCATCACAGGCACTGCACAGTCAAACACCATGATTAGTAGGTTCACATATCAGTTTTGAACGGTGCACATTTTTAACCTTTCTCAGTTACAAAAACATTAGGTCGTTACCTGTCTATTAGCAATATTTACCCAGAATCATACTTTCAGGGGGAAAAATATGGATCAAGAACAGTGGTGTCACCTAGTGGCCCTTTTAAACACAGCAAAGGCCCTCTTCTGCTATAGTTCAGGCAGTGCAATCACAAGTTTATCTAAACTGCAGACATGCTTAAAGCTTAGGCCATGACTAAGTGCTCAATCTGCTGAGAAGAACGTTGCAGCAGTGTTTTCACTGGCCTGTATGGCTGTTCAGGTGTGAAATTCATCTAAAAAGAAAAGCGGGCATCCTTTGTCACTAACTGCTTCCCACATCTTTAGCAACCCCACAAGATCACCGTTTCCTTCCTTCCCTGCCAAGTGGACAGCCTGGATTTCCACCCTGGGACAGCTAAGTTGGGTGACCTTTAACTACCAGTAGATTGCTAAAATAAGAATGGAAAGACACTGAGAATTTCGTCCGATGGTAATATGTCAGCTAAGCCTCCCTAAACCCCCCTTGCAGCACTCTGATTTGTCTGTGTAATAAGGCATTCTAAGCACCTGCAATCTTCTCAGATATTTAATTGTATATTATTTCTCCCTGGCTCCTAACATTAGTGGTCTACGGAGGGCACATCCAAAGGATTTTCTCACTGTAGCGGCAGCCTTTGCAGAGCCGCAGGACTATGTGAAATCTATTTTCCCACTGATCTGCGCAATGACAAGGAACGATACGGTGTAGTAAACTTACTGATTTCTGTAGCTGTCCAGAAATAGTAGCAAAGGATCGGTGCAATCGAGCGAATACAAAATGAGCAGCTGCCAAAGCGAAGGTTGGACACTGTTGTCACCCAATTTCTGCACTTATAGACATAGCAATTATCCCTGCACCCTATCACTGACAGTACAGTTTACATTGTTTAAGCACTGTGACCACTGGGGATTATGAAGTGCTCAGTGGCTCTTTCCCCATATGGCACTGAACAAGCAAATGCAGGGACGGCTACAGAGCAGATAGTGAATTACGTGGGCAGGCTAGGAAATAGAAATGAATATACAGAATGATATAATCCTGCCTCACAGTCATAATTAAACCAATTAATAAGAAAATTGTGAGTATATGCTTTCATTAAAATTGTCATAAATTAGTTCTTTTAGCAACGGATTTGGCATATGTGACAGAGAGTCTTCTGAAGGTCAAGCAATTTAATTATTTAGGGTAAAACAGATACTGCTATTAGGTAATTATTGAATGTGAGCAAAGATCATAATCAATAAGCCAGCAATGACAGCCTGCAGCTTGCAGATCTGACAGGGTGGACCTCCCTCACCAATAAAGAACTGCTAGGAGCCTTTCAAGATGTATACTCTAGTCACACACATACTCAAATTGTGCAGGAAAGACCTCTGCCTCTTACCTGTTCTGTTCTATCTGGAACAGCTTGACCAATAATAATTCAGTAATTACCAAGACTTCCTCTTACTTGTCAATCTCTCCCAACAATAACACGCTGAATGCTGTATGTGGCTTTCTTAGCCAACCATGCAATTACCATAGTTTCTGCATTTTTCTGTGCATGACGATGCAGAAATAGCCCAGCTGACATTGATGGCATGAGCAGTGACAGGTTCAGATGTAAGGTGTCCTGCTTCTACAGCTGCCAATGAAACTTTTCCTAGATAAGATAATAATCTTATTGTTGGTCCCCTGGCTGCGTGCCAGCTCAGTTAAAAAAAAAACTGCAGTTGTTCTCAGACATGTAAAAAGGAACTAATGCAGTTTGACTCATTTGCTTAGAAGTATAGTCATGCTTCAGTGGCTGAATTCAAATAAAATGTTTTTTTTTGGGGGGGGGGGCATCTTTTTTCGAGAAACAAAGAATAATGAAGGAATCTTCATCATGAGGCTGTAAGTTAGTTGGATGTATATGGTTTTGCAGGATCAGAATTTCAACCAAGGACAAGCTAAGGGGCATCATATCACAATATTGCTATATTTCTGTGTCCATGATGAAACAAAACCCTGTAATGCTGTAAATGGGTTCTGTCAAAAATTCCATGTTGCACTATGTTGAGCATTCCATTTCATTAGAATTTCAGAGAAACGGGCAAATATAATGATGAAGTAATTATCCGCGTTAGGATCCTCATAGTCTGTGCAGTCTAATCATGACAAAGTTGAACTGGCGAACCCAGCGGCTCAGAATTTCAAAGAACAGAGAAATCTTTGTGCCTGCGCGTGTTGGAAAATGTCAGGAGTCACTGGTGGTGTCTCTTGTAGATTAGCCAGTATACAAATTAATCTCATTGTGTCCCCTCCCCCCTGCAGCCTGCAGATGGGCTCTCCTGGACTTATCCCCAGTGTCCTTCTGAGCACTAGCATGGTGACGTAACCCACTGAGCCACACATCGCCCTTTCCAGCACCATGACAGGCTACTGTTGTGCTACTGTGTGTTTCGCCATAAATGTCAATCCCTATAAACACCTGGCACCATTATGGCACCAGTTATACTTTTTATACCACAGCACTGACTGGTGGAATCCCTGGTTTTGTAGTTGAGGAGTGAAACCTATCAGTCCAGATTACATGGTGTTCCTACTCTAACCAGTAGATGGTGTGATAGCCTCACCTCAACACATCATAAATGCACCTTAGCGGAGCAGGTTCTCTTTGTCTTAGACAACTTTTGTAATGATACTGCTATGAATTACATGAGTGCAATATTCCTCACCCTGCTCCATATCAGAAATTAAATGCCAGACTCTTGTAAGCTTTTTCAAACGTGCTGCACATAAAAAAAGAGGCACGAGAATGACTTCCACTGTGAAAGAGGAAGCAGCCTTTGATCACTGACCCAATTAACAAAGCAATTGTGAATGCAAAACAACAACAAAAAAAAACAGATTGCATAAATGTTTATGGAAATGTTTATAAAGAATACTGTCCTCACTTGAAGGATTTTGATGAATGAAGACATTGTTATATATGCAGGTTCTAGGTTTGAGCTTATGTCTAATGTATAAAACTCTGTGATAAAGGTCCTCTTTCACTTAACTTTGTTAAGCAGTACAGGCACCACAGCAGGACTCGGGCTAATCTGCTCCTCCAGAGTCTTATGGAAAGGTTTCACCTGTTAGCCCTTGGGTAACATCTGTGAGAGCAGGAGGGAGCCGGTATCAAAGACTGAAGGTCACTCATGGTTCACATCCTCCCTGCCCCAGGCTGTCTGCCTGGCACATGAACACCTGAGTTCAGGGTTAGCCATGCAGCATGGTGCAAGTGCGCTAACCGCTCTATCATAATATCTTTCATCTGTAAGTTGCCTCCTCAGCATGGATGGACAGACTGAGGATATAGGTCTTCTGAAAAGTTTGTGTTAATTGTTCCCTTAAGTCTGGAGATGAAATTACACACACAGTCCCAGTGTTTGGATGAGAGATGCAGAAAATCACATATGTTACACAGGACCGTGGGTATGAAATTATTCTGGGGAAATGTTTGGTAGTATCACCTTGAAAGTGAAGCCTTTATCTTTCTTTTGGAGTATATTAATGTTGTACAGCTCAGTAGGTAAGGGATCTGTGACTTTGTCTGAAAGATTGTAGGTTCAAATCCTATGGCTGGCAGAAGATATCATAATACTATTGAGCCCTTGAGTAAGGACCTTGACCCTGTCTGCTTCTGGGCTATTGGAGGGTGGATCACCCTATTCCTCTCACCTGTAGTCCTACATCACTTTGGACAAAGGTGTCTGGTAAATACATCAGTGTAGATGAAACTCATGTAACACTGAGCTGGACATATTTTTTGAACACTTGATGAATGTTTCTTTAGAAATAAGCTTCTCTGCAGCATTTGTCTTTGAAGTTTCATTTCCAAAATCAAATGTCGGAAGCCAGTCAAGCCTTCCAACATCAATATTAGCTGACAAATTCAGTTGATTCAATGAGTCATATGCCACAGCCCACCCCTCCATGTATGCCAGAGCAGTCCTGATCTCGCAGAAGTGATCCTGCAAAATATTGCTATGGAGAGCAAAATTAAGGACTGTAGAGTAAATCCCTCATCCTCTTCCTAAATCTTACGAAGCCATGGACCAAAAGGAGATAATTACCGCTTCAGAATAACTTCCCTAAGGAAAACCATCCAAATGTTTGTAACCAAAAAGGCTTAGGAAGATATCAGTGAAGGAAACTTGGATCCACTGGATGCTTAAATGTTCAACTTGGTCTTAGTAAACAGGGATCTATGCTTGGCAACCTGAAGCACTACTCCACGGGTGCTGAATTAGCTGCCCCCTGCTATGTCACATTGTTACATATGGGTTAAATGCAGAGAACACATCTTGTTGTGGTGTGTCAGCAACGACAATTGATCACTTAATGACCCCTGCCCAGCAGGGGGAACCCTGGCAGCATATTTGATAAAGTGTCTACTTGAACCAAGGACATAAACAAGGGACGTACAGAAGTTCTCTGTTAAGTATTACCACTAGTTAGCGGCTGTCCAACATCCTCCATGACTTGTATCCATTTTGTCCCGATCTTAGCTCATTGCATGGTTCTCAACTTTGTCTCTAGTCTTGGCCCCTCAGTTCATGGATATACTTTCAACTCTAGACTTCTATCTCATTCTAGTCCCTGGTTTTGACTTTCCTGTTGGCAGTTTTAACTCAGATTCCACCAAGCCATCTGGATGTCACCGTTCGGCACTACTCCTAGGCACCAAATGTTGGATTAATTCCGTGCTATGATCCATCCCTGGATGTTCCAGCTGTAGACTGCGCCATGGCTCGGGGCCTGTCACAAGCACAACAGGATCTAAGTGGGTCTCAGACTTTAGGGTAACTATCATAACCATTTCCATGTCATTATTCCCAGCCTTGTGCTTGTAGCTTCCAGAATAAGTTACAGACCCTGCATATGTGGGTCTTGATGGATAGATGGACTAATTACATATAAAGGAATGAAACTGTGTCAATGACCTTGTGGTGAGCCATAAAACTGCATAGTAGAGCTTAAGACCTGACAGGAATAGTGAACTACTGATGCATTTGTGGCAGGACATAAATAATTCGCTAAGTGAGGCACTCACCCTCAAACCAGCAGTTGATTGGAACCTGTGTATTTACTTGCACATACATTGACTCTTCTCAGGGTTTTTTTGGGTCTACACAAAGTTGTTTCAGAATGCAGCTATAAATATGTTTGGGTCTGGGCATGCTCTGTTCTTCTTTGCTAATCTGTTCTTGATAGCAAGCTCCTGCCTGATTTTCAGGCACAGGTTTTGACTGATTCCAATTAATTCCTCCTGTCAGCCTCTTTCTTCCCTGCCAAAGAAGAACAGCATGGAAAGATCACCCCCCCCACTCCTCCCCCAAATAGCACATAGACAAGCTGGCTGTCCAAAAGAAAAACACGCACAAAGCATTTAAATGCATCTCCTCTTTCATATGCTTTACCATTAGGCGCCAAGCCAAAGTTGTTAAGTAAGATTCCACTGCATTCAGCAACACCACAGCAGTCAGTATTACTTCAAGGTACCGCGGTAATAGCACAAGACTTGTGTGGGCTTCTGTTCGGAAGCGGCAAAAGTACAGAGATGGGGAGTGTACCAAGTAACGTGATGAAGGGGGACAAGTTGTTACAGCTACTATTATTAATGCTAGTTGAATCCTGTATTCTCTATGTAATACTTTAGTGCTATAACCCAAGATGCAAAGAACTACAGAGAGAAGGCCAGCAAACTAAAATCAGTTTGAAGAAGTATTCACGTACTCAAAGAAAGTGAGATGGTCAACTATCTTATGCAAACTGGGCTCAGCCAGTATCTTCAAAAAAAATCCAAATTATCTCTGAAAAACACTGTAGCTATCTGAAGCAAACAGGCCTGTGTAACTATCTCCAGGTGCAATATAGGCAGCTTGGCATGTTTGACTGATACTGTACAAAGATACTTTATTCATCATTGTAGGGAAATTGTCTTTTCATCTGTCACACCTTGTTCTCCATGAGACACACAGTGCAGGGTTGCTCAGGTCCAACACTTCTGGAGCAATTGGGGTTAAGGGTCTTGCTTAAGGGTCCAACAGTGGCATCGCTCTGGATTTGAACAAGTGACCTTCTGATTGTGAATCCTAACCCATACAACCACAAACTGCCCTCAGAAGTGGCGATTTGGCAATAATATGCAACATCCAGTGTAGTCCCAATGCATCCATTAGCATAATACGATAAATAACATACTGATTATAAGTGCAATTTACCCTTTAATGCATCTGTGGGTTATTTGAGATATTGCTAATCTTTACACTCTCCTTCATCTCTGTCATGGCTGCCCTCATAAAGATATGCTTCAGTGTGCCACCACTGACAGAACCATTACAGCAAAGCCACACAGATTAGGCTTTCATAGCAATGTTTTCTACAGAGGGCATTTAAGCCCAATTCTTTTAAATTCCCACTCCGTTTACCCGGGAAAAACAGGGCATTAATTATTATTTAATGTAATCAGCACCATTCTCTGGCCAGAACCCCTAAGCCACAAGCTTATCTCAGTTGTACAATAGAGTATGCTAAATAATATAACATGCGACATATATGAGAAATATTAATAAATGCTGCAGGGATTAGGCAACAAGTCATATTTAACACATAAAGATGTCCCGTTCAAATATTATATTGTCAAATATTATAATTATATTCATAGTATTTTTTTTTTAATTCTTCTGGCAAAGATCATTAATGTGTATGGAAGTCCGACTATGAGGAGTGAACGCTGGAAGTGCAGGGTGGTGCTGTTGGTGTCGATGCAGAGAAATCCATTTTCCAAGCTTTCTTTGACAGTCTGGCAAGCGGCCCGATCACTCAGAGGGATTCATTCACCCACTCGCAGCACTGAGGCAGTCCATTGTCATTGTGATGGCACTTCAATTTCAAATGTCATTATGGTGAATATCAGAGATAAAGCCATAACTGACAAAGGGCTGAGAGATCACTACTGAGCTTCTTTTTGGAACTGTACCTTCACCTGTGGTACCTACACTCCATCAAAGGGACCCACTGTCACCCATTACATTGTCGAACACAGGGCTTAGCAATGTAGGTAAATGTTTAGATGGATTTATTTTAAGTTCTGTTTAAATAAACATAAGGGGGACTGCTGTCGTAATTTTACTTATTTTAACCGTAACCTCTTCAGTATATATTCCACTTCAAAAATGGGTAAACGTGTCCCGCTGAGGAATATCTTGCTAAATGCAGTATAGTCAAAGCCACAGCCTTCATTCATGTTGCTCATGTTGTTTTTGAAAAGGGGGCTTCGCCTTTCAAACAGAGGAGCACTAGATGAGCTATTTGCCAAAGTCCTTCTCTTTTCACCGTCTTAGTATGCCGGCAAAAAGCAACAACAAAAAAACAGTGTCCTTCATCAGGGAAACTGCAGACTCGAAGAACTGAAACAGTAAAAGCAAATAAGCTGATCAATGAAGGAACCCAAACAAATAAAGCGACATGTCATAGACCCCCCCCCCCCCAAAAAAAAAAAAACCCAGATACCTATTGTCACGCCCAGCCCCGATCGCCCCCATGTGGACCACACCTCCGTGTTAACCCCGTGTGGAATCCTCCCGTTTGCCA
>JAODLD010000008.1:3134185-3147945 GCA_026781065.1 Mormyrops boulengeri | reverse complement strand
GTGCGCCCGGAAGCGCGACTCCCCGATGGCCACCGTGCAGTCGCATAGAAAGCCGGTTTCGCGCGGCTTTCTCAGCTGATCCAGCAGGTGCTGGCCGTGAGGGAGGGACGGCATGGCCGGGGAGCTGTCGCTGACTAAGACTCTTTAACCCATAAACTTATATGTAAAACTGGGGCGGGGGGCAAGGTGACATTTTGTCAGGGGCCCAGAATTTCAAGATACACCCCTGACTCTTAATTAATCATAATCCACTGATTTCTGTAAATGACTAATATTTTACACATTTCTGCTTGCATCATTGAATGGGATGTATTTAATGCCACACAATGTGCCGCACACACGCACACACACACACACACACACACACACACACACACAGAGCGCAAAACCCCACAGCACCATAAACTTTATTATAAAATCTCGATCACACAGCTGAGTTTTTAGTGATACAGAAATCCTGAGCTTACTTAATTGGGTATACTGCATATTGTGTTCCCTTTATTTTGGTGGTTTTGCCTTTGTTGTTTCTGTTAATTAATAAATTCCTTGTCTGGTGAGCTGCTAAGTGGATCATCACCGTCTTTTTCTCACCTGCACCATGCCACGCCGTAACAGTCTGTGACTTCACACCTCAATTCACAACAGTGTGCAGGCATGTTACTTTTGTCCAAAGCAACTTAAAAATAAGGGTCAGACAGGATTTCTGGAGCAATTTGGGTTAAGGGCCTCACTGAAGCACATAATGATGAAATCACTGATAAGAGCAGGATTTGAACTACTGATCACAGGCAAGAGTCCTACTCTGCAGAGCCACACACTTCTGACAACCTTCAAAAACACATGATTAAGTGAAATGGAATCAGTAACTTGTCTATAGTGCATTAGTGTATGCCCAGTGATAAACTGGAAACCTATCCAGGGTGGAAACCTATCCTGTTACATATCAGCTACAGCCCTATGCTGGATAATTTATCATGGATGATAGATGAACGTGAAAATATGGATGAAGATGTAAATATGATAGCCATTGTCTTTTTATAACCTAAATCTAATGTACTTCACATAGTTGTTCGCCATGCATGTATACTTTGATTTTATAGGGAAATAGTTTTTAAATCAATTCCCAAAACCTGTGAGTTTTTGGATTATTTAAGCCCTGCTCCTACTGTTCTTGAAAACAGGGTTTGCTGAGTCTGTATCTACTTGCAGTGTGGGTATAATTAGCTTCACTGTGTCCATTTAGATGCTCATTATGAACCTTGCACCTCTATACTTTCTCAAATGGGACGGTCACTGGATCGGATTGACTAGACAAGCAAACAACTGGGTCTGGGTCAACAGCTCTTCAAGGATCACAGGGTGAGCGCTAAAACCACGGCAGATAGAGAGATTGCCCCAATTCAGTTCACCAGTATCTTCTAAACCATCAAATAATCAGTACAAAAACAATTATGTAGGGACTACGTATAAACATCCTTCTTGCATTTGATATTTAACGATTTAACGTGATTGAGCACAGTTTTGTAAACTCCAAGATGACTTCCAAGTTTTTAAAATTTCCGTCACATATCAAATGTTTCTGAGAAACTCAAACTGTAAACACCCAGGGGCATTTATACAGTTTTTGTATTGAATTTAAATCTCAAACCGTTCCTCTTGTTCTAGGTTCTGGGAATACAAAGGAAGCCAAAACTACGTTTTAATAAAACCAGGACAAACAACTCTGAACAGCTGGAAAACAGCAGATCCTAGCATGCGCCTCCGGTGGATCTGTGAGAACAAGGCCCTGCTATTCTGAAGTCCATTAGCAGTCCTGGCTCTCTGCTGGTCTGCTGGATGGAGGCCTGCTGAGACAACCTACCTGTGGAACAGTTCAACCTTTCTGCCTTCAGATAAATTTCTTTTGTAGATATTAAAAAGCAGTTAAAAGTCACAAAAAGCTAATAAAAGCTTGGAAAGGAGCAGCACCTGGGATCTCGTTTATTAACCATGCATACACACATTTTTATGCATAGAAGGGCATTTTTCAATTTCCTCCTGGGCATATAATAATATGCATATATTTATGAACCCCCCTGATCATGCATATGCACAAACCCCTTGTGGCAGAGAAGTGTAACTGAAGCAAACAGATTGGCACATAGAATACACATAGACTCCCACGTAATCATCAACCCTGACAGATAAAATGAATGAGCGATTTCACACCACAAGACCTTTTTTTCGGAACCCCAACCCTTTTTTAGTCTATTCTCCAAGCTAAGTACTTTTCATTCGAACACACGTACAGCGATAGCTTACTGATTAGTTGACCACAAGCACCACCGCTAACTTGACGTTATGTGGAAATGTGCGGAAAAGAGATACAATTAGTGGAGCAAAAATTGAGCAGATGGAATTATTTTTGTACCTCATTTACATTTCATGAATATGTTATTTTGCTTGCATTTCCATTTTTCTGCATCATAAAATTTGATCGATAATCAATATTGTTTTATCTAATATCGGGGGTGAAATTTGCCAGCGCTTATTACGAGAATACATTACATCATGTTTTGAAACTTGAAACCAGGGACCAGGTCATGGAACTTGTAAAAGCACCTATTGATCTATTTATGTCCATGAAATATATATGCAGACAGATCATGCAAATGACAAGGAATCGTTCCAAAGTAATATAAGGTCCATGTCCAAGGAAATAGACTATATAGACAAAAGTATTGGGAAACCTGGCCATTACGCCTACAGGAACTTTTATAAGATTCCATTGCATAGGCATTAATATGGAGTTGGTCCCCCCTTTGCAGCTATAACAGCTGCCACTCTTCTGGGAAGACTTTTTACCAGATTTTGGAGTGTGTCTGTAGGACTCTGTGTTCATCAATCCAGAAGAGCATTTGTGCGGTCAGGTACTGATCTTGGATGTGAAGACCTGGCTTGCAATCTCCATTCTAGTTCATCCCAAAGGTGTTCAGTGAGGTTGAGGTCAGGCTTCTGTGCAGGCAAGTCAAGTTCTTCCACACCAAACTCACTAAACCATGTCTTTATGGACCTTGCTTTGTGCACTGGGGCATAGTCATGCCGGGACAGAAGTCTTTTCTCACAGCTTTTGGATGAAATGAAGTGCATCTTTGATTGATCTAAATATGGCAGGGAAGCCGTCCATGCAACACTATACTGCCTATACTACTGTCTGCCTGCCGTACTATCCTGGGGATTTGTGAGGTCCACCTACTGTGTGCTCTGTGATGGGTTGGCACTCTGTCCTGGGTTATTCCCTGCCTTGTGTCTGTAGGATAGGTTCTGCATCCCCTGTGACCCTACATAGGACAAGTGGTTTCAGAAAATGGGTGGATGGAATGACCATGACCTAATGTTAGACTTCCTCAGTATATGTTAACATTACTGGCAACCAAAACTTACTTAGTCCTCATGTAATCCAACGAAGATATTTCATTGAATTTGTCAAAGTCCACAGAAATGATACTTATTTCCAAACTGGACTGAGGAAGTTTTGGAAATTTTCTCTTCAATACCGGATTGGTAAACTACCTTTGCGGATTTACCAGGGAGCTTAGTAGCAAGTACAAATGATCTCAAATAACTTTAGGAGAGTTCTTATGGAGACAAGGATGTGATGCAGGTTCATGGGCTCCATGTCCAATGATGCGTGGGGTAAAGTATTCAGTGTTCCTTCCCTCCAGGAGAAAGTTATCAATAGAATTGGACATCTGGATGAATCTAGATTGGTGACATCACACGAAAGGTTAATTCAGTCTGCAGAATTGGCTGAAATCCACATTGATACTTAGTAAGTAGAGCAAGTTCATTCCAGTCACTACTGGTCCCCAAGGTGTGGAAGTCTAAGGCTTAGTCAGCCAGAGTACGATTACTCCAAAGTGCATATTGTCAAATTGTCCAGAGCACATCTGTAGCTATGTACAATTACCATTCTTCTGCTAATCCTATTCATACTCATACTGACAAATTCAAATCGTTCTTTCCTGTAAAACAATCAGAATTTTTGCACCACTGATTAGCATGACCCTGTTAAACATGTTAGACTTGTCTCTTAGGCTCGGATATGTTCGAAAACTTTGAAGCTAGAGAATATTTAACCCGCTAACATTTTACCATTCTACATAGCATGATGCTTGCAATTCTCAAATAGGGTATCATTGAGTTTCAGCAGTGGTTCAGACATATTGAGTCCTAGGTTCTGATTCGATGGTTAGCATTAGCCATGTTTATAATAGTGTAATTAGTACCTGTACTAAAGAAATGTAAGACCGAACAACTTTCAAAAATGAGGCACCACGATATCTTTCCAGTACCAGTATCCCATGTAACACTAGTCCACACAAACTCTGAAATATTTGGTAAAATGTCGATCTTCTTATACGTGAAGCATGAATGAATAAAAATCGCTGCGATGCATACCTGATAAATCTATGTCTGTCATTGTACCCAAATTGAGTAAGCCACAAAATAAAGACATTAATCATGAATTCCATACTGCTGTGCGATAGCACTTTCCTTCCTGCTTTCTTGAAAACAAAAAGGTTGCATGGTGATGCCGAAAGCGCGCTCTCTCAGGCCGGGATCGTCAATCGCAATGTGAAAGCAGACCAGCCGGTGGAGTGGGGAAGGGGAGCAATCATGCTTGGGCACGGTACAGAATAATAACATCCATGGGCCCTTCAGCAAGGCTGTTAACCCCCCCAGCTTCATGGCCCCGCTATGGGTGGCTGCCCTTCACTGTCAAGCTTGTTCTCGCCTACATACTGTATGTGTCTGCGTGACATGGAGAGAAAGATAGGGTAGGCAAAAAGAGAACTTCCCCACGGGGATCAATAAAGTATGATAATGATAATAATAATAATAATTATTATTATTATTATTATCATTATTATTATTACTACAAGGCAACCAGGCCAAGTGCGAGTACACCCCTAGAGATTTACTGGTCTCTTACAACCATCCTTGCCTGCTTCAATCTCAAAGAGCAGGATATCTATTAGTACTTAGAGTAGAAAGAACTACGGCAGGCTGCAGAACGTTCTCTTACAGAGCTCCGCAGCTGTGGAATAGTCTCCCAGTGGATGTGTGAGATTCAGGCTCACCCCCAACATTCAAGTCTAATCTAAAAACACACTTGTTTCGTCTAGCCTATAGGGACTCTAGTTCTAGCTCTAGGTAACTGTTCACCCCCAATTAAGCCTACAGTGTGAGGTGCAGAGTCGGGTGGAGATTGATGCCATTGGCTTTGGACGGACTGTACTGTCAGTGTTGTCACTCTATCTTCACACTCCATCATGGAATTGGAGTGCTGATGTTTCAGGGACTCCCCATGCCTGCGTTCCCACCTCCCTCTCCCTCCTACTTACGCAGCCATAGCTAAATCTGCCCTAGTTTACATATTGTACTCACCTAACTGTTTGTACTGCCCCTAGTCTCCCCTACTTTGGCTAATGCACTTTTTTATTTCCCCCACCCCTCCTGGGGTGTGCTGCCTGGAGACCCCCCCCAAATAAAAATCAAGATATTCTGCTTACCGTGCTACCAGTGACACCTCTACTACCTGTGACACCTGCCCGCCCTTGTGCCTGTGACGTCCTTCTGGCCTGCCCACCCTTCTGCCTGTGACGTCTCTCCTGTCCAGCACCTGCCTGCCATTACCTGCCTGTCCTCCGCATTGAGACACAAATCTTAAAATCTGGACTGTGTAAACTAGGATTTTGCCATCTTGTTAATTTGACTTCCTCTGCCAGCCCCAGGAGAATGGGCTCCCCCTTTGAGTCTGGTTCCTCCCAAGGTTTCTTCCTTCTATGAATTTTTTCTTTGCCACTGTCACCTGTGGCCAGCTCACTGGGGGCTTCCGGCAGGGATAATGTAAAGCACTTTGAGACAATGTAACGTTGTGGAAATGCCTTATACAAATAAAATGAAATTGAAGTGAAATTGAATTTGGTCCAGAAATGCTTTGGGTGGTGGGTCACGTATAACTAACCTCATTAGAATACCCTTGCACTTATTTGGATGTCCGTCTTATCTCTCAGGCATGGCCATCCACACAGATGACAGTGAAGCTGAAATGGTGGAAACAGAAGGATTGGCCGCAGTCATCTTTGACAGAGGTAGGGAAGGTTGAAAGTTTTGCTGTACTTACACCTCGTCAGCTCCTTGACAGCCGTATGTTTGTAATGTGCTATTTGCCTCACTTGTATGTCACTTTGGACAAAGGTGTCTGGAAAATAAAGTAATTCAATTCTGCACTATCTACAGTACCATACATGCATTCTTTCATGATAGACTTCTGAGATTCAAGTGCAGAGAAAGGAGGTTTAATGCTGCACGACAAAGACAGAGAAATACTAAAAGGCAGTTCAAAAGTCAGGGTTAAAACACAAGGCAGTACAAAAACCAAATCTAAACCATGATCAGAGAGCAGGGTCAGAAAACAAGAGAGAACCTAGGAATGAGAAGTCAAACCAGAAACACAGCAAGCCAATGACTTCATAAACGTTCTACTGTTTTTTTCTACAGTAAGATCCTTACACCCTTATGTTAATTAGAAGTGATTACATGTGGTTAATATTCAGGGTGTGTGGTCTTGTTGGGCGTGGCTACAGGGAATGTTGATCGATGACAGGTGTTACTCCATTTCAACATCTTTATCTCCCCAATGAGGCCAAGAGGTAATCTTTGTGAATCTGCAGGTGACTGCTCAAGCCAGTTTCCTTTTAAATGAGCTCTCCAGGGCCCAACCATGCTTACCTGTCTTAGCAAGTTAGCGCATTCCTTGGTGAAAACCTATAAGAACCATTAAAGTAGTAATAACGGTTCCTTAGAGGTTCCATTAGAGTGACACTTGAATGATTCTTTATAATAGCACCACTCAATGCTACTTGTTCTTAGTCAAAAGGAAGAACTGTTACTGCTGTGAAATAGGGAAAGGAGGATGTTGTTTAACATCTAGGAGGCCAGAGAAAAGGGAAATCACCCTTGAATTTAAGCGGAATTTATAGTTGGACTGCATAATGAATTCTTGTCTCAAACATTTGTCCTGATCCATAGTAGAAAAAAAAAGAAAAACAGTAATTAATAGTAATTACTATTAATAGTAATAGTAATAGTAATTTATAGATTTTGGACTGAAAATAAGTGTTCACAGATTTTTAATGCAACAGCAGCCTGAATTGAATTTGGATTTTGATCATTTGCAAACACACTGTTCAAGTAGCTTAAACATGAGTAAGACTCAGAATGTAGCAAGGCAGCAATTAAACACCCTGTCAAACTGCACCCAGATGTCATTCTCCATAACTTTTTTTTTCTCAAAAAAAAGAAGAAAAAAACAGCTCACCCTTGCTTTACTCTTGGCACTTTGCTGTTGCATGGACTCCTGAAGATCAAACTGAGGAGGGACATGGTTTTCGAGAGTCCTCTCCCTATACAGTTAGACTGTAGTTGATGCATTTTTTTTTGCCTTTCATCTCACAAATGTTTCACTGTGCACAAACGGGTCTGGATACCAGAAGATACTTGAACATGAGCCATTTTCCTTGGTCCATCATCTGAACATGTACCTTTACTTTAAACAATTTAATTCCAGACTTTAACCTGTCTAAAGGCAACAAAATGCTTTCGTATTACATATGTTATTTCATTCTGAATCACAATCACACCAGTCAAACGTATGGATGCAGCCAGTGTACAAAACACGGGGGGGTCCGACGCCCCCGATTAACCCATGAGGTATTGCGCAACAATAGGGAGATGGGGACCCCCCCAAATATTGATGGGTATTTCGCACACTGGATGCATCCCAAAACCCTAGGTTAATTTGACGCTTCAAGAAAATTTCAATAAATGAAACAGCACTGATTCACACATGCAGTTTTTCTGTCATTTGTGATCTACGTAATATATAATTGCACACTAAGCATTTAATTTCATTTAAAGAGAGTATTTCTTTGGTTATCAACAAACCCCTCAGGCAAATCACATCAGACCTGCACAGAACACATTTTGAGTCGTCCTGTTTAGCTGTGGTAGCATGCGGTACTCGTAGGCTTGTTCTACTTGTGGCACAGAATCTCTCTGCTAGCATATTGCACTTGCTTTATTACCTAACTAATGAAGGCAATAGGTAGCCATTCAGCCTCATACTTATGGGCTGGGCACTAGCGTCCTGTCCTTAACTCTTTGTTTGCAGGGTTTGTATTCCCTCTGGATGTACTGTGAGTCTGCTCTCGGTACTCCAGTTTCTCCTACTTTCCAAAAACATGAAATGAGGCGAACCAGCATCTCTGAATCACTAGCATAGCCTTCAGGATCACCCTGACCCTCACTTATTTGCTGCTTCATTATAAGTCTTGTTTTTTCTCCATTTTTTAAACGTGAATGTTTTACTGAAGAATTATTGTTTAAGTACTTTGCTCAAGGGTACGATATCAAGCCAGCTGTCAGGATGTCTGTGTCCTTTAACACTGTACTATTATGCTGTACTACAGACATAGCTACTACCTTTGTAGCATAGCTTACTACAAAGACGTCATTCCCCACTGTAAGAACAGACCACTCACAAAGGCAAAGTGCAACTAATGTAAAATGTTACTCTGTATTTCTGGGGAAAAAATGATCATTGTGACATTCTAAAAAATTAATGAATATATAAACCTTTCAAAATTCTAAAACCTTTATTTTGCTCTGGTCTCAGGGGGATATAGAAGGAAAATAGCAAAAAATATTAATCATTTCTGCAAAATATGGAAGTCATATTGTAATGCCCTGTTGATCTATGCTTGGAGTAACTAGATTTTGCCATTATTACAATACTGTAGCCTAACAGCATTTTGGGGAACCTCCACAGCTCACGTCCCATTGTAGCGTCTTGTTAGGCTCAGCACCTACCTTTCATGTCTCCTCCCCATTTGGCCAGCAGCTGTTTTTCTGTTATCCGGGATCCACTTAATATATAATTGCACAGCAGTTGCTAGCAGTGAGATTCTTGTTTTTTGCTCCTTGTCTCCTGTTTAGTGTTTATTAATTTTCCTTAGTCTCAAGTGCTGTTTAATTATACCATACCCGTTTCTTGTTTGCCGAGTCCTTGTGATTGGTTAATTGGGTATGATTCTCACCTGTCCTGCATTGTGTCTTGTTAACTGTGCATTTAAGTGTTCTTTGATGATTCATTGTAGTCGAATGTCTGTGTTCAAGTTCATTCCTGTGTTGTTGTTGTTGTTGTTGTTGTTGTTGTTGTTGTTGTTGTTGTTGTTGTTGTTGTTGTTGTTGTTGCTGCTGCTGCTGCTGCTGCTGCTGCTGCTCTGTTTGGGGTTTCAAGTTCTGCTCCCTGTGTTGCTCTTTTCCCCTCAGTGTTACCTTTTGATATTTTTGTAGTTGCTTCTTGCTTTCCCTCCTCTGTTTTTGACCCCACCTGGTCCTTTTGTTTGGTAGTTTACCCAGTGTGTTCAGTTTTCCCCAATAAATCCCTTGGAGCTTTTAAGGGGATTGTCACCTTCTTTTTCCCACCCGCACCATGCTACGCCACATTGTCTGTCTGAGACGGGGAGCTGCATAGTCAACTGGAGTCTTAGGCATCGCTCTGATATTCTCTTTGGTCTCTGTGCCAGACACTTATCAGGGCCCTGGTCTTATTAGCAGAATTACAGAGATCAAACACAGTGGCTGACAAGCAGGACAGAATGAATATGCTTGCTGGGCAGAAAAAAAGGCACAACGGCAGCATCATGGGGGCTGGTCAATATGCTGTGAAGCTCACTTCAAGTTTCAGAGAATTCTTTCCTTCCTTTGTTTTGCTTTTCACATCAGGATGGTCTTCGATGTCCTCATACCAGTGTATAGGCATCGGGTTTACAGAGCATCCGGGGTAGTCATAGACTTTTTTGAGACATTTCTCAGCTCTCTACACAAAGTAACTACCTGTGAGAACAGCAAATTAATAGATATTTCCCCCTTATAGGCTTGAATTGAGATTAACATGCAAACATAATCCTAAATTGCATCTGGAAAGTTGAGAATCTATAGTAGACTAAGACTAACCTATTCACAAAATTTGAATTTTTCTTTAAAAGTTTGTTGGCCTGTTACGAGGACTCTGTACCAATCAGTCACACAGAAAGAGCAGCTCCAGCATAAAGTGTGACAGACAGTCACACTTAATCACATTCATAACGCTCCTGATATGACATAGCCTGCACACTGAAGGGAATTAGCCTATATAGTGACACCGATGTCCATCCTTATCATTCAGACCAAACTGGACAGCCTTTCTGTTGTTGTGTATTCAATAGATGCTTTCACACTGAAGTTTTGGAACCTAGTCCCTGGTTACAAGTTCCTGGGCTGTCTCGCCCAGGGACTTTTGAAGCTCGTTGCCACTTTCGTGTGTTGCTTTCAAACTGCACAACCAGAACCAGGACCTTTATGCTAAATAAGCATAAAAATCAAACTTGTAGGTTAAACTTCACACGTAATTAGAAATTACCCCACAACCCCAAAACAATGGAGAATGAACAAGTTGCTTCGTTAAGTTATTTGTTAGTTACTGAGGGAGAGCAATTGCGAACAAAATGGGACACAGCTATTTTTAAATATTTTATTCATACCAGGGGCATCAGAAGCATTTTGAATGTGGGGGGGACACACTGGCAGTGAACTAATATTTTGTGTTAAATGTGCGGGGGTCCAAACGAATAATTATGAAATGTGAGGGGGGCACATCGGTTACGTCCATGATTCATACAACCTGCGACATGTTTATATTTCATTATTGACTCTGGCAGCCAGACTGATCTTTCAGTTTCACAGAATAAAAAATGGTGTAACGTATTCCACTAATAAGCGCTGGCCACTTTCACTGCCCACACCGGTGATATTAGACAAAAGTATACTTGTTATCAATCAAATTTTCTGATGCAGAAATATGGAGATGCAAGCAAAAATGTACTCATTAAATGTACCTGAAGTACAATGGTAATTCTGCACTTCTGCGTAACTTCCAAGTTAGTGACAGCACTTGTAGCCAACCAATCAGCAAGCTATTGCTGCAAGCACTTCCCAAATAGTTTGTGCTTGAACCAAAAGTACCAAGTCTGGAGCAGGCACTAAAACAGGGTTCCACAACTGTCTCCAAGGAACTACAATCGGGCCAAATTCCAGATGAACGCAACAAAAGTTACTCATTCTGGAAGAAGGTTCTGGTTCCAGAAAAAAGTTCCTGCGGAGTGAAAGCATCTATGAAACTTTCCTCCTGGAATTCTTCCTGGGGTGGGTCTGAAGACCATTTTCATGTAGAGCAGACCTGGAAATGGGCAAAACCACTGAGCTATTTTTACTGCCTAGTGCATTCATTAATAAGCTGAAAAATGCCTTAGGTTTTATGTTTGAGTCCTATCACAAATAACACTGCTGCATCCATACTAGCACAAAACGGCGAGTCCAACAAAATTATTATTGATTCAGAATATAGGACATATACATATTTTTAAATGGCCCCTGCTGACATGGTGAAGCCCAGATTTGGCCCTCCACAGAAAATAACAGCCCAAAAAAAGAAAATGTGTTTATTACATCATGGCCCATGGGCAATGGCAGGAGAGAGTTTGAGATTTGGGGGGGGACGCAATAATTTACATGCAACATTCTGTTTATTGTGGGGATGAATGAAGACGAATTAAATAGTGGATGGGACATGCCCTCCAATACTTCAGAATTCAGGAATTTTATAATGTGAACAGATTGTAGACATATTACATATATACCTCTCAGTTCACCCTGATAATGTCGGTGCAGACAAGACCGGCAATGTTTTTCTGTGCATATCATAACAGTTTGCAGTTCTCTAGGCATGGTTTTGCACCACACATGTGTGTGTGTGTGTGTGTATTTACAACTTATTGTATGTGCCTGATGTCTACGAGGAGCTGAGTGGACATGATGAGAAATGGGACAAAGGGGATTTCATTACAAGAAGGAGAAGCCGGGGTCCTTCCGCAGAGAGCAGATAGAAGCCCAGAGGTCTACTTTATCAGATGTGGGGCTGACAGCAATAGGTCAAAATATCTCTAAACAGCAGACACTTCAGTAATTAAGATCTGACTTGGTTTCTAAAAACTGATGCCATAGTTGCGGGGAGGAACGTTTTCTGACTAATTACTTCTCCTAGGCGAAAAACAACTGCCATGTAGAAGGACTATGACCACAATAAAATCAATTGATTGATGACCGAAAGAATGTGTATGTCAAAGAGCGATTCAGCAAGTAGAAGGAATTATGTGACTATTAGGGTCAATTTATAACAGCAGCCTTTATTAGGTTATTTAGTAAATTTCCTTCTGCGCTTCACAAGCAACCAAGAGTTCGACAAAGGACTTGGTAGTGTTCAAAGACAGCTTGGTTTGTAAGCAGTTTTATTTTCCATGAAGAAAATGACCTGTCTGCCACACTTTCAGTATCAGCTTATCAGACCCAACTGATGCATTTTTTTGGCACACTCACAATAAGTAAGTGTTCTAAGGCTGAATTTTTCAATTTACCATCATTTCATATGTCTGAGGGTTGATTTGGTTCAAGAATTTTTATATCATGCAGGATAAATGTACTGAAAGCTATGTTTCATTTAATAAATATGGGAGAGACTGTGTGTGGGTTGCAGTCTTCACAAAGAGAAGAAAAGGTGCATTAGTGTGATTAATGTAGCATATACAGTGTCCCGTATGAAATCTCTAGACCCAGTAGACTAAAGCAAAACTCAACAGGCTAGAAGTATGCATGACGCATCCAGCAACAACGCTGAATAAATGCACCACATATGCATAATGAGGACATAATAGATTAAAAATTCAAGAATCATTTTAGGGATAAGAAATTAGTTAGGTAAATGCCCCACCCCATATTAAGGCATGAATTAAGATTTTATAGAAGTTACACTTCTATAAAAGTATATTCAGAGACATTACCTGTGCAGGAAATCAGGCAGGTCTGGTTGGTACCAGGCTCTGCAGAAGATACATGCAGCCCTGACTTGCTGAAATGGGTTTGCACAGCTCCCCTGGGTGGTGCTGGTTATCACCACAAATCGGTCAGTCGAGAGGAAGGTGCTAAGAAACAAAGACAACAGTCAAGCATTGAAAAAGGCTTCATGTTATTTGTACAAAGTAGGACACACAAGGAAAAATAAATACATTTGCAGAAACATTTTAAAGCAGTTTTTTTTTTTTTTTTTGCTAAAGCCAGATATTCCCGCTTTTCATTATCTCAGCATATATAAATCATTTCTTAAATTTCCCAAATGAGGGCAGGACATAAATTATTGAGTGGCTCTTGCCTCTGCGAACAACCAGTTACAGCACTGACGCTCCATAGTCCAAATTACTCAGCCTATGAGCAGTTATTTAGAAAATAGGTCTAAACATGGGCACCAAAAAAATAAATGAATAAACCCACATGCTATTCTTCACACAATAGCCTGTATCAGCGGAATTGCCTGTACATAATGGGAGAGGGACAGGATAAGACAATTTCAAGAAACAGAAGTATATTACTTTTCTTAAAAAGGCACCAAAGGTCAGCGAAAACCATAAAGCAACATATAAAGCAGATCTATCACTATACTAGACTCTTGCAGCCTCACACAGGTTCCCTGAAACAGTCCTAACTTCCAGGTATATAAGATTCTAACAGGTCAGGATGCTGTTCAGCTAAATTTCAATATTAGTTTAAATACTAGAACTCGT
>JAODLD010000008.1:3114839-3134062 GCA_026781065.1 Mormyrops boulengeri | reverse complement strand
AGTTAAGTTCTCCCCAAACAAGCTTGATGGGCCGAATGGCCTCCTCTCGTTTGTAAATTTCTTATGTTCTTATGTTCCCAGTTCTACCTAAAAACCCATCCATATGACCCCGTTTAAATCCTAATTCACTCAACAGCCTAACCAAGGACAGTTGGGTTTCGTTAGATGTTTATTAGGTCTGTATTTGAAACCTCTCCCTTTCCCCCAAATAATGCACTATAAAATACCCACAATTTCAAAAAGTAACTTAGATGATAATAATGACTGCTGCAAAGACATAGGTTTGTATTTCTCTACTTTTACACTTAGCGAGCGCCAAAATTTTTATTATAATTAAAAGAAACCAAAGAAACATTTGATGATGGTTTGAAATTATAGATGGCATTATTCCATAAGTATTAACAACAATGGCTGCCTACCAATTGTTAATGATGATGTTGACTGGATTTAAAATTTAAAATACAAATAAACATCTTACAACAGCTATATAGTTTAGTGTGACTCAATTTGCCTCAGTTTAATCAGTGATTTTGTCATTACGATCAAATTTCACTTAATACTTAAAACACTTAAATGCAGTGATATTCTTACGTGTTTGATTAATGATTGTATGTACAGGTAGATGTATGATTGTACTACTGATATTGAGTTTGATTGCTTGGTGGTTAATGTTAAATTATGGCATTTCTGGATATATTTTGTATTTTAAATCTTCTAGTTCCACTTCAAATCCAGAGGAAATACCTGTTGGTTTGTTTCATTAACTGATAAACCTTTGATGCAGAACATTCTACGGGATCTCAGCAGGATGGACAGTACATCAGCAGGTGAAACCTCATTCTGTGCTCTTTCAGGAATATAGGCCTGGACAGTGGCTGTGCTTTGGGAAGAGAAAGGATTCCAGCTAGAGAAATGATCAGGGCACCCATCCACAGAAAAAGAGCACACCCACTTCCATCATCAATGACTAAAAATACACAAAAGGCAAACAAACACATTCAGGATTCAGTTAGAAGTTGAATGGATGAATAGAATTTAACACATTAAATAAATGTTTTAATTTAAAGCTGTAGAGTAAGCTAAAAATAAAAACAAATAAAAACATGCCTGAAGATTGTTTATGCTGTGGTTCTGAAATAAAAAAGATGCGCTATAGAAACAGAATTTCTAATCAGCCCTAATCAGTTATACTTTCTAATGATTATCTTCTTGATTTTAAATCCTTCCAAATCTTTCTCCTCTATTTCATAAAACAGTGGAATTTCTCCAGACGGTCATGAAACCGTTGCCTAGTGCCAGGGCACAAGATGAGAGGCAGAGTAAGGGCAATTCTGGTGTGTTCAAAAGACATTCCTGTCCAATAAATGCTCTTTTAGGTTGCACTTTTATGGCATCATCTTAAGGCTAAATCAAGTTTGCCCATAAATTCAAAATTCAACACAGGTTTCTAGTTTCAAATGATTCACATGTGTGGAAAGTTCATGATTTGAGATGGTTATCTGTGAGGGGATGGAGGCTGGCAGTACTCCATAGGAAGCCCATGTGTGAGTTCCAGATTAGCTGAAACAGAGCCAGTTCTCTACACTGGCACCTCTCTTGGCACAGAGGTTAACCAGTAATCCTACTATTCGCCTTTGCCACTTATGCTGCTAGGCTATCCTGTGGCAGGGAGCAAAAAGTACTGTAATTACCATAATGCACACAGAAAAATATCCATCCATCCATTTTCCATACATGTTTGTCCTATACAGGATCAGTGGAGTCCAGAGTCTATCCCATCGCAGAATCTATCCCATCACACAGTTAATAGTATTGTTCATGTCATGGCAGCCAGGAATGGATCCATGGGGGCCAAGTAAGGGACGTTTAAATACAAAAAACAAGACATTCATAACAATGCTACAAACATAAAACCAAGATTCTTTCCAAAGAGCTGTGGAGCCCTGGTCAACCAAAACCATGGACCTGGGTACAAGATGCCAGCAAAAGAATCGGAAACCCAAAAATGAGATACCAGCATGCAAAAGACCCAGAGATAAGACTCAAAAAAACAAAACAAAACAAAAACAACCTTGAAAACTCTGGATCAGGATTCTGGTTCAAAACAAAACTTGGCCTTACCTTCAACGAGTAATGTAACTGAGCTCTGAGCTTTTATGTTCCACTTGCTCCTATATTTTCTGAGTGTTGAATTCCTAGTGTGTGATTAGTGTTTCATACTTTCAGTGTTTGCTGGAGTTTCCCTAGTCTCGTGTCCATTAGTATTTCACTGTACCTGTTGCCTGTTTTCTTGTGTCATTATTAGTTAATTGTCTTATGTGCCACATCTGCCTCTTTGTTAGCTCGGTTGTCTGCCTATTTATGTGCTTGTTTGTGGAGTTCCTTAGTCAGTCATTGTATTAGGTGCCTGTCTTGTATCACGTTACGGTGTTGTCTAGTCGTCCTTAAATCCACAGTCATGCTCACTGTGTTGCTCAGTTTGTGGCTTCCCCAGTTTCTGTCCAGTTGTTTTAATAAAAACAACTGGACAGTGGATCGTCACCCTCATTTCTGCCCACACCATGCCCCGTCTTCAGATAAAAGCAATGACACAGATGTACTAAAGTATGCAATAAAATAAAATAACACGTAAAGGAATGTCTCAAACATAGAATGTCATCTGACTCAAGTCTCTGCAGCACAAGGGTTACAGTGTGCTTCTTCCGGCCTTGTCTGTCAATCACCAGGGTCATCTTATATTGCATTATAACTCATATTCAACACTGGCATCTAGCGCAAATGGATTGGAGAATGCAGAGCCCTAGCATTGACTTTGCTACAAGGTTCACTGTGGTTAAGTTTATCCTACCATTTCACGGATGGCCAACATGGCCATTAATAATAACTCTGAGAATAAATATTACCCTTCTCGCTTTCAAACTTAGTTTTTTTTTTATAGTTACCTAAAATATAGCCTAAAGCATAAAAGCATCACTCCTTTGTATATTTGTATATTATTGTTGTGGAGTAAATGCATGTTTAATTCTTTGTAATATTGTGTTGTCCTGCAGTTGGAACCACACACTACAAGAGGATGTTGATGGACAGGGTACAGATAACATACTTCCAGAGGTGTACTGGCTTGTGTTTGTGTAGTGGTGTGAGCAGTTATTTTTTTTTTCACGGGTGGTGCTTGGCCGTATATAAAGTGAGCGCCTAGGAAGGAATGGTGTCTGAATTGTCCGGTATTTTGGCAGCCAGCCATAGTCAGGCAGCAGGGCAGCATGATTCATTTGCACTTTCCCTACTGCTTTAGCAGAATCGAGTATTTCGTGTCAGGTCTGATGGTGTGGGTGATGCATAGTTACAAGGAGCTTGTTCTCCAGGTAAGCCCACTTTAATTAGGGCTAGTTGGAGTTCTGCTGGGGCCGGATGATTTTATAAGTATCGTTTTCTCTTCTGTAGGTGGTGGAACCTGTGCAACAGTTCCAGTGCTGTCATCAGTCTGACGGGTCATTTTAAGTGAATTTTAGGTAATGTTTAGTGTGATGTCTGACTGTGGTAATATGTTCCAGGGTCCCTGGGAGCTGAACATCACTGCTGTTTTGTCATGGTATTAACGATGATGTACCCTGGGGATCATCGGCGTGCGTTGGGTCGCCCAGCGCGTGAGTCGGTGTGAGGAACAGTCCTGTGTAGACGAGCCCGAAGTCACTGCCCGAAGTTTCTTTTGGATTATTTGTATTCATCTACTTTGTATTTAATTTGGATAACCGTTTCCTTGTTTTCCTGAGGAATTCGGTTTCACGTTGTTTAGTATATAATTTCGCTTTGTCGATTGTTTGTTTTTATATGATTTGTCCTGAGACCGTTTCTGTTGCTGTGTTTTTGTTTTGGGATTTTAATCTCCTTATAAGTGCCTCAGATGGTGTACAAAGCGCTGGGTGACAAATGTGATCTTAATCCTCTGTTTTATCTATATTTCAGGGGTAGCGGCCTAGAGCCTTCCTTCGCTGGTGGTGGTCTTCACTTCATGATGTGGGCGTGGCGTAGGATCACCTGGCTTAGGTGCACTGAGGGTGTGCGTGTATGAGTATGAGTCCAATTGGCCACTCAGAGGTCCAGTCTGGGTGTCTTTTATCCCGTGAACGGTGGATGTTATACTTTGAGCCCTGCATTTGAGTGAATTATTTTCGGGGTATAACGATTTTGTCTGGAATGTAATAAAGTGTCAATTCGAGTAACATCTCTGTCCTCCTTCAGTTAATCAAACCTGTGTGCTTGTGCACAATTTGTGTTAACGTGAATATATCCCCGGATGCAAGGTCCGGGCTGGCGTAGTCAGCAGTTGGTCGTATTCCGGGTCTTGGTGGACTGCTTTGCCACAATCATTATAACTGGAGCTTGAGGTTTAATTAACAAATTTATCTTCATCCCCACTCTCTGATTCATCCATCGTTTGTATTTGATTCCTCATGTGAGAGCTCCTAGCTCCTGCGTAAGGTTTTCTGTACTGGGGAGGCAACAGATCCATAAGGTCACACCCTTTAGCGTTTGCAAGGGTCCTGAGCGCAGTGTTTCATGTCCTTAACTGTGCATAGCTTAGCTAATACCTGATCAATCTTAGAGGTCAACGACTCACCCTGAGCTTTCACATTAACCTGATCTGAAAGCCACCCAGCTGACTTTCATCTTTGTTATACTGTTGTTAGGATACTGGGACAAACATACAGGGTGTCAAAAAAATAAAACTTCAAAACACCTTTTTATAAAAGCCCTTAATGTCCACCATGAATGGTTTCCAAGGCAACTTCAAGGTTCTACAGATCACATTGTTCTTCAGAAAAAGACCAGAAGAGCCATGATGTAGGCTTTAAAACTGACCACAAATTAGTTTCACTTATGGGGAATAATGTAAAAATGGGATTACTAATGGCTGTCCTTCATCTGTGTCTTTCCTACTGATGATAACGTCAGAAGCTAATTAAAAATAATGTTTCCTGGAGAGATTTATCTAGATACTATGAACATTATTCTTTCTCTTAAAAGCATTTACAACTTACATTAGCATCAGTGGAAACAGTAGAAACACTCAAACAAGAGGGCAACTGTAATGAGTAAACATGAATGCGGACATATGACCTGTAACGTGAAGCGTGGAAAGTGAAGACTCCATGCATTTAAGTTACCATGGCGATGGGTTCTGTCATCGCTGTCAAGAAAGAAGCATCTGAAGTTTGCAAACATTGCCTTTGGTAATTTTATTTTGCTGGCAACAGAGTAGAATACTGACCACGATCAATTCATTTGTTGATTTGAAAAATATCAGTATTTGTTTTGCCCTCATGTAAAACAGATCCTCTTAATTTAGAAAAGAAAAGGATGGGCATTGAGAAGAGCACAGAGTTATGGCACTGAAAACTGTATTAAAATTATTTGTGAAAGTGGATTATAGGCACAGGGCCAGGCCCCAAAAATAAAGAAAAGAAACCAGTACCCAGTTTCATAATTTGCTTTCAAAATAACACATTTTAACATGGGCACTCCACACTGGGCCTACCCACAATCCTACTTAACCCAAGACCATTAACAGAGGTGACATGGCGATTGGCATCCTGCATTCACCAGAAATCAGTTATAATATACTAATTTGAACAAATTGAACAGTTACACAGCCATTTTAGTGACAATTCTCTTACATTTCTGCAGGCATCATTCAATTTATCTATTGCTTACAATAAGAGGCTACTAAGATATAGGTAATGAAAACTGGTAAATGTCCAGTAATGTTTTCAGTATCCACTCTAAAGTTCTGTTCATCTACAGTAACGTACCTGCTTTTTGACCTAGTAGAAAAAGTTTCTATGCTGAAAAACAGATGTTAATTTCAATTTCCCCTCATGAACAGCTCTCTTCAGTTCTAATTTATTGTTGAATTGATCTTCCAATTAGTGTAAACTTTGCTCTCACTATCCAGGGATTCGCTTACTTACTTTCAACAAAAGGTCAATATCAATAAATCTGATGTTTTAGGTGGGAATGGCCCCGACACTCTTGCATCCCGCACATTACCTGATAGGAAAAAGAGGAAGGGGAAAATTGCCTCCTCAAGTGCCAAGGGAAGAAAAGGTTGAGGAGAAGATTAAAATTTCAAGCTACACCAATCCACCTTCTTGTCAGCTGTTTATTGCCACTGACCTCTATAAGGCAAGGTCAGATTTTCAAATTATAGGAGACTAGTAATTTGTGCAATGAGTAGTTATGTCATCCACCAAGGTCATAATGAACTAGCAAAAGAAGGATAGGGAAGATGAGACAAAAGGTAGGAGATGGCTGAGAGCAGGTGGTTGCTCAAAAGGTGTGAATGTAATTAGAGGACAAAAGACAAAGGGAGAAAAATAGCAGGTGGGCTTGAGTTAGGGATGTAAGTCCAGTTCTGGGGAACCATGGGGCACTTAGTTCCCCTTCAGCCTTTCATATCTCTGGTTAAAGACAGAAAAAAGGTGAAAGGTCTCAGATCAAGTCAAGTCAAATCATTCATTTTTATACGACAGTTAGTTCAAACCAGGAAGTCTGATTGAACAAGAGGCGTTCTATGAGTGCTGTTACTAAAGTATAACCGCACTTGGACAAGTCACATATGATGTATCACTCTGCTTTATAGGTGTATCCAAAAACCGTTACTTAGTTTAGGAATGTTTGCGTGGCTTGGCAACAGCTGCCTGGTGGGAACGTGTGTGTGTGTGTGTGTGTATATATATATATATATATCAGTATTCTATGCTTTTCATATCTAAAAGCCACCTCCAAGGCTTCCACTCTGTTCTGTCTTGTTGTTCAAGGTTAGTGATTCTGAAGGTGGACTCTACCAAAAGTAGTTCCTGCCCTCTGTGCTTCACTCCAGCTGCCTCTCACTGTGGTCCCTTGTTAGTCCTGCATTTAGGTGCTTCCCGGACCTGTGGTTTCCCAGTTCTGTCATTGATGTTCTGTGTTCCTGTAGCCCTTGCCCTAGCCTCCCTTAGATCTCCTGCGATCCTGATTTGTTTCTAGTCCTGTTCAGTGCATTTAAATGAACCTCCTTTGTTTTCCCTGACCCCAGCTCCCACATCCTCCACTCAGCCCGGCCACGACAGAATAGAAGACATTCTTGTCTATTTTTAATTGTAGTACTGTTAGTCTGTGTATGTTCTAATATTAAATTGTTTTTTTTTCTGCGTAAATATACACTTATTACCTAGTCGAAGATTTGGACATGCCAAGCCACCTACAAAGGAGAGGGATACTGTTGCATCACATGACCTGGCCACCTGACCAAAACACAGCAAAAATGGTTTTGGAGGAGTTTGACCTGAGAGTGACGGACTAGTGGCAAATGAGAGCTCAGCATACAGTATATGGGACTTCCTTCAGGACAGCTGAAAAAGCATCTCAGGAGGCCACCTCATGAAACTGGCATATAGGAGAGAGTAAAGTCGGCCCGTCCCTGGAGCGATTGGGGTTAAGGGCCTTTCTCGAGGGCCCAATGGTGGCATCATTCTGCCAGCCACAGGATTTGAACCAGCAAGTCCCAACCCACAGAACTGCCCCCACCCCCTTTTTGTTTAATAGTTTTTTGCTAAGTGCATAATTCCATATTTGTTATTTTATAGTGTTGATGTCTTTATAATTATTCTAAATTGTAGAGAATAGTACAAATAAATCTTTCTATGGGTGGGTGTGTCCAAACTTTTGACTGGCGCTGTATGTCTTTCGCACAGCGCCGCATGCTGGGTGACATGGCAATAAAATCCGGTCCAGGGTGGACAGAAGTAAAGGAGAGTCTTGTTGCTGCTGAAACGTTTCTCCTGAACAGATCTGATTTTAAATGCAAAGTTCTCTCTTTTGTGTTCACTGTTCCATGAGCAGGGGTGGCATGGTGATGCAGTGGTTGGCACTATTGCCTTACAACTCTAGGACCAGGGTTTGAGCCTCTGCCATGGCTACACGTGTGTGGAGTTTACATGTTCTCTCCATGTCTTTCTGGGGTTTCCTCCAGGTACTCTTGTTGCTCCCCACAGTCCAGAAACATGCTGAGGTGAATTGGAGTTACCAAATTGTCTGTAGGTGTGCATGTGTGCGCATGTGTGAGTGACTGGTGTGTGAATCTGCCCTGCAATGGGTTGGTGACCCACCTTGGGTTGTTCCCTTGCTTGTGACCATAGACTTCAACCTCCCCCCCCCACAACTCTGAATAGATTAAAGAAGATGGATGGATATTCTGCAAAAGAATCAAGTAAGATGAGAATTTATTGTAATGTACTGGACATCAAAAGGGAATAGCCCAATTCTGGGTTCTTCACCTATGACCATATTTCACTTCCAATTAAGTACTGCATTTCAAAACTGCCCAAGAGAAGTCAGCAGGGGTTAAAGTTTTGCAAGGGTTTGATACATGGGAACGGCAAGCACTGAGGCATGGTGCAAATTTAATTCTTCTCATAAAATGTGACTGAAGTCAGAGAGCAGCTAGTGGAGCTGAACCCACCCACTGTTCCCACTGCCTTCCAATTCCGCAACTCATAACAAGACTGCCATTTGCAGCTCCTGCCCTCACTCACATGGCCTGCCTCAGTCAGCTGCAAGCTCCAGTAGCAGCAGGCGGAACAGGCCTTTCAGAGCAGGCCTGAGGGCTTCCTTTATGCACTTCTCAGAGTCCACGAATGAACATTATACTATATTCCACTCGTGGCTACAGGATAGGCCAACAATTGCAGGAGGATATAACACTCTGATAAGATTAGTATTACGAAATGTATACCATCTGGAATCCATAAAAGCTGTCAGGAAATGTTTTGCCCCCAATTTAGTTGGGCAGGTTAACTTGCTTGAAATACTAACAAAATAATAGTGCAGACAGGCCTGATTTTGAATAACTCAATTCTACTCCGTTCCTCACCCTGCTATCAATTCTCCTCTTATCATTCCCTGTTTTTCATTCCCTCCATCTCAACCCTCTACTACCCACTCTCCCTTTTCTCATTCCCATTCTCCCCAATTGTCCTTTCCTCACTCCAAATCAATCCACAATTATCCACATTATGTCATCATTCCCATTATTCTTCTCGTCTCCTTCACTCTCCATATTGACCCTTTGGATTCCTCTGTCCAAATTTAGTCAGTTTTTTGTTTGATGGTGTGTTTGTTCATTCGTGTTCTGTTTTTTACCCTCTAGTGGAGTCACAGTAACACAGTGGGCAACGGTGGATGGTCAAGTAGCGCGGTAAGCATTGGGTAAATGAAACCACAACCCATTCTAGGGTGACTCTTTTCCAAAAATGTTAGAATTATAAAACAGTGCACATACAGCACTATAGGGAATGCACGGTCTGGTTCATTTTACACACATCACCAATGGACTTTTATTGCAAGAGTTCCCAACTGTACATCTCATTGCTATAATAAAATAGAGTTAAGAAAAGTCTTTTCTATCTATTTCTTGTCCTTGCTGAAATCACCTTTCCACCTTTCTGGAAAAGTTTCACATTTCCATTTCATGTTTTCTGTGTTCTTCACCCTGTTTTTGGATTAAGCTAGCCGAATCAGCACCCACGATGGCCAATGGTCTACAGAGTTTACTGGTGGGGAGTGATTTCAAAGGTGAGTTTTTAAAATTAAGTTGAATGCTAGCTTAATGGTATTTATATAAGTTTTAGGAAGAAACATTTTTCTGCAGTTCACAGGCAACTGTTTTGAAAGCCAGCCCTGTCAAGAAACATTTGCACGGTTAAAGTTGGCCTAAGATAAACACCTTTTATAACTTTAATTAGTTTTATAAGTTGCATAGGCTGGAATAGGCAAAGAACGTGTGGATCAACATGCGTTTCTCAATGAATGTTGACCATTATGTCATCATCAAACCTTCTTGACTGATTGTCAAAGGATGCCCATAACTGCAACGGACCCTCACATCATTCATGCCTGTGCCTCATAGCTACACAAACCTGCCTGTGATGTCTACACTTATTTATTCCCATACTAGAAATGTTTTTCAAGGAGCTGAATGTTTCCTGGTGTTTGGCGTGGTGGGTTTGCAGCAAACCGTCGTACCACACAGTATTATATAAAACATAAAATTAAATACATAAATTAAATGTAAGTAGTACAAGTAATTTATTATGAACCAGCTTAGGAGTCTGCTAAACATGAGCGTGAAAGGAAAGTTGCACTGTTCTTCCATGGCAGTTTAACATTCATGACACTTGACACTTATTTTGTCTTGCATTGGCTAGTTTTTTTACTACACCGTTGTTTGGGCCTTCATTTGCACTGCTGTTGATCCTGTTGTCCCTCCACACACCTGTCCTCTACCCTGCAACTGTAGCACAACAATCGCACTGCATTCCTTAGAACATGTGACAATGAAACCTGGAACTGAATATAAACCATCATGAGATGCGGACTCCATCATCAGATGTGGCATATTGAAGATGACACACCGATGATGACTTAACGTGAATCACCCATGCTACATCCATCGTAGATCACTAACAATAAGGAACATAAGCCACCAATGTAAGTTTGGACCTGATTATTATTTATATGATTGTATTTCATGGTTGACAAGCTGATGGTACTAATCATCTGAGAAGGTGGAGTGTGGTGTTTAAAAAGACTTATTCTTGATATACATGCAAAAAATGGAGTTAAGCAATAGGTTGTAGGTCCAGTTTGTACTGACTGTGTCACAACACGTCGATTTCATCAGAGAATTCATCCGGAAAGTTCAAAGAAAGCCCCTCAGATAGCTTTTTTTCCAGCTTTCAGAAAAGCATCCAGAATGACTGTGTACTCAAGTGCCCCAGGGATGAATTTTAGATATCGGAAAGGGCACTCTTTAACTAAAAGAGCTATTACCTCTTCTTTTCCTCCTCATTCTGGGGGGTGAAACGGTACTCTAAACATGGCTGGTGGCCTGATCACTTATACACTTTTGTGGGAATGGAGTTCATGCAGTCACTGCAGGCATGGATGTGCTTAAGACTAAACGACAAGCACCAAAGTCCAAAACAGGGCAGTGTGTACATTAAAGTACCATCATTACACTCAAGCAGAGCAAAATAAATGAGCATCAAAAAATAAGAACTTGATAAGTATTTAGTGTATTGTATAGAATATCACCATAACTCGCACCCAGAAGTGCTTTTGATATTTTGCTTAATTAACATTTGCCAACATCATTCAGCTGTTTTGTTGATCAAGCCATCAGCTAGAAATATGTACACAGCCTACACTGCATACGGTAGGTTACAGAATCACATTTATAGCCATAAATTTCCACAAAATTCCACATACATTCCTGGAGAGATTACATCATTTGTTCTGCTGTCACTCTATCCTAAACCTTGCACTGCAAAGCTGCTGATAAACCAGTACCCCTCAATAGATATAGATTTCTCCAGACAGAAGCACCTCCTGCAAAATGCATCTGGGACATTGCTTATTCCTGTTGCTTTCTGTTTATGGGGGTCCTAAGTTTCGGTGGCAACACCATCACCTATTAACGTCAGGGTCAGTGCCCGTCCGACCCCGCCCTCTGTGACCCTTCCGCCTTTCCCCTCTCTGTCTTAGCTCCTTGTCTTCTCTTGCGTGTTTTCCCTGTTCCCCAGACTGTTGCACAGGCCAGTGGGCTGAGTGTGCAGCTTAGATACTGATCCCCTGTGTCGTGGGTTTGAGGCTGGCTTCAGACCAGTCTCACCCATTTTGTTTTCTGGATTTTTGTTCTCTAGTATTTCGTGTTTGATTGTGGGTTGATTGTGATTATTTCTGTGTATTCTTGTTTCTAGTTTTTCCTGACAGTGTTCCCCCTAGCACTTGCTGTAGATTCTCATTCTTTAATGTTTGTTAATTCTCTTAGGTCTGTGTGTTCTTAGGGTTATTGAGTCAACCTGTTTCTTGTTGCTCCTGTGTCTCCCTTGATTGGTTCTTTGATTAGGTTACACATGTTTCTTGTTTTTCCCTGGACGTCTGTGTATTTAACTGTCTTCCCTCACTCAGTCTGCCATTGTGATGTCATGGGGTAATGTTGCCCTGTACCCTGTACCTGGTTTTGCTGTCTGTGTTCCTGGTTGTGTTTCCTTTATGGTTTTCATAGCTTGTTTTACTATTAAGTTCTATTATAGTTTTCTGACCCCTCATGGTCCTTTAGTTTGTGTGATAACCAGTGTTCTGTACTTCCCTTAAATAAAACCCCCCTTGCATCTTCTCCCACTTGCAACATGCCGCGCCACCATAACAATTAATATATACCTATACCAGCTTCTCTTTTGTTGTTACACTCTTGGATTTGTGAAACAAAAAAATAAGAAGATATCAACTTGTTTTCTAAAACTAGAAATCCCTAGCTCATCTTCTGGAGGAGCACAGGCCATCGATCTAGCCATGTTGCAGCTTATCCTGGTCAGGCTCATGTGAGGGCCTGGAGCCTATTCCAGGGAGCATAGGCTGGGGTTCACCCCAGATGGAATGTTGAAAACCACACAATTCCATCAGAATAACTGATCAGAGTCTTTGCTGCTAGTTTCCTCCTTTCTCTTCACCCACTCTTTTTTGGCTCTATGGTTTGAGCTGCATGTAGGGAAAAAATCCCATCTTGTCCATTTCTCTATACCCATATCAACTGCATACTTAAAGAAGTTTAATTTGTTTCTGACTTACAGACAACTTGTGCTTACAAATGGACTATTATAAACTTTGTGATGCTTGTGAAATCTTTCACGATTTTAGTCTCCTGGGCACTTTTACCAGTGTGAGATCTGCTCAGTCTGAGATTTCAAGGGTTTGTTTTCTTGTGCACTATTCTGCCTTTTGTTTTTTTTTTCTGAGCCCATCCTGTTCTTTGACCGAGTTTTGCCTTGTCCTGTGATCGACTGTTCATCTCTCATCTGACCTATTCAACCGACAATTTGCATACTGTTTTGCCCATCCTCAATTTGACCTGGATTGTCAGTTTCTGGCCATCATGTTAAATCTCCTGATTACTGTGAACAATCAGCATCTGAGTCCTCTTTTCACGTACCCCCCCCGAGTAAATCTCACAAACTCAGTGGATCCATGTGGAGTCCCGAATCTTTTGGAAGCTCTGGGAAAGTGAGGTACCCTGCTGAGGAGACATCAGTTGCAACTAGCCATAATAAATGAATCATTGGAAGTTCAACACATGCAGGACTGGGACCGCCATGAAGATCCAGCAGCTATACCGGCTTGATCTGTGGCTGGACCCACCCACTCCAGTGAGCCAGGCTTGCCTCCTCTGGGCACCTTGGACTTGTTCTTGTCACAGTGCTCACTAATTTTTGAGCTTCCGCCCCCTGTGTTTCCCACAGAGTGGTCCTGAGCTGCCTATGTTATTACTCTGCTGACCAGTCTTGCCAGAAAATGGGCAACCGCCGCTTGGGACACCAGGGCTCCCATTTGTCAGGAGAATGGAGAACTATGTCAAGGAGAAGTTAGAAGCAGGCATAATCCAGCCTTCATCTTTCTTTGTTGTTGGGAAAAAGGATGGATTCCTTTGTTCGTGCATCAACTACAGAGGTTTTAATGATATCAGAATTAATAACTGCTATCCTTTACTATGAATAGCTTCCACTTTTGACCTGCTCCAGGGTGCCACCATCTTCACCAAGCTGGACCTGTGTAACATCTATCACCTGATTAGGATACAGGAGGGAGATGAGTGGAAGACCATCTTAATCATGCCCAGAGGTCATTTCAAGTTCCTGGTCATGCCCGATAGCTTAAGTAATGCACCAGCTATATTTCAAAACATGATACATGATGTTTTCTGGGACATGCTGAACCAGTTTGTGTTTGTCTACCTAGATGACATCCTGATGTGTGACCACATCCAGAATGCACTACTAGTCCTGCATCACCTAGTCCAGAGTAACTTATTCATAAAGAAAATAAAATGTGAGTTCCATAGGCACATTGTATCCATGCTGGGGTTCATTATCTCCGAGGGGTCGATCCAGATGGACTCAGAGAAGCTCAAGGCCATCACCAGCTGGTCGGTGCATTGCATGTAAAGACTTATGATGCTTTCTGGGTTTTGCTGACTTTTATAGATGCTTCATCTTGGGTATAGTGTGGCTGCCTCACCTCACCACACTTTCAAAGTCTGGTTTCAATGGACTAAGGCAAACCAGGAGGCTGTCACAGAACATGTTACCATGTCCTGCAGATGCCTGATTACTCAAGGCATATTATTGTGAAGGTGGATGCCTCTGAGACAGGGGTAGGGGTCTCAACATTCTTCTGCCAATAATAGGCTACACCCATGTGCTTTCTTTTCCTACAGTATAAGGACATAGCGGCAGAGAGGAACTACGATATTGGTAACCGAGAATTAGTGGCAGTAAAGTTGGATCTAGAAGAATGGCGACAGTGGCTTGAGGGTACCAGGGAACCACTTCTAATCTGAATAGATCACAAAACCTTCATTACCTCCAGACTGCCAAGAAGGTGAATACTTGCCAGGCTAGATGACCATTAATTTTACATGTTTAAATTCCAGATCTCCTACCGGCTAGGCACCATTTTGTCTCAGCTCCTCAGGAGTATCCACCTAACCACCTTTTCATTCCTGATTTTCTGTAATCACAGACTCGCCCCAGTGCCTGCTGCAATCTGTTCCTACTTAGGGACGATTCTGGTGGCTGTCTATACTTAAGGATGTCTGTGAAAATGTTGCTGCTTACCCTATCTGTGCACGCAATAAAACTATGTAACAAGCTCCCATCCAAATTTCAACCACTTACTGCTCCCCACCAACCCTGGTCCCATATTGCATTACAGTTCGTTTTGGCGGCTGCCTCGTTCTAAGTTTACAGGAATCCTCACTATTGTGGATCAATGATTCTATGTCGGTTCACTTTGTGCCTATACCTATGCTCCCCCCTGCTAAGGAGAGAGCTCAATTAGTTATTGAACGTGTCTTTCGATTCCATGGGTTGCCTGTCAATATACTTTTTAACAGGGGTCCCCAGGTTGAGTCCCATGTCTGGAGAGAATTCTGCAGTCTGATCAGCGCTACTATTAGCCTCTCATCAGGTTTCCATATAGATCAACAGGCAGACAGAGGTGTTTCAAGCATGTCCATCTGGGAGGACACCCCAGGGCAGACCCATGAGTCACTGGAGATATCGCTTAGCTGGCCTGGGAACGCCTTGATGTTCCCCTGGTGGAGCTGGAGAAAGTAGCTGCTGAGAGGGAGGTCTGAGCATCCCTGCTTAGACTGCTGCCTCCACAACCCAGACCTGGATAGATGCCAGACAATGGATGGATGGATGGACCCCTACCTACTAGTGTTAGCCACCGTCTATCTCCTTTTCAGTGCTGAGTGGGGTACCAGCCTCCGTTGTTTCCGGACCTGGAGGGGGTTGTTGCAGTTCCTTTGGTTCACCAATTCCTGTCAACAAATCTGGCGGCTAGCTTAGGACTCACAACAATGGATGATGAAATACACCAAGAGGTGCCAGAACCTGGCTTCCTCATACCGAGTGGCTCAGAGAATCTGACCATCTCCTCAGGATCTGCCCTTGCGAGTCCAGTCACGAAAGCATGCTCCCTGGTCCATGGGACCTGTCGCCGTTTCGAAAGTCATCAGCCCTATTGCAGTGCGGCAGAAGTTGCCAGCATCCATGCGACATTAGTACCTGAATTGTATGTCTGTTTGCTTGAACCTGTGCCTCCTGGCTGATTGAAGGAGGTGAGGTTTACACCAAGAATCGCCTGCTAGATGTTCAACACCAAGGCAGGGATTTTCAGCATCTTGTTGACTGGGAGGGGTACGGTCCTGGGGAGTGTTGCTGGGTACCCACCCTACACGTACTGAATCCTTCTCTCATCAGTGAGTTTCATCGTGACCATCCCAAAGCCCTTTATCAGCCATTGGGGGATGGTCATTGAAGGGGATGTTATGGTTTGGCCATCGCATTAAAGCTTCTGCTCACTGAGACCAATCTGCATCTGAATCCCTTTTCCTGCACTGCCTCTTCACAGATTCCTTATTTATTCTTCTCAGAGATGATGCCACTGACCTTCCTTGTTCACTTCTGCCTCACTTTGTGTTATGATTTTTATAAACACAGGACTTTTTTTTCATATCACTTGAATTATCTATGTTTTTATTAATAATACATGGCCTCTAGTTCTAAAAACTTACACCACACTGTAAACTAGGTCCTTTTCCCAGATAAATATTTGATGTATCTAATGAGAAATGATCCCATGGTTTTTGTCTGTATGATGTCTCATTATAATTGCGATGCACTATTCTCTAGCACCTCAGGAGAACAAAGGGAAACTGCCTTTAGTTTATAAAACCAATAAATTGTACCAGAGGTTGGACAATAAATCTCCACAGTCTGGTTTAAGGCTAAGTATGAACAATGCAGCTTCAACAACTGCTTTGGGATTCTGGTATCCAAAACAAGTATTACGAAACCCAGCTAAAAACTTGTACACAATCCAAAATATGTAAAAGACCCACCTGACTTGCGATGCAGGACAACTCCTTCCCAAGTTCCTGCTAACTGTATTTCGCTTTGATAATTCCCAGGTCCTAAGAAGCAGTAATGTTATGAAAACATGAGACGTGATTAGCCCCTTCTGTATCAGACAAACAAGCTTGTAACCTTAGGATTGGTGGTAATGTGGGTGTCACACAGAGCCAGACATGTCAGCTCTAATCTTAGGTCTCAAAGTAGGAGATGCAGTGATAGAATACACATGGACTTATGACAACCACTTCCTGTCCAGTTCCATTAGAAACACACTGATGCTGAGGACTTGGCTGTACTGCCTCCGGCAGCCTTATTGCCACTGATTGATATTCCTTACAGCGCCCTTAATAAATATACAAGTAACCAAGGGCAGCCTTTTGCCTTTGTATGTAATGAAGTGCCTTTTTTCTCCCTTATATTTGCTCTCTTCCTGTAACACACATGCAAAACAAACATCACAAGTACATTACACAGTTGATAGATATACCGGATACCAGCTAATAAACCTACTCTATACAGGCCCTGTTTGAAGTCCCCTAGAACTGACATAATGTTTTGAGTTTTACAATTATGGCTACCACACCAACATATTTTCTGCCTTTTCATGTCACCTAATCCGCATTTAAAATATATCGTCACTGTGTGCTTTTCACTCTGAAGTTGGAGATTGCAGTATGAACGCCGAGTCTTCTTCAGAAAAGATCAACTCATGTTTATAATTTCAGACTTCTAATTTCTTCTTTTGACCATGTTCAAAAGAAGCAATAGATGAAGGTATCTTCACTAGGCTTATGTGATTGCAGAAAGGGTGGTGGTCTCACACTATTAAGTATTACCCAAATTTGAAGACTGACACCTCAAATTTGATTGAGTATCTGTTTTATATAAAATTTATCTGTGATGAATTCTTTGTACAGTAAAAGCTAAAAAAGCAGAAAGGCACTGCATTTTACTGAAACAAACAAGGCAGCTGGCTCTCTCACCCTAAACAGCTGCACTTCATTCCCAATTACTGACAGCTGCACTGCATCTTGTTAATGACCATCTACCTAGCTTATATAACCAGTCTGACCAGTGTGCTGTGTGACGAATGGTTGATGAATGCTGATTATTGAGTGGTTTGCTGCCTGACTTTTTCCCCTGGGTGGTTCAGGTTCCCCTTCTGTGTGCCTGTCCCAGTCCCCCGATCGGTGGATGCGTGTCCTGATTCCTCTCCCCATGCCTGCATGTGTGACTGCCCTGGATAGACGTTCCGGATTCCCGACCTTAGCTTAGGTCCTGACTCCAGCTCCCATATAGTGTATTGGCTTCCCATTCCTGAGGGTTTTCTTGACACTCATACCCTAGCACCATTTTTCTTTCATTGGTTCATTGCTTTTTCATTGCTCAGGCACCAGCCCCTCCCTCTGTATGTGCCTGGTAGTGAGATTTTTGGCTAACCGTTTTTGTGGGAAATCGTTAAACCATTAAATCAGACCAACAAATTACATAACTTTTTAGATATATTAAAATTAAGGTGTCATTTGCTTGCCACAAAAAAGAAGTCACTTTTTTTTGGAAAGATTCTCAAACTTGTGAGGAAAAAACCCATATTTTAATGTTTGATCAGTGGTTTGACTTAAGCTTGTACAGGTTATTCATTTCAACAAAAACACTACTTCAAGTGCAAGCTGAATTTCAATGCTTTCATAAAAGGTTCAATAAACCAATGGCAATAATATGAGAGGGCATTGTATAAGATTAAACTTTATTCATCCTGAGGGAATTTGTATCATAAGTAGGGATGTCAAACTATTAATTGCATATACCACATGTATATATAATTGCATGTACTGAACAGGCAGATCAAAACACAGCATAAATTTAAAAAGGAGTCCCATTATAAGAAAAAAAGCCCAAAGCACAAGCTGGATGCCACCCAATTCCCAACACAAACATAATAAGGTCAGCCTAACTAACAAACACAGACTCATTGCCAGGGAGTGCCACCTTCAGTGTAATAGCAGGACCTTATTCACCATGTATGTGAATGTGTGTGTTCTTCAACCTGGTGCATAGTTTCACGCACATATGCTACAGAGGCATGATCACAATAAACGGTGAGGCACACTTTTATCACTACAAAATAATCACCGTGCGGCTTGAGGGAGGGGACGCCCAGCAGGACAACCAGCCCCATAGATGGCGGGGAGGAGGTGGGGAAAAAAGAAAATGGTTACAACACAACCAGCTTGAAAACCAAAACAGAATCTAAAAATAGCTCAAATTAGGCAATAACTACAGAAATACAGGGGCGGCCAACACCACACCAGTAGCCTGTCAAGTAATAGACACAAAAAACAAGACCAAATCAAGTTAAAAATAAATAAAGAAAACCAAGTTCACAGACATACCTTTGAGGCCCCATGTGGTCCTGCTCCAGCGAAGGTGGTCTGTGTCAAAGGTGGATTACTGCCCCCTGTGCTAGCCTGGCAAAAAGCACACAACATTTAGGCCAATTTTACTAATAGACAAAGCAGCAGTGGTAGACCATCCTATAGAGAGACAAACATACAATATAAACACATAATATTTCATGAATGAGCATAAGAGGAGGTAGAGGTAAGGAGCATGCACTGATATGGTGAGAGGTAAGGAGCATGCACTGATTACAGTGAGAGGTAAGGAGCATGCACTGATACAGTGAGAGGTAAGGAGCATGCA
>JAODLD010000008.1:3050370-3105224 GCA_026781065.1 Mormyrops boulengeri | reverse complement strand
GTGACCACTCTCTTCGAACTACGCGCTGGAAATGATTTTGGAGGCGGAGCACGCCCACGCATGCGCACTGAGAACACGCGCACACACATTTCAAAATGGCGCCACCGACTCTTTTCGACCATTTTATCATATCAAATAAGCCCTTTTAACCATTTTTTAAAGTAATGAAACTCTTTTCAGTCAATTTGTTATTTAAAGTAAAACACCCTAAACATTTCGGCAACAAGAACCAAGGAATAGCGAAGCCGATCCTTGTTAAAATGAGCATACGGCAACACTCACGTTCGCACGCTCACGCATGCGCACACACGCAGACACACATTTCAAAATGGCGCCACCGACTCTTTTCAGCGGGGTATCGCGGCCATTATACGCACCTGTTGTCGGAAACTCCGTTCCCACGCAATTATCCATTTGGCGTAAATGTCATAAACCGCCGCGGATGTTTACCCGAAACCATGCATCAGATGACACAAGCATACCCTAGCAAGCTGGGGTTATTAAGGGGTGAGAGACATTATGTACAACTTTTGCTTCAAGAGGCCACTATGACTGGTAACCGGTAAAGTTTTGCAGATTTCATAAAACGAGGCACCGCAAGGAATGCGTTCGATCCAGAGATTGCGCCGCCTCCCGGCAACTTAGCATAGCTAAACCCAACATGACCGCACCGCTGAGAACACCCAAGCCTGCACTTTTATGCAATATATTGGGGAAAAGAAGTCATGCCTGCGGGCTTTCATTCAATGTAATTCATTGTCTACTATTTACTTACAGTACTGTCATCTGCAACAAAGTTCAGACATAACAAACACAAATCGTGACCAAGTCATTGTTCATATTTAAAAGATTTATTTGAATATTTTTTTTAATGAGACACCTTTTTGCACGTTTATGTATTGCAGGACCAACACTTTAGCATCTGCACCGCAGTGCCACATGGTGGACAATATCATCATAGGCTTTCCAAGTTCACTTTGAATGGTTTTCACATAATTTCATAATGTCACCTTTTACACTTTAAAAACACTGCATATGTTTTAAACAGTAGGACTGGGACACAAAAGATGAGTAAATGGCCAGACATGAACTCTCACCTTCCATTATCTTACAAAATGTATTATCTTCAGAGCTGTAAACAGTGAGGAAATCTATGCTTTCTTACCAAAGGAACAAATAAACAAAAGAGCAATCTTGAGTCGCATCATACAGTAGATTCAATGGAATATTTTGGAAGAGACGCTGTGTTTTCTGTATGTACACATTCAAAAAATGCTTCTCAGATACAACACTACATGTCTACATTACAGGGACAATTTCTACACCAGAAACAGCAGAATATATGTGGACAGAGAGGGGAAAAACTGCATTCTATTTTTTTCCTTAAATGAACACATGGAATAAATCCCAAGTAGAACAGGAATTAGTATACCTTCAGATCTATTCTAGCTGCCTAGTAAAAACTACTGGCCCAGGAAACCAACCATCACGATCTAAGCAAATATAAATATACAACACATTCACTTTCAGTGATCTGAGAGGAGATACCATGACCAGACACCCACCATCATATATAGTAGGTCATCTTGCAGGCTTTTGTCTCTGGGGAGCAGCACTTAAAAATGACCACCACTAACTTAACATTCCTCAATTATCACCCATCACAAATCAAACGGAGGAGGGGTGGCTCAGCTTTTCATGGGAATATATATGCCCTTCATGAAACACCTGACTGCATGAGCGCCAACTCAAAGGTGCTGTCTGGGACAGTTAAATTATCGTTTGGGCCTATTTTCCTGTGCACTGTGGGGGAGGACCAACCCTGAATGGAAGGGAATGGACAACATAAAGGCTGGTTTAAAGGCTGTGCAGAATCTACACTGTCAGTATGGCATAACCACATACCCTACGTCAAAGCATGACACGCACGTTCCCTTAAATGTAACTACAGGTGTCAGGTTACAGTAGAGGGTGCGCGGCTAATGATGGTGTAGATTCTGCACTGAAGTATAAATCAGCCTTAAGGGGATGTGCAGGCCCACCCCACGTACTCACAGGGTACATCATGTGCCCATATTCCAGGTCCATGGATTACAATACATAGTGTTTTACTCCAGCCTTATTAGACACCCTGTTCAGGTGTCCAGGCCCTGAGCCACTGTCTCCGTTTGGGCAAATCAGAAGAGATTTGAGGGCAGTACCTGGCTGTGTGTTGATTCCTTTTGTCCAGAGGCATGTGTGAGCTTATGAAAGACCAACCTAGCAGCAAATATTCCCAGACAGATCCTTTTAGGAGTGCCTGTAGTGTTTCTGTGAGAGAGAAAAGCAAACCGCAAGAACTCACAGCTCCCAAAATAATAGTAATGGAAAAATGCTAGATACACATGTCATCCATGTGACCGAAACTGGTTAGCATGATAATAATCGACTGGTAAATATTCGTCACGGTATTATATTAAAAGGAGCTTTTACTTTTCTTTCTTTTGTGATAAATATTTTAATGAAATATACCTAATATCTACAAATGTCTAATTATCCAGTTGGAATAATTGTTAAACATGCACAAGCATTTCATAGATGATGCTTAAAGAATAAAATGCTTCCCAAGGCAGCAGGCACCTCTGGCACCCATATAAAGTCCACCTCAGGTCACCCTGTCCTCTGTCCTATAATTACTGTCATAATGCTGCCAGCAATCCCTGTTTCATGGCTGCCTCAATGGCCTGCCCATTTATTGTCCTATTACCCCACTCGTCTCCTTCACTTATTACCTTGATGTACCCCTTTCTGTTCCTCATTACCTGTTTGTGCTGCATCCTCTGTCATCCTCCCTAATTATCTAATTGTTCTGTTCCAATCCCAACTTCATCATGTCTGTGCTGTTCCTTCTCTTTCCCTGTTACCTCATTGTGCTGTTCTTTCTGCTTTCCACTCTTCATTACCTCAGAGTGCTGTTCCATCCATCATCCTCCCCCATTACTTCAATGTGCTGCTCCAGCTCTTTATTTGGGGGATACTGATCCCTCGTTCTCCTCCTCTTCCCTTTCTAGCTCAGCATGCCGTTCCCTCTCCCCTCTCACCCACCCACACGCTCCATAATTCCACACTGAATGAATCTTCCCTCTGACTGACTGAAGCAGCTTTGCCTGTGAGCAGATAGCAAGAGAGGGAGGGAGGTAGAGAGAGAGAGAGAAAGAGTGATATCGAGCAAGAGAAAAAGGGAGGGAGGGACTAGGGAGTGAGAGAGACGAGAGCAAGAAGAGAAGAGAACAGAGAGAGGAGCATGTGTATGGCTCTGTATGTGTCCTTGCGTGTGCGCGTGCTTGAAGGACACAGAAAGCCAGACGGCCAGTGGGAAGCACACGGCTGCTCTCTGACAGCTGTTCTTGCCACCGCGGCAGCAAGAAGCAGGGAGCATCAGCTCTGGAAAATCGCATCAATGTAAGGAGAAGGTGCGTCACCCAGAGGGGTGAGCAGATCGCGGTGTGTGGACTGGATTGTATTCTTACCAGGGCTAATTCAGCAAGTTTCAGCACAGCAGTTAATGTCTCTCTCTCTCTTTTTGTGCGTGTCTCTCTCTTTCCCCCTCGGTTTGTCGTGGTCCATTTTAACAGCTGCGATTCTGAGAAAAGGAAAGAAAAAACATCATCTGCTTTTCAGGCTCCCCAGGTGTCGTGCAGGATTGGCAGATTCCCCCTCTGGCAGCAGCCTGGATCCTCTGTGTGCCTCCCGTAGTCTCTCTGGGGATGCACCGACACAGCATTCATCTCCTTCTGTTGGACCCCCAGGAACACAAAGCTAGCTAACAACTTGCTGGTTGGGGGCTGCTCAGTATAGGGAAAGTACAAGCAAAAAAAAAATTACCCCTTGATTCTGGGCTGACTGCAAACGGAGGGAGTTTGATTACTTCATATACAGTTGTTTTTATACAACTCTCCGGTTTTCCCATGGACACGTGGGAGGGGGAAATAGGGGTGATTCTGAGCACTTTGCACTGGACCCATTGGTTTCTTGGCCCTGATGTTGGCCGTTGCCACTAATTTATCTTCCTCTTCTATCTTTTTTCTTACCCATTCATGTTTCCTGCTCCGGATCCAGCAACTATCAGTTGTCTTTTTTTTTTTAAACTGATCGTACATGTTACTTGGGCCAGAACAAACCATGGCAAAGACATGGCTGTAGCTTCCCCCTAATTTCTGTTCTGCTCTGTCTCACTCCTGAAGAAGCAAAGGGCACAGTTCAGATGTCCCAAAAGAAATGGTCTTACAAAGGCTTCAAATGTGCGACTTTCTTTTGTTTCAATCCAGAACAAAGATGGACCTTTTTTGGTGACTTCTGTGGCTTTTTACCAATTTGCATGAGCAACAGAAGCAGGAGATTCATTCAGTCTCTGTCTACTAACAACGATGTGGAACACAATTATGAACTATAGAATTGAGCTTTTCAAAATAAGGGGCTGATTTTGATTTATTGGGGTAATTCCAAGACGGAGCTTCTCTGAGGAACTGCTTCTTATGGGACTGAAATGGGAATATTAATGTGTATAGTCACATATTTTATACAAAAACTAGGATAACCGCTAGTTCAGTCCTCCATGAACTTACACGCATACGTAGGTGAGGGCATAACACACCCATGCACACACACAAAATAATGATTAATTTCTCAGCCACCTCATTAGTGTCACTCAAAATCTTTTTTTTACCAAAACGGCTTGTTGTTTTTTTCACAATTGTCTCAACTGCTGCCACGAATTTGATTGCTGGGAGTTCCGTGGCCTTCAGCGCTTGTCCTTTGCTCACAACCGGCTTTGGGTCTGCCACGGTGAAGTTCATGAGAAGGAAGCCAAGGCAAAGAAGGGCTTTGGTTGCCCAGGAGCTTTTAAGATGTTGAGATCTCCCCATATCACCGGTGTTCCCATTTGGAGCAGAAGTGCAGTACGTCCCCATAGCCAGGGACATGGACCCCAAAGCGGCTCCCCCACACACACCCCACCTTGCCCTGTGAAGGATGTCCCTCAGAGGAGCGCCACCTCGGGACACCTCTGAGACCCCCAGCTCCAGAGAGAGAATCCGTAGCCACATGAAGATGGTGATCGACCAACTTGAAGGCATCCTCCGGGAGCTAAAGGAGGTGGCCAGCGAACTCCGAGAGGTAAGACTGTCTCTGCTCCTTATCGTTAGGTTGGTGGCATTTTTTAGGGCTTGCTGCAGAAAACAGTGAGGTGGTTTTGATAAGAAATCATTTGATTTCACTTCAGCTTTGACACGGTAACTTACCCTGTTGTAGAGAATAGAGTAACGTGGCACCTGTTCAAAGGACTGTGCTATCTATGTCAAGAACAGAGGAAATGTTTTTAGGAGATACCTTGCATCTCAAAAGACTTGCTTTGCTTAGACTTAAGTAAAGGAATTACTTGCATATTTAAATAATAGATTGCACTTGGTAGTAGTTACATACACGAAGACTCTTCTTATACAAAGTTGTATTTGTGTATTCAGGAAATCCATAGTAACGAGATCTTCAAGTATGAGAGAAACTGTTTAAAGATGCGTTCATTTGCTTGGGAAAGGACACAGGGTGTTCGTTTGACCTATGCCATTGGATCTCAGTTTTTCCTTGTGATGTGTCCCTGTGAATCTGCTCCAAAAAATAATGGAGAAAATATGCAGAAGCTTCCATAATTAAAACTTTCCACCAAAGGACACCCTCTCACTCAGCTGAGTGCCTGTGAAGGGCCTCCCTCCCTGACTGCAACACCTCTCCTACACCCACTGAAACGCGTCCACATGTTTAATACGCCCTTAGCTCCCCGCCTGCCATCAGTGCCTTATTAGCTTCAGCCACCCGGCCAATCAGGATGCAAGAGGCTCTCAGGGATGCATTAAACATGGAGGCTGTGACAGGCTGGCCGAGAGGGGCAGAGAAGCCGACGGGGTGGAAAGCTGGCGGGGGCAGGGGTGGCAGACGGTCATAACTCACTGGTGCCAGGTTTCTGCCAACCCCCACTGCCGCCTGGCTTACGCTTCTTTATTTACTCAGATGGGATAAGAGTCACAGCCATGGAATGTACCACATGCTTCTGCTGGAACCAGGACATATGAGATCTTCACAGTTTCACATACATTACCCACCCAAAACCACATGCCCCGCCGACAGTAAATAAATACCCAGATTATATAACTAACCGAAAAATAACGCGACACAGTGAAGGACACGAGTCCAGCTTGCTCAGACAAATGCCAGTGATGATAATGAGGTCACAGCAATGAAGAGTAATTATCTGCTCAACGGCACCTGGAGCTACAAGCCTGGCTCCCTGAGCTTACAGAAACAGAACACACTGCTCTTCTGCATGAGCCGGTGTGAGATGTGCTCTGATCTTGGGTCTGAGTTTGGTTCTGTGTCATATGGGGTTGCACCAGATGCCACGGATGACCATGGTATTGGCTGCCTTTACAATTTTCTGAGGTTTGAAGACATGACTTTGTTATGGCTGCTCTCATGAAAAATATGTCACTGATCATTACATTTACATTACGCCACACTATAAACTCCATACACCACAAGAAAATATAATAATCTAGCACACAGTGATGCTAATCGTAACTGTTACATAGATTAACCAAGTGCTGAGTGAGCTGAAATTATTCAGCTGCGAACTGTATTCTCTAACAACAACAATAAGAACAAATATCAGCAGCAATTTAAATTTGCACAGGTCATTAAGCACACAACACAACTTATTGAAAATCAGAAATTTATAAAACCCTATCTTTGACGAATAAATTATAGAAAACACTGGAGGAAAAGCCTTATGGGTTTTTAGCAGAAACATCTACATGGGTAATAAGGGTGAGAAATGGAGTAAATCAATAGCATTTAGTAGTGTGGGTACAGAATAAAAAAAACATTAGTTTCTGATATGCAGTTTAAATGAAAGAGATGTATGTTTGTGAAAGCAGCAGTGCAAGGCTGCACCAACGATGCCTCTCAGAAGCGCACTCAGCGGTAGAGCATTGTAAATGGATCAGTAAAGAGATCGTTTCCCTCTCAATGATGAGCCACAGGATTAAGGCAGAAGGTAAAAACCAGGCTTTAAGGAACTTTGAATCGACCGAAGAAGTCTCCAAGTGTAAAAAAGCTGGGCTGTTGCTGCCAGGCTGTAGGTAGAGTGTGGTTAGCCAATGGGCAATCTCCGATACAGCGATGCCAGTGAGCCCATCAGTAAATGTGTTTTATCCTTGGAAACCGGTAGCATTAGGCTTGCATTTCCAGCACCCAAGGCTAATCAGGAGTTAATGAGCTTTATTGTTTGTTTTTCCCCAAGGTTCCGCTTCTAGATTTCCAGCCAACTCTGGCCTTGTTTAGCATCCAGCAGACCTTAGGCTGTATTCAGCTACACTCCACACAAGTCCAGGAGATGCAATATTTTCACAATCAAGGTTATAAGATATTCATATTCAGCATCAAACAAACCCTTATGCAAGAAGCAGGCAATCCACATACTGCAGAACAGGCTTGCAATCCTGCCAACTTCATGGCTGATATGTCATGCTGCAGAGGTCCTGAAAACGCCTTTGGCTATTTCAGATTAAGGGTTTATGGTTATCATTCAGAAGCAAGAATGGCACTTGAGCCCAATAGTTAAACCGCCGCTCTGCTTGAAATAAACACAATGCACATATTTATTAAAAACACTCCAATATCAAAAAGTATCAATGTTTCTGGTGCCCATCCTATGACAAAACAGGGGCTTATGACACAATCTTGACTGATGAGTCAGATCATTTCCTCTAAAATATCTACAGGATAAGACTTGTTAATAAAAGTCATGCTAATACGATTTTAATCAAAGGACCCCCAGTACCTTTCTATTGAATCTGAAGAGGAGATCAACAGGGCAGGCTGCAGTCATATCAGTCACTATCTGGCTGTAGCATAACAAATGCGACTATAATAAATATGACAGGCTGCTCACTATGCATTTTAGCTGCAGTGAAATTATTTACAATGCAAAACCATTTGAGAAACGAATGCAAATGAAATCCAAAGAGCCCATCAGCATTAAGAATGAACAGAACCGTAAGAGGTGCTGCTGTATATCGTAAAACACTAATCATTTATCATAGTCCTTCGGCCCAAATTCCCGATGCAGAGTTTCCAGCTGTGACCTGTCCCTCCTGATACCAGAGGAGAGACTCAATTTACTGGGGATTAGCAAAAGGATTGGGATGAGCAGTGCGCCTTCAAATATACCAAACAAATTCTCCCTCTGCTGGCAGAGCCAGCTTAGGCCAACAGCAGGGCCAAAATGACCCAGGAAATCACTAATACTAATCACCTCCATTTTCTGGTGATACAGTTGACTGTTTACATCCTAAACTCCTCTTTAATCTCATCAAGCCAGAATAGGTTTCCTTTGTCAGTTAGTTTATTTAATCGCATCTTATAATTCCTTCCTTCCCAAAAGTTATATTTAACACCATGCAGAACTTAGGCTACACGCAACATTATAGTAAATACAACATGTTGCTGTCAAATTCTTGTATTCTGCATACATCTTTGTTAAACAGTACTAGAGTACAACATTACAAAGCATGTGACCATGTCTATATCAAGGTTCCAGCTCAGTCAAGGCATTGTAAGACTCACCATGAAATGCTCAGGCAATCCTGAGCTCCACATGTTACTCATTTCTGCAGTCCCTGGTAAGGGAAACAGCTCCTATCGTGACAAAACATAGACTCTGCACGCCAGCTTTACATCTTATCTAAAACTATGATACACATTAAAGCAAAAGTGGTTCAATTACACTATCTTCAATTATTTTCAAGTCAGAAGTGTTTTCTGAATTATACCTCTTTTTCTCCATCCAACCATGTTATTGCTGACTTATGAGGAAAAAAATGCTTTGCTAAATAGAACAGACAGTAAAATTAAGAATAGGCTTTAATTTGAAGCCCGTGATGTATAAAAGAAGCAATAAAACAGCAATGAAAATCATCAGTTCTAAACCATGAACTTGGTATATGGAAATGAGGTACAAATGATGAGAAGTAATTGGTATACATTACCTACCAAGGTACATACAATATATGTCTCAAAAAGTGAGGTATTCGCTTCATCCACCTAGTAACTGCCTGAACAGCCAGGTGTACAATAGCTAGCAGACTTGTAAATAAATGGTCCAGTTGGAACAATATTTTTCACTGCTGGGTTTTCTGTTTCATATTTTACACTTCTTTATCTTTTACTGTTTCTCTGTTTTGCAAATAATCTGCATCAGTTAAGACTGAAACTGCATTAAGGATGTTACAGTGCCGTTATGACTGGTGAAAAACTATAGGAAAATCTTCAAGCGATGTAAAACAAAAGGGGAAAGTGTACAGAGAAACAATGTGATGAAAGTAAAAAGTAGAAATTTTAATGGCTTTTGCTCCAACAGCAAGTCAGATAACAACCAAAAATGGGTCCAAAGAGGGTGGAAGTAATAACTGTGTTTTGCTTCACGGACTGCAGTGTTGGATAAGTAGTTTAAGGCATGAACGACAAGAACATAAGAAAGATAATTATATTATAGTTTGGCTTTGGACCATGATGTTTGGTTTTCAGCATTTGCAGTACTGGGCTATTGGCACATTTGTTCTTCTGGGCCGAGGAGTCGTGCTATTTCTGTTACTTGCTGAGAGGTTTTATTTTGCGTAGCTGAGTTGCTGGCTACTGTCAAAATACAAGCTAACCAGCAGCTTCATCCAAGCTTGACATCTCATCTGCGCCATTTTGGAGGCTTTGACAGTTCCATTCCAGCAGAAGCACTGGGACAGAGAGTTTACACGTGCACTGTCAGCAGTGGGTATGGACTATAGGCCACTTTTAAAGTTGGAGGGGCGACCCATCAGCCTGCTGAGCTCTGAAGCCTGTAATTCATATAGAATCCAGTTTCATCCAGTTCCACAGTGACATGTTATGTAACAGAGAGATACAACAGTTTTGTCTGAACCACAAGCTGACCTTAACAGGTTTCTTTGACTTTTGTCCCGAGATCCTCAGGGGGAAAGTTAGGACACCATGGCCCTTAATCCTGCATGGCAGGCTGCCGTGAGCAGGAGTGACACTACTTTTACTGCAAGAGCCGAATATCTGGAGGCAAGATTATTTGGGTCAGTCTAATACAACACTGAAAAGAAATCGAGGCCACACTGTTTGCATCAGTATCGACTGTTTAATTATTCATACTAATCAAACTATGGGGTCAGCCTGACTTTTACCTCCTGTGAACTAACACCCTAGATGCAAGTTTGGCTATAATAGACAAAAAATTAAGTAGCATCTTATTCTCTGTGATTAGCTTTTACGGCTAGCTTTTAGGCAAGATCGGGCCATACAAAATACTCTTTCTTTTATATTTCTTATCACTAGCGGAGAAGCCCTCTCTGAAATAGGCGTTGTATCTTTCTGTCGTACATCATGAGATCTGGTCCCTGTAAAATAATGAAAATTTCAGTGAAGACATCGACTAATCACTGCCACCCCACTTCTCTCAGGGAGAGAACAAGCTAGTGTGTGGGGTGAGACTTACTCTGTCGCAAGCTATTCTGTTCCTGACAGATAAGTACTTTAGTGGTGGGTATATTCACTCTAGTCTAGGCCCAGCTGTGTATATTACCAAAAGGCAGCATGTAATGACCTGAAAAGTTTTTGACTATGATCTCTTCGGACTAAGGCATTCCATCCCCCCCCAAGAGAATCACAGTTTAGAAAATGGGATGAGAATGGGATGTGAGGTCAGAGTATCATGTCAGTGGTATGGGCCAATTAGCAGTGTTCAACATTCAATATTTAACAGAGTAAACAAGGTCTATGTAAGGTACACGAGGGGAGGGTAATGAATAACCATTGCTAATTTGCTAACAGGTTATTATTCACACTCTAAATGAGGGCAATAAGCATCAAACCTAAATGGGCATTGCATAACAGGTGAACCTAGCACAGCATTACCCATAATGCCACTCACCACAAGACCATTTGTAATTCCCATTCTTACAGCTGATTCTAGTTACAACGAATCAAGACAGTTCTTCCTTGATGCCAGCGAAATGGTAAACAGCCAAGTCTTTAGCCGATGGAATGGATTGTTCACACTCCCTGTTATCTATAATGTTTCACATTATTATTTAAACAATGAGAAATTTATTTCTTTATGGACTGAGAAATGACTGGAACGCCATTGCTGCTCACAGAATTTTAGTAACTAGTAGACAAGTTTGTCAAGAACAGGGTTTTATAAGTGCAAAATGTCAGTACAGCTTAAAACTGTTGGATTAGTGGTATTCATTACTAATCCTTTTTAATTACCAGAAGTCATTAATATGTTTTTGTGTATAAGTATTATTAATAATGCCTTTCTTCAGAGCCCCCTTGGATGGAAAACCCCATTTCACTCTGAAGGGGTTCCACACACTGTGAAACAAGGAAGCTTTGGTGACACAGCGCGGTATCAACACTGACCTTCCACGAAAGATGGGTCGGGGCACTGGGGGACGGATTTCCCCACCGGTGCCTCTGACACAGCTGTGGGATGACAGACACTTAAAGAGAAAGACCTTGTAGAAACAGCCATTGTGAGGTAGAAATCGCTGGCCAAGAGACTGCCCTGTTAATTGTGTATAAACACCCAAAAGGCCTTTTTCCACTGCTCTGCCCATTTATATTTGTTTATTTAGCAGGCGGTTTTGTCCAAATCAACAAACAAGTGAGGATCAGAGAGTAGGGTTAGCCAGTGTCCCTGGAGCAACTGGGCTTAGATGCTTTGCTCAAGAGCCCAATAGTGATATTTTAACTACGTTAGACATGGAATTTTAACCCACGACCTTCCAAACACATGCACAGATCCCTACCACCTACATTTGAACTTTTTTTAAAAAAATGCTATTGTATCTAGTCTTTGGATAAAGTTTAATATTGCCAGCTGAATAATAATGTTTCCCTATAATGAAAAAATACTGTCATGTCTGCCTCCAGTTGGGACTCCCGCAGCCACATCCAGCCAGACCACATCCTGCCTCACTTTAACACTTAGACATACCTGCAGCACATCCCCTGATTAAACATAAGGATCTCTCTGAAGTACAGTAGAACCTTTCTGACATCTTATGCTGGCTCAATGCTGTACTTCTGAGTGGCATCAACTGGATTCTGTTTTCTGACCCTGATTGCTGAATGTAATTTGGCTGGTATTTGTTGTAGATTACGTCTTGTTGCTGTATCATTACACACATTGTATTCTTCATTAGCGCATATTTGAAACTCTATGTGTAAATGTCAATAACATCAAACCACGCAGTCAAACAGATACAACAGATGAACCTTACTAATCATGATCACTCCATTTTATATGTACTGTACTAAAAAGGATAAGGAACAGACTGTGGAGTTTATGTGTGGTAAATGGACTGCATTTTATATAGCACTTTTCTACTCCTAGGAGCACTCAAAGCGCTTTACAAATTCATGCCTCATATTCACCCATTCATACACTGGTGGTGGAGGCTGCCATGCAAGGTGCCAACCTGCACACCGGGAGCAATTTGAGATTCAGTGTCTTGCTCAAGGACACTTTGATGGGGTCAGGAGGAGCCAGGGCTTGAACCTGCAACCCTCTGGTTGCCAAACGATAGCATTACCTCCTGCACCACCATCTTCCCCAAGATATTATTCAAATTATGAATTTTATGTCAAGCAATACAAGAGGTGCCAATCTTTTTGTTTGGCTTGGGGAACATTTTGTAGCATCTTTGCAGTACTATACCGATTAGCCATAACATTCAAAGCACTGACAGGTGAAGTGAATAACATTGATTATCTCGTTATAATGGCACCTGTGAAGGGTGCCATTATATATTAGGCAAGCGAACAGTCAGTTCTTGAAGTTGATGTGTTGGAAGCAGAAAAAAGGGACATGCGTAAAGATCCGAGTGACTTTGACAAAGGCCAAATAGTGATGGCTAGATGACTAGATTGGCATCTCCAAAATGAAAGGTCTTGTGGGGTGTTTCTGGTGTGCAGTGGTCAGTACCTACCAAAAGTGGCCCACAGAAGGCCAACTGGTGAATCAGCAAAGAAGTCATGGCCACCCAAGGCTGATGTGTGTGGAGAATGAAGGCCTACTCATCCAGTCCAATCCCACTGGAGAGCTATTGTAGCACAAACTGCTGAAAAGGTTAATGCTGGCTGTGATAGAAGTGTGTCAGAACACACAGTGCATCGCAGCTGGCTGCATATGGGGCTATGTAGCTGCAGACCGGTCAGAGTGCCCATGCTGATCCCTGTCCACTACTGAAAGCACGTACTGTACAATGGGCATGTGAGTGTCAGAACTGGACCATGAAGCAATAAAAGAAGTTTACCTACTGATAAGTCATGTTTTCTTTTATATTATGTGGTTGGCCAGGTACGTGTGTGTTGTTTACCCAGGAAAGAGATGGCACCAGGTTGCACTATGTGAAGAAGACAAGCTGGCTGAGAAAGTGTGACGCTCTGGGCGATGCTGTGCTGGGAAACCTTGGGTCCTGGCATTCATGTGGATGTTACTGGGACACGTACCACCTACCTAAGCATTGTTGCAAACCAAGTATACCCTTTCATAGCAAAGGTATTCCCCGATGCCTATGGCCTATTTCAGTAGGATGTATACTGCCACACTGGAAAAATTATTCAGGAATAGTTTGAGGAACATGGGAAAAGTGTTGCAAGTGTTGACTTGCCCTCCAAATTCCCAAGATCTCAATCTGATTGACCATCTGTAGGATGTGCTGAACAAATAAGTCCAATCCATGGAGGCCCCACCTCACAACTTACAGGACTTCAGGAATTTGCTGCAAACGTCTTGGTGCCAAATACCACAGGACCCCTTCAGTGGTCTTATGAAGTCCATCCATGCCTGGACGGGTCAGAGCTGCTTTGGCAGATGGGGGCCAGCACAATACTAGGCAGCTGGTTTAAATGTGATGGCTAATCTGTAATGTGCAAACGAAGCGCCAAATAAATGCCCCTTGGTAGATTTGAACCCATGCCTAATTATCAGTTAATTAACAAGTAATAACTGCTTAATTCAAACTTGAAGTCCTTCAAGTGAAAAAGTGTGGTGATGAGTCGTGGTAGACAGAGGTAGTGCCTTTGCTCTGCTTGACCCACTGACCATTGACCTGTCCTGAACAAAAGACACACACACACGCACACACACACACACACACAGGTTTGTAATTATATCTCTCCATTCATTGCTATGGGGAAAACCCTAATCCCTAATCCCTTAACCCCTACCCAGCCCTAACCTGAATCATACGTAACCAAACAAAACATGACTTTTGACATTTTTAGTTTTTTTATTCCCCACAACAGGTTTCTATTACATGGGGGGGCACAATGTAACATAAACATAATCGCCCTACACACACACACACACAGGTAAGCACGCAGACACAGGACTCTGCTGCCATGACGGCAGGGTTTGCGTGGCGTGTCCCCACCCTTCACAGTGTCCGTAGTAAGATACAGCTGCTAGGTAACAGCTCAGAGAATCTGTTGTCTCTCGAGGCTTCCACTTGCATACATCTTACTCCTACGCACTTTCCTCTCCTTTAAGCCAGTCTTTTTTTATTCATGCTGAAAAATGGCACAGGCAATACTGTCCCCAATTTAGCTGTCACTCACAATCTAGCCACATGTTTTATGCAGGACTAATTAGACAAGAGGTACAGAACCTTTTAAGAGGACTAAGTTATAGGTAATATATCTAGATGACAACATTGTGTGTATGTATTTCTTATATCATTATTCAGGCATTCCTATATATATATATATATATGAGTATATATAATGAGTTTTTGGATATCATGCCCAAGATCATCTAGTCTTGCCTCTCCCTGGCACAATGCCAGATTTTCTGTGCTCCGTCAGTACTGCCTGCCCTCACCACTAGGCAAAAAACTATGACTAGCTGGCTGAGTTCATGCCTGTCCCTGTTTTGCTGACAGTTGCCTTGATGTGGCTTGAATGGAGAAGAAAAAAAAAAACAGAGTTGGGGTGAAGGTCACCAGGCAAAATAGGCAGCCACAGAAAGAGGCAGTATGACCGCACTTTCTGCCTATAATGGGTGGGGATGCCATGACAGAAAAAAGGGAAATGCAGACAAAACACAAAGTAGCCCAGCTGACTGACACTTCTTTGGTGTTTTTCGCTCTCATTCCTCTTTCATCTCTATGTGCATCAGAACTTCCCACAATGCATACCTGCACCCGGCTGCCTGAACGATCTCACAGAGACCAATCACAGAGACCACAGCAAACCAGTGGTGCTTGTGCTTTCTGCCCCATGTGAATACTGGAGGGTAATCTCCCTGAAGAGAACTGCTGCCTCCTGACTGTCCATTTTGTATACCCCCCCCATTTCACATAATAATCCTCGAGGGGTATTTGGTTGTATCCTTGTCTGACGTGCCTCCCTGCTGGCCACAAATAGTAATAAAAAACAGAATCAGCAACACGAGTAACTGACAACTGGTGAAACCTGACTCGTCCGCATCCTCCCCTTATTGTACACAGATGGTCTGTGAAACTGAGCTACTTCATAAAATTGCAGTACTTTTGGTTGTGCGCCATACAACTGACAGCAGTGTCCATGGGACAGCAAAGAAGGAAAAAAACATTCTCAGTTATTCAATAAAATCTAATTCTCAAAAAAAGGTCAGCCATCATATTGGCAAACAAGTGCCCCCCCTTCCTGTGTCCAGCTTGATTGGACACATGAGTGGCCAGTAATCTCCGTATTTTTTTAAACCAGAATTGCTTCAGGAAATAAGTATCTTGATAAATGACAACCCGGAAAAAGGTGATGGATAAAGCTAGGAACTGATAGAAATATCTGCTTTTTTAATGGCCGTGGCTGGACTTGTTCACGTGGCGACGCCCAATATGCAATATTTCATCTGATCAATGATGCATCTCTATGCATTCAGATTCTCCAAATGAATAAAAGTATTCTCCATCATCCATCCATCCATCCATCCATCCATCCATCCATCTCTATTTGCTATGTAAATTATAGCTTATCTGCTGCATGTCATATTACTATGGTATGATAACAAAGATCATTTCATGGTCAAGATCCAGTCTTTGCTATGTTCTGTCAGAGTTCTAAGCAGTCATTTGATAAAAATCGCTCTAATTTGGACTTCAATGATAAAAACACAATGTATATATGTACTATTTTAAGAACATGGTAGGCACTCTGTTCCGTGGTTAAAGACATCAGCATGTGGAAGACCTCCCAATGTGTTTTTCACACTGCTGCTCACTAATTAACACCCATGGCAGGAAGGAAGTTTAGCTTTCCTGGGACCTAGTGGCACCCAGGAGTTCAAATTCCAGGCTATAAGTGTGCTAGCTGTCAGACAGTGTGGCTGTTAAGCACAAGGAGAAAATCTGCTTGCATGTCAACTGATGGAAAACTCACAGAAGCTGGAAAGGAAAAGAAAAGACAAAGGTGATGCATTCTTCATGCTGGAACGTACAGCTCACCTGTGTCCATGTGGATCCGACAGTGTGACAGAGGCTGCCTGATAATCAGGGGCAGTGTGACTTATAAAGTGCTCACATTACTTTGTTTGCAGTGGACAGCACAGTAATACTGCCCTTTTGAGCAGCTAAGACCAGACATGTTCTATGGAGGACTAAACATGACTTATGGATACATTCAAAATAAATAAATATACAAATAAATCATGTAACGTATACAAAAATACATGCATATATACATTTTGGTCATAAAAAATGGCACGATTGGCTCTACACTTATTTATTTATCTATTTCTGCATGTATACTTTTCTTCATTTATTTCTGAGTTTCTGTCTCTGTATGTTAACAAGGTAGGTCGGTCTAAGCTCACTCAGAGCAGGTTTGGTTAACTACTAATGCCTTGGGTAGATGACTGCTGTGGCTGCTTTTCGGAACACCTGAGCATTGTAAGGATTACAGATTACTATTAGCTAGCTATAATGTATTAATTATATTATATTATATTATATTAGCTAGTTATAATCCACTTATGTATTCATAATCCTTAATTTTATGTAGTCCTGTGTTCCCAATGGCAAATTTTTTACGAGTCATTGTTAATGATTTAGGATCATTAGCGAATGATTTTGCGAACGACACACCAAATGACTACCTTCTATTTCATCTGAAAGGATTGATGGATAATTTACTTCAGCTCAATGCTGATATGGCTGCAGACCCTGACCTAGCTGTGGCTGAACTGTGGTCAAATCATCCACACTTAAAATGTGTGATGCACGCAAAAATATAAAATTACTATATCAGATCACGCATAGAAAAATGCAGGGCTGGTATCATGGGGGGGAATTCGAGCTATTGTGCTCCTCCAACACTAGCTACTAGCCTCTTATTTATTTCAATATTATTTTTTAATAAAGTCGTTCATCTTAAAACAAGGCGATCTGCCTTTCTCACCCAGAGGCGTAGATACGGATCATGTGTTTATCCAATGCTTCGCCACCCCCCAGGTTTGGGGGTCATTCCGGAATGCATCTATCAATTCCAATCCAAATCAGGAAATGGAACTGGAGTTGGGATTAGAAAAAAAAACTATGGGGAACAGAATTGGAATTGCATTCAAATTTCATAGTGAAGGCTTTGTCATAATTGGGAGAGAGACAATGACATAAAACCAAAGAGACACTTATTTACTATTCACATGCTGTATATCATGTGCAAATTTCTGCTAGCACGTCTGTGAGAATCGCTGTGTTATGTTAGTTTCAAACGCTAACAGAACTGGCTTTCACTTGTGTAAATTCACATTACAAACTTGGATATGAGACCAACTAGAAAAGCTAAGCTGCTGCTGGAAGAGGTGTTGGTGTGGCTGTGGTCTGTCTGGATCCCAGTGCCTCAGTGCAGTGATGAGGACACTGTGCTGCAAAAATGGTGCCATCTGTTGGATAAGATGTAATACAGAGATCCTGACTTTCTGAGGTCATAAAAGATCCCTAGGCGTCTTTTGAAACAGTAGCAGTGGTAGCCCAATGCTCTGGCTAAAATTGTACACTGTGGCCCATTAAAGTCTGGCCTCCTAGACACCCTGTACATTGATTTGGTGAATCCTCTCCTGTTCCTTCACCACCTTAGCTACTGTGTGGTGAGCGCACTGGTGTAGAATGGCTGCCGTCGCATCATCCAAGTCGGTGCTACACAGTGGTGGTGGATGATGTGGTGTAGTTGACATATTAAAATATTTAAGTCAGGACAAAGGAACAAGACCACATGACAGTTCCAAAATTCAAACAGAAAGCAAAGCTATGCCCCAGGCATTGTTTCTGTGGGGAGCACTGACTTAGCGTATCAGTTACAGGCCAATAGAAAGACAGTACTGACTCAGTGTATCAGTTACAGGCCAATAGAAAGACAGCACTGACTCAGTGTATCAGTGACAGGCCAACAGAAAGACAGCACTGACTCAGCGTATCAGTTACAGGCCAACAGAAAGACAGCACTGACTCAGCGTATCAGTTAAAGGCCAATAGAAAGACAGCACTGACTTAGCGTATCAGTTACAGGCCAATAGAAAGACAGCACTGACTCAGCGTATCAGTTACAGGCCAATAGAAAGACAGCACTGAACAGTGCCAGTCAGGAGATTTGTATCCTGAATCAGCTGTGGCCTTCAAGCTCAAGGTTCCACCGTGAAATCATATGTTTCACCTGCAGTGTACAGCAGTAGGAGTAGCTTGTGCCATAGAACACTCAGAAACTGAAACACTCAGGAAACGTAATGTGTAACGGACTACAAAAATTTAACAGCTTTCTGAAAAGCCCCGGCAAGGTAGTTTATAGCAAATCTCACACTTACGTATATCCATGTATTGAGCTGTTCACACACATTTTATCTTAGCTTTGTCAGTTTCTCTCATTTTAATGCATTTTTTTCCTAATGCCATTCTGTAAAAAGTAATTGATGAAGATCTGCTAAGTAACTCCAATGTCAGTATTTTTACTTTGCATTTACAAAAAATAAATTAAAATTACATGCTAGTGACTTGCAGACTATATAATGTTTACTTTTAATTCCTTCTTCAACTCCAGTTTCATTGACAGTCCCCATTAAAATGTAATTTTTGAATTTAATGAAAATCAATAATGTTTGATCAGAGAATTCTAATTTCCTGTCTTCTTCACCTTATTGACATTTCATGCTCTCTATTCATGGCATTTAATTTCAAAATGCACAGATAAGCATTTCCTGTATTGTGGTATAAACATTTGAGAAAATGTGTAATAAAAACACCATTCCATCCGCTGCTGGTCAACCCATTAGGTGATATTGGCGACCGCCTAGGGCGCTACCTTCTGCACTAATCCCCCCCCCCATGTAACATTAGTTTCTCTTGTCAGAGTTGAAAATAAAACCTGGTGTCGAAACTAGCCACAAGATTCTGATTAAAGGAGAGTTGATAGTTTTCCTGCCCGGCGCATACTGCAGGATGCTCTGCATGACTTGTTTTACGTTTGAAGATTTACCAAAAGTATAGCTCCCAAAACAAACACCAGAAATAGAATTTGACACAGAAAAGAAAAAATCTGCAGCATTTGGTTATAACACAAAAGTTGGATAATAATCACTGTTGATTGAATTATAGTACATTCACTACTCCCGGCAGTGCTGTACTGTATATGGGTCAGTCACAAACGGTCGTCCTCAGCAGGTGCCCTGTACCTCACTCTCAGGTACCTTGAAGTTCACCTTTGTCTTTGAGAGGCTGCTAAAATGAGGCCAAAAATGAATAGGATGGTGCTTGTGTAATGTAGATACATCTCTGTGCTGTATTTGGGCAGACATACTGGGGGAATAAAAGTAAACCAAGCTGAAAGAAAGATATTAACCGTGCTAACACATCTCACGTTGTCGGACCCAAATATAACTTCTCAGTCCTATCTCCCTTCCTCATGTAGGTCTAGACAGGTGTAGACATTAAGCAACCAACAGGAAGGATGACAGTTTTGGGGTAAAATTCCGCCAATTTACACATATTCTGCATTTCAACCAAGTATTTACACACATTCTGCAGGGTTATTCATTATATCGGTTAGAAAGTAGCTGAGGTGAGTCTTTCTCCTTTGTATCATTTTGATGGTAAGTGTCTGTGCTTTGGGTTGTGATAAGTATCTGGGATTTCTCTTATGATGACTGTCTATTTTGCATTGCAGTGAATGATTGTTCTGTGTAGTAGTAAGTGTCCGTTCTTTGCGTCATGGTGTCTGTGATTTCTGCAATGGTATTTGTTGCTATGGCGGGGCATGAAGTGGGGATGATCCATGTAGCTGCTCCAACAAAACCGGCTTTTATTGATGTAACAGAACACAAAGGGAGAATCAGAAAGCAAAAGGTCCACGATGGGTCAAAAGAAAACTAGTAAAACTGAAAAACTAAGGCAGGGATAAACACCAGGGCAAAAATACCAAAGATTGTAAGGAACACAAGAAGCTAGAATAACTAACATAGGATAACTATAATGACTACAGCTAACAATCGGACAGTTAACACAGGGCAACAGCCACAATGACCCACTGAGGAACGGAACGAGAGCAGGCACTTAAATACACTACTAACAAGACACAGGACAGGTTAGAACCATAATTAATCAACCCATCATTATGGAGTTGGTGCAATAAGGAACAGGTGGGGCAAATTACAACTGACAGGCACTAAAGACTAGGAAATCTTAAACACTGAAGGCTATGTACACTAGGAAAGACTAGGAACACAAGTACAACAGAACATAATTAAACAAGGCACATGTGGGATAACCATAGCCTAGATTAACAATACCAGATGCATGGGGATAAAATAAAACCAAAACATTAAATAAAGGTGAGTGAATTCATGACAAGGGGATGTTTGTTTTTGAGCCAAATGCTCAAGCCGTTGAGTTACTAGGTCAACAACCAATGCCATGGCCAGCAGGAACTGCTGACCAAATAGGGAAAAGGCACACGGGACAGGGCCAGACAGGCACCGACCCCAACAACTATATGTGCTGGATTCTGCTTTGTGTCGTTGTATCTGTGTTTTATATTGTAGAGTGCATTAGGATTTTCTCATTTATCTGCTGTAAAAAAACAAAATACATATTTTTCTACTTTGCTCATCAAAACACATTTGTTAATGCACAAACTCTTGCTTACAGAAAAGGTAGTCCTCCTTCCCAACATTTTTTTTTATCTACAGTGTGGGGTGTGGCTTTATGGGTTAGTAGTCTGTGCCAGGAAGGTCACTGGTTCAAAATCTGCAGCCAGCACAATAATTATGTCACCGTTAGGCTCTTGAGCAAGGCCCTTAACCCCAGCTGCTCGGAGGACGCTGGAAAAATGGCTGACCCGTGCTTTGACCTCAAGCTTCGCAGTCGTCTATATATGTCTGTATGTGTCTCAAAAGAAAACAAGATGAGATGTGCGATGATTTAAATTCCGTTGTACTTGCTACCCATACAATGACACTGAAGGCATTCTAAAACCGAAAGAAGTATTAGTACTGAAAAAAGTATTAGTACTGGAAAAAGTATTAGTACAGAAAAAAGTATTAGTACTATTAGTACTGAAAAAAGTATTAGTACTGAAACAAGTACTAGTACTGAAAAAAGGTTTTGCTGAAAAAAGAGGGAAAGAAACAGAGAAGACAGTGCACTCCATCATTCCACTTGACAGTTGTGGTCTGCACGGAGACAAATAGCTGGTCGATAGGCAACCTGCACCCTCTTACCTCAGGCTGCCAGCACTGCTTTACATGTCTGCCAAAGTCCCCCACTTTCTCAGTAGCACCTGGCCAGCTTCCATTGTAAGTGTCGTTTTTAATTGTTGTTTCTCTTATTCAGTAACTCTGTAAATGCATCAGAATGCTGATCATTCAACATAATCACATCTCACTATGAACAAAGTAACATGCTAAGTGATTTGGCACTAGGACGTTTCTCCATCCTTTCTTTGTTTGAATTTTGCACATCTCCGCAAGATCACAACATTGCCATGGACATCTTTGCCCCTCAGTTTCAGAACATAAAACAATCTCACAGAATTCATGTTTAAAACTACTGAAAATGTACTTTATCTTAATTGCATTTATAAAGCATTCCGATGTTTCATTTACTGACATCTCATCCAGGGTGTAGTTTTGGCTCCAGGGCACCCTCTTCAACCCTGGCTAGTGTAAGCAGTTAGAAAATGGATGGATCGATGGATGGATGGATGGATGGATGGGATTTTTTTCTATGACTTATGAGCATGTGTTTGTATAAACTTCAAATGACCATAATATCTGACAGTATTAGAATGAGAGGCTATGCTAACAGAGGATGAGTGAAGAATGGGGTGTTTGTGTGTCTGTTCTTCTTTATATGTGGTGGGGCAGCCTACGTAATGTAAAGGCTTTTTGAACGCTTAGCAGTCAGGAGAAACATGGTGACCATACGCAGAAATATAACATCAGGTAACCCCACAAACCCACACACATCACCTCTACAGCAATGTTATCATTTTGATTACTTTCACTTACATTATTCCAGCCCATAGCTGGTTCACTTTCCACACAATGATGTTTTGTACAGAAGATGATATGTTGGGTGAACACAATTGTCCCACCCCCCACCCCCATTCTTTCAGCCAACCTATCATCTTCTGACAAGTTAGGATTGTACTAATAATACCATCATCACGTATTGATAATATAGTTTTCTGGCAAGTCAGGATTGTACTAATAACAATATTAATAATGATAATTAAATGTCTTTGTCACTATTCAGCAAAAAATACAGCTGATTTTCTTTGTAAAAGTAGAATCTATATTGGCTCAGCAAGGAAGGAGTGTTTTCAGGATCTAAATACTGCTGTTGGCTCTGGCAGAAATTATGGGTTCTCATGTCAGAACTTTCAGACCTCCTATTGTTGGCTCAGTGAAAGCTTCTGCTGCTTGTGGAATCACAGTGCAGTGCGGTCAGAATATCCAGGGGAGCTGTGCATGCAAATATACACACACATACATAATGCACAGCTGTATTTTTTAGTTCTGAACTGCAAAACACCAAACTTCAGAAACCATCTTTTTTAGTTTGAAGTAGCAATGCTGAACACATGAAAAATCTAAACCTGTGGAACTTTCGCAGAGTCAAAACTGGGGAGACACTTGGTAAATAAAGAAGAAAACAGGGATGATCAGGACTGAAGTAAAGAGCACTGATGAGAGTAGAGATCATCAACCCATTCTGTGCCTGGTGAAATGAAACTGACAGTGGTTTATAGGGCAAGGGTCACATATGGTGAATGCCAGGAAAGCGAAAAAACCACACACACACAGAATATGTCAGCTAGTAGCTGAACCACTAAGCTTAATTTGTCAGAATTGTGTTGGTGTCTGCAGTTAATATCTAGGGCTATTTCTTTAGAGAGAGATGGATTAGCACTAACTGGGTCTGTGATGTTTCACTTTTTTGCAAGCTCAGACACCTGTGATATCTTCATCTGTAATGCTTCCTGCTGATTGAAGTAGCACATCTCCTGAAGTAGGGGGATTACAAATGAGGCCTTCACTGTGGACAGGGCAGTCTATTTGAAGAGAATAGCAGGACTGTGAGGGCGCCGGGGAGATCTTCGAAGGGATGGAGACTGTGTGACACTGCGAAGTCCTTTAGAAGGATGGAGGTCATGTAATGCAGGTGCTGATCTTGCCAAGTTTGATGTGGCCCTTGGATCAGCGAGGGAGGGGCCTGCATTTCACTTCTTTAACCAATGAACGTCTTCATTGTATGACATCACCACACTAATTAAAACCAGCGTTTTCAGTTAAGTGGCAAGGTGCACAGATTTATAAAGTACCAGTTTTACTGTGTATGCCATTTGCTAAGGTACATGTCATAGATAATCACAGACAAAACGTGATATGCTTACTTGCAATGTTAAGTAAGGGTGTATCTATTTCACGATAACAATGATAAAATAATTATAACAAAAAAAATAGCAGAAATGATAAGGCTTGAACCAATAACCGTCTGATCACAAGCAAAGAGACTTTGCCTGCTAGGCCACACACTGCTGCTGGTCAAATGGTTGGACGCCTAGAGTTTGAAAATGAGAAAAAAACAGACCAGTGTGATGTCATATGATGAAGACTGTGATTGGTTAAATAAGTGAAACGCAAGCCCCTCTAAAGGATGTCATTTAGATGGATGTAGGCTGTGTGATACTGTGCATTGGCTTGAGTTGGAATCTACATAATATTTAAGAGGCTGGATGTTAAATGGAACTTAAGATTCCTGAAGGAAAGTTTGTTTGGTTCCACTGCCCGTATCTGATTTTGTCAACACTCCAAGACATTCAACAGACTAGTCATTTTCCTTGATATGTATCAGTCGGGTAAGGCACAAAATATAGTGGATTGCATTGTCATCATGTTCAGGCCATTGTGCCTCAAAAATAAGACAAACATTTTGAGGTCTTCATCAGCAATATGTACACCCAGACCCCTTACATAATCATTTGGAACTAATGGAGAATGTATTTTTGATATGAACATTCCTTTAAACATTTTTATAAGCATTATGCCAATTAGGGACATTTCTGAGGAGTTTCACACATTCACTTTCTTTGTCTTCTTCGTATGTTGCGTCCAAAAGCGTTCTAGAGTTTTGTGATTAAGTAGCCAAAAAAAAACAAGAGAAACTCAAACCTGATTATCATGCTGTATACCACGTAAAACGCAGTACTGTATACCACATATATTCAGAGTCCACATCTAACGATTGGGTTCCCTTCTCATCTCATCTTCCATGAGTAAATGGTTTTTCAAAGTATTTGCACAGACTGAAGATGGGATCATCATTGATATGTTATTGAATAATAGGGCTGGGAAATTTATCGCGTTAACTCTGCGTTAATTTTAAAGTCGTAACTTTATTATCACATTGACGCACGCAGCATTATCCAAATAGGAAAATAGTATGAGCATTGATTTTAATACAGACGTATAATATTCCTTCCTGGTTGTAAACAATTTGAGAGTTTAGGGTGTGATGTTGCACAGAATCCCAGAATTCTGGGTTAAAATATTCAGCATCGAGGGGAAGCTGATATCATTTGTGCATGTTTTGTTTAAAAAAATCAGCTAGATGGAGGCATAGATAGGATAAAAATATGGTCCTTTACAATATTTGTTTTATTTTTTGAAGGCTTATAACTTAAAATCTTAAGATCTTTCATGTTATAAAGTGTACGTTCAGTGGTCGTCAGGCTTCTGTTTTTAGAGCTATTTGCCAAATAGGTTTCAGATTTTTGGTCGCGCAAGCAGTCAGGAATAAATTGTGCTTTGCTCAGCTTGTTGAGTACTTGTGATTGCATGTACATGTGATATACGCCATTATTTGTCAATGTGCATGATTAAAAACATAATCGTTTAACATCCCTACTTATAATAAAATACAATCCCTTCTTATTGCCATCTTATTGCAAGCTGCTGTCAGCTTGTACTTGCTTGCAAGTAGTATTTTTGCTGGAAATCAAAAATCTGTACATAAGAAGTTTAAGTGAAACCATTAAACAAATATTAAAATATGGGTGATTTTCATGAAACTGAGAAATAAAAAAATGTTTCGGTGAAATACAGTGTTTGTTTTCTGTGTAACATTACCAGCTTTTGTGATATTCTAATATTACATCATTTGTTGCTGTGATTTGATGATCTTTTGCCCATTTTCTCCAAATAGCTAAAATCAGTGACACAAAACTACATGAAGTATTTTTGACTCTTTCGATTTTATTGCATGTTTCCCATGATAAACAATCAGTTTGTATAATAAGATCATACTGTAGGTATTTTTGCAAAATTTTTTGTCAGTTTCACTAACTTGCCTGGATTTGTACTGAGTGGGATGACTGTAAATCTCTCATGAGCTGTCTTAAGCATCCACGCTGAGTCATCTCTATAAATGGAAACCCATTAATGACTTAGCCCTGTAGTAAATTGGTCAAAAGAGTTTGCTTGACCTGCAGCTCCAAGGGGGATCCCAAAGCACTGAGACTGTGATTCATCAATACACATCAAGACATATTGGCATATTTAACCACAAAATAAATCAAAATTTGTATTTTTACAAATCACTGATTTTGAAGCACATGCACTTATGTAAAACTGAATGAAAAATAAGAAAAGCAAGCACCTAAAAAAACTTATGTTCTGTGTTCGGATTTGAAACCACAATCTTCCACAGTGTTTTCACTACAGATACAAGAATATGCAAGCTCCTAATTTCGATGGATGATTTTTCTGGAAATGTATGGTAATGACAATCTGGCCATTTATTTCACTTCTGGGGAATCACTTGTTATCACAACAAGCTTAATTAACAGGCAAGGGCGATGATTGGCTGAGCTTACCTTCCAGTTTTTTTTTTTTTTTATCAAATATACCAAACAGGCAAAGAGCCATTTTTAAATATGAATAGTTCACAGTGCTATAGCCAAGTAGCAGAGAACACTATGCTATTAGCACATAAAGATAAAACAGTATAAATCTTATCTAAATGTTAATTGACTGTTTAAAAGGCTCAGTGTGGCGGCAGCAGCAATCTCAACCCATAACTCACACCCTTCCAAAGCCTTGCAGAATTATCATCACCCAACTCCAGTGTTCATGGTGTTCCCATTGGCAAGGCATCGATTGCTTTTTAATAGCAATGTGACCACATTTAGCTCGCTGCCTGCATACGCTCAGAGACATTGCTTACTACTGCGCAAATCCTGTTAATTATGTGGTATGCAATCTCTATCGCAGGCTCAGTGTTGAGGAATTGAGCTGCTGTTAAGCTGTAGGCTGCTGCTCATTGACGACTGGAAGGTTTTTGTCAATAAATGTCAACTGGTATTCTCCGGCTTCTATGAACAATTTGTGATGCAGTGCCTCCCCCACTCAACTGATGACATTGTCATTCCTGGTGACTCATTAACTGAGACTTTACATCTATTCTCTCCAAACTTAATTTACTGCATGCAGCGTTTGGGTAAATATACATCTAAATATAGTGACGTCACCAATTTTGTGGAGGTGAAGCAAGTGTACTTGCCAGATAGTGTCACACAGGGGATTACTGGATGTCTCAGAATAGTTTCCTTTCGCAAATCACCATCCAAGTCCTCGCCCCCCCGCCCCCCACACCACCCCACACACACGCACACATGCACAACTTGGCTAGCTTTCAAATTCAATGTTTTATGAACTGACAGGTCTGGTAACGGTATTGAGGCTTCAAAAGAGACCCACAGATCCGGAGAACAAAAGTGAGTACAACGCATTGTGACAGATGTTCTCACTCCTAGAGATGACTGCCCTGCAGATTGTTAAAGATAGAGGTGCGAACTAAAAGAAGCGGCAAAAGGTTTTAAAAGAGGAAGGAAAGGGAGAGACAAGCTAATATCTAACATAAACGCTGTTACAATGATTGTAAAACTGCCACAGCCCATGTATCCAATGATTTTTTTCATAAAATTTGTTTTCCCTGTTTTTCCTTAAATCTGACACCAACAGTATTTGTTGTACAAGTACCATCATCCTTCCTGCTGTGTTTAATCCAAAAATGAACTATCAAACACACTGTATTTTTTTCTAAAACATTATCAATGATGGTATTAAAGGATGCATGTTATACCACAAATCTGGACTCACTCCGTGCTAACTTTAATAAATGTGACATCCCTGAATTATGTTTTGGGACCTTGATGTAGTTACCAAAGAACAGTAAAAACAAACTGAGGCTAAATTAGAATGGGAAACATAATTACATCCTTTGATGTGACTTAATGTTTGTGACTAAGACTTTGAACATAACGTACTGTATATGAGGGTATTAAATACAGTGCATAATAAAGCACATAAAATTGATTGTTTTTAATAACACTGCATACTGAATATTGTACAGCACTGTGAACATGTAATGGGCAGTCAAAGAAAAATTATGTTTAAGTGATCTTCACGTTGGTGTAAAACTATGATGTCTCTCTGTCAGCTTAGCCAAACCTCCCCTATAGTCACCCCACAGTTCTAACAAACATTGGTAACACTTTCTATAAAGCCCCATTCTATAATGCATCACACATTCCCTCATAATGCATTATAAGGCATTCATAAAGTATTATAAACATGGCTATAACAATTCTAAAAAGGCATTAACACCTAATAGCCATGTTTATTATGCATTATGACTGCCTTATGAAATGAAATGCACTCTAAATACCTGCCTAATGCATTATGATGGTATTAGAATTAAGGATGCCTTGTGGTGCATTATGAAGGTATTTATAGTTCATTATAGATGAGAGCTTCATAAAGCATTAATAATGCATAATAAACATGGCTATAATGTGTTATGCCTGTTTATAAATAATTATAGCCATGTTTATGATGCTTTAAGAATGTATTATAATGCATTATGATGACTGCTTTAAGTGTTACCTAAACATCATATACTGTATACAGTACCCATGTATTTTTCGACTCCACCACTAACACACCTTGTATATTGATATTTTTATTTTTAACTAATTTAGTTAATTAAGTCAGCTGGAGGTGAAATGTAATGAATATAGTGAATGGCTGAGGTGCCCTTGAGGAGGGGTTTGAGAACTGAAGTAATATTGTTCTAACCAACCAACAAGATACCAGTAAAGAAATTTTTTACTAGTTTTTATTATCTTATTCTTAACTTGTATGTGTCATGTTAAATTGTATTTTTTTCTCAGCAAATATATACTTACTACTCAGATAAATAGCATTAACCATGTTCTTTGAATACCTTGTATATTGTATCTTGTGTAAAACTAATTTAGGTATTCCTTTTTGTTAAATACTGATTGCATACACAAATTATTTATCTGTTCTAAATTTGTATCAACCATGACCTGAGGTAGTTTCCACTAACTATAGAAATATATATACTGTATTGAAAGATTCATTGATCGCTGTCTAAATAGCCCATTACCTGGGCTATCTGACTGAAAAAAAATATGTACTGTATTACATATGCAATGCATCAGGGATCAGGGGTAGGCAATCTTATCCAGAAAGGCCTGTTGTGTGTGTGTGTGTGTGTGTGTGTGTGTGGGTGGGTGGGTTTGTGCTGCACCTCATTAATTGGATTACTAATTAGAGGACTGATTGGCTAAAGAGTCCTCACACCTGGGTTTGAACAGCTAACCTAAAAGTTATCCCAAAAACCTGCACACACACTGGCCCTTTGGGGATAAGATTGCCTATCCCTGAAATACACTGAAATTAATTAACATTGGTGTATAAATAAATATAATTGGTTTGTTTTGTGTGCTGAAAATGAGTACAGATCTAAAAAAAATTATATTGGCAAGCTTCTACTTTCAATGCAACAAAAAAATAAAAGATGCTAAAAAAACAGTAACCCAAAGAAGTATCTCAAAACTGACAGAGATGACCTCATACTGAGAGGGAATGGTGGCCTGTAGGTTATCATACACTCCTTCTTTCCTTCCTCTGTTTGATATACTCTTCACCAGTAAGAAAGTGAACTGCATCTGACACCAAAGGGTCATTGCAGGGATCACTTGTCAATTTTGGATAAAGGCACAGTGCCTATTAGCGAACAGCTTGTTTGGAGGTACATACTTCTAGGTTGAAATTCAATTGAACTGAGAAGTTCTGAGTTAAGGTGAAGTATTTACTGCTAGTGACTCAAATGCCCCCAGAAATCCATATTCATCACATGCTAACCAAAGACCCACAATTCCCTATCCGGTAGAGGCCTGACACAAAGTTCACACTCTGCACGGCCCAATTTAAAACGGCCTGAGCGAAGCGAGGTCCTGTCAGTATCTTGAGGCCACTGACAGCATTATGAGCGCAGGGGCACCATGAGCAGCAGGCTGTGTGGTGTGGCAGCAGGTGAGAGTGACCCTGGGCTCAACTGATAGTTCATCAGAACTATCAGCCCCAATTAAATTGGCTTCAGCCATAAACAGCACAATTCTAATGATTCCATAAAAATGTTAATCCCTTGAAAGACATGTTTAATATTGCTTGCTATGCATCTAATAAAAATTTAGCAAATGAATGGTTTCCGTTATGAAAAATACAGAAGGCTGGATGGGCCAGGAGGACAGGAACGGTTTATCTTTACTTTGAAATAGATCATCAGATGTTACTTAAGGTGACCAAAATTGCCAGCTCACCAATGGAGCTCGTACGTATATTAGAAACTACTTTTCTCTGGCTGTTGGCGAATCACCAGCAACCAACTGTTCCCTAGGAAGCCCTTCTGTAACAGGCAGCCAAGGAACTCTGTGTTGACTCCAGTTTTGTCTTCAGCTATCAGCAGAAACCTGACTTGAACAGCAAGTTTAGCTGCAGGATCTATCCCATATCCAGCATAAACGGTTATATGAGCTAAGCTTAAAAAGCACCTTAGGTATCCTTGGCTGTGTTTTCACAAATATTTACGTTTTTTTTTTTAAAGTGAATATACTATCAATTAATTGCCATATGCTTTATCGGACATGGGAGAAATTTGCACTGGGAAAATGTGAAGAAGAATAAGAAGATGCTAACCAATCTTTTCTTCATATTTAGTATGCAAAGGTATGACGGGAATTTAGAAGTGTGTCTATAATCATTTATAATGTCGGTAATAACACTTGATAGTCTCATGGCTTTTTTGGTTAAAATCACTGAGACATTCTTTAACTCACCATTTATTTTCCCGATAGAAAAAAACTACATTTGTGATATCATATTACTCATTTATGGTTTTCACTAGACATACATTTCAAGCAATGTGATAAACATCAAATGAAAAGCAACTCACAGAAAACAATGATTTATAACATGATGTGATGAAAAGATATACCTGTTAATTATGATTAGACTGAGTTTTTATCATCATCACATATGAATCATTTTACTAAGATACAAGTGTTTTTGATTAACACACAGGTGAAAACAAAGGGGAACCTCAAAAGTGGTTTTTAATTATTTTATAATACTAATTCTTTAAAAGACACATTAGCATTATTACATGAAATGACTTCTTCCATTAGAGCGGAAAGTTACTGCAATTCCATGTGGATTTATACAAAATTTCACTGGTCAAGAATGAACCAAAAAACTGGACTTATATTGAACAGTACAGTCATCCCCAGAATCTCAGAATTAGAGAGAACGGTTTCATGGAAGTAGCAGTATAAGTTTAAATCACTGCTTAATTTATCTGACTTTATTCAGATCTTGTAATATTTACCAAGCTAAATCCTTTTCAGAAGACATCATTCTGGATGAAATTTGTTAAACACCTGCTTAAGCAGACATTGAGAGAGATGACCATCTGAACAGAAGAGTGCATGGGCTTGCATTATATTGGGAGTCACAAAGGATGTCACCACCTTTTTATTTTGGAAGGAAAATTGCAAACATTACATGATGATGTTAGTACACACTTAGAGGCTACTGCTGCTAGTGTGCCATCACATATGAGAGTACTCATTAGTATACTAAACTGTTAACAAAATGACATGCTTTTTTTCAGAAACTTGAGGATTAACACATAAGTTTTGTTGTAAAATAGTACTGCCCCCCCCTTACTCAAAACCACTTAGCAATGCTCAAACGCAAAATACCTGCACCATTATGCTATAGGCCTACAACTGTACACAGGAAGCCTAACATGAGCTCCTCAGTGGTCCTCAGCGGGGCTCTATCAGAGCAGGCATGCTCCCCACAGGATACTTCACACCACCTGCTCCGGCCTGGAGCACAGCGCACGCTGGTTCATCTTGAGGGAATGCGTGCGTCACACAGGGATGGAGTTCACTATGAAGTAGCTTCCTAATGCCGGCCCCCCCGTCCCAGGGCCCCACTGGGTACACACATGGAAATATAAATTAGAAAATGTCTGACAGCATGTTCTGTACAAGGGGAGAAAGATTATTGCTGTCAATTTCAATTTTTGTTGTGATAGTTAGTCAGAGAGACAAACCTACCTTTTGCTGAACGATATGCCTTGTTGCAACTGTACAATATGCTAACAATATGTCACTGATTAAACTTAGAATGTACTTTATTTCAACTGATCAAGTCTGAAGGTAAACAAAGGCACTGAAGACACCTAAAGTAAAGCATTTAATTAAATGCATTAATTTTTCACTCTACCTCATCATACATTTTTAATTATCATACATTTCAATCATGCACAAAACATAATTGGCCCTTACAAATGACTTGACCCTGATTTGTTTATTCATTCTAAATTATAATGCAATCTGTTTGTATGACCATTTGTTCTGTCTTTCACACAAAGGCTTTATTTCCCACAAACAAAGCTGAAGATTACTGCTCATTGTTGCTGCATGGGCCCATCTGTGGCCTAGAAAAAAAATTAATAGACCCTATAAGCTCAGGCTGTTGGCCAGCCAAATTGCTTATCTCCCAAAGCTTCAAGAACATTCCTGCTCACATGAAATGATTGGCCAAGTCTTATTTATTTATTATACAATCGTCAAAGCAACCATGTAGTTATGTCTGGGAGCACATTGAACATGCCCAAGCATTTAATATAATCAGTTATAACATTGCATTGCCACAGACAAGCTAATTCCTTCCTGATACTGTCCTTTAAACACTCCTTTTCATTAATGTCAGGTTTAATTTGGCTGCTATTTGGCACTATTAGAATACTAACAGCCCAGAGCAGTAATTTATATGCATTTTTACGTATTCATGCATGAGTTCTCTTTTTGGGGTCTCTCTTAATAATAAGGGAAGATCCTTACAGAAATTTTTAGCCATGAATTTTTCTTTCATACCAAATGCGTCATGCACTTTGTGAGCTTTGTACCTACAGGAGTGCAAGCCTTCATGCCACGCAGCCCACTGGAGATCTTCCACACGCTACAGTACTTTGTCTTTGGTTAAATGGCACAGTACTTTACCGGGTTGCTTGCCATTTTAAATTTCCCTTTACCCAACACATTTTTTTTTCCACCTCCATATAAACATCAAAGAAATTGTATCTTTCACTGTTTTAGGCTGGGTTTATTTCACATTAACCTCCTTATCTCTGCAAGATACTATCAATCAGCTGATGCAAGCCAGGAATGCATGCTGTACCAATTACTCCATTGTAGACTCTTCTTCTTTTTAAACGTCCTTTTGTGTATTGTTGATACAAGTCTTTTTTTTCTCTACTCGCTGCAAAGCAAAAGCGAGTATTGGTTTAATCTCTGATGGAGAAATAAATTTCCCAGCCATTATTCAATTTATAATGATGTGCCAAAATGGCAAATAATTATATTCCCCAATTATTTGTTCCTATGATTTTCGCATTGCGTCCTCTGACTTTTGGTAATAATTGCACTCAATGGGCAACTTATTAGATTTAGTTGCTGTTTGGTTAAGCAACAAAAAGCCTAATTTTCTAGTCTGTACTAGCACACACGGGCAAGGCGGACTTAGTCTCTTAATCTGTAAAGTTTCTTTGATGATATGTTGTAATAATAAGATCTTTCCTTGTTAAAGGTGTTTGAGACCCCAGACTGGCCCTTGACTTTATTACAATTTTAATCATATGAAGAGAGTCCATGCAAGACTCATCTGATACTCTTTAAAAATGGCACTTGATTAATAAAGGTTTTGTGTCAATGCTGCTATGTGCTATGAATTTAGTGCACTGGATTAGCAAGAGCACTAACAAGTACCTGTTTATTGTTTAGTTTACTGTACTTTCACCTTTACTCTCTTCCCCCTCATTCTCCTCCCTCACAGGTGGTGGCTCAGATTGACGAATTGACATCGGACTTTGACTTTGATCTAGAGCCAGACGACTGGACAGGTGCCACAGTAAGCAGCACCTCCAGCAGTGAGCGAGGGCTGGGTGACACGTTCAGGTTGGACCTCCTCAATCCTGACCTGCTGTCCGACAGCTGGGAGCTCTGCAGCTTCCTGGAGGCTTCCACAGGGCCTACCCTAAAACTGGCAGAGCCGCATCCTGGGGACAAGAAACCGGAGCCAGATGTGGGGGGCAGCCCCGCAGCAGTGCCCACCAACACCAGTGTGTACTTGCAGATGAACGGGGGGCTCCCCATCCCCAACGGTCCCCTGAGAATAACACCAGACTCATCCAGTGAGGATGCCTCTAGCTCCACTCATAGTCACAAGGCCTCACGGCCCTCGAGACTCAAAGAGCGGGTCCGTTTCAGTGACAAGATCCTGTACCATGCACTGTGCTGCGATGATGACGAGGGCGAGGAAGAGGAGAGGGGAGAGGACGCAATACCGGAAACGGACAGTGAGCCTAGTCCCCCTACTGTCTCCCCCACGCCCACACCTACTATACTCTCACCGTCCGAGCAGTCTCTTCACCTCAACTGCCTGGACTCGTCCTCTCCCTCCCCACCAGCACCGGCTGAGGCGGTACAGACATTTGTGGCTCCTCCCGCACCAGCGAGAAAGGGCCACATCAACCCGAGCTGCAGAAAAAAACTTTTACGGAACAACAGCACACAAACTGTGTCTGACAAAAGCACCCAAACTGTACTGCCCTATATCTCAAACAAACAGAAAACAATGGAGCCGCACTGAGGAAACCCACGGCAAGAAAATGGACTGTGTAACATTTAATATTGCATACCTAGGTAACAGATGACTACAACACCAATCAATAACTTGTTAAATAAATAAATGATATAGGAAAACTGCCTGTCTGCTTAACTTTAATTCAAGACTCAGGGAAATTACTAAGAGGGTAATGATGATACAAAAAAACAAAGTTCCTTATAGTAATTTAAACAGTTAAGCAGAAAGCTGGGTTATTTCATATGAGACTCAGTGATCCACTGGCAGGACACATACCAGCATAAGCCTCAAATATTTTAAAATATTTTACCAGGCAAAAAAATACATATAATTACACATGAAATGAGAATTGTGTAGTGATATCAGGATTATGGCTCATGAGACTGATCCGCAGCAAACAAATGCAGACTTTTTGTCAATGACAGGGGTAAGTAGAACATGCTACTCCATAAAGCCATCTCCTTGGTATACTGAATACTGAACGCTGGCACATGTTCTCAAATGATTATTTCCTGTAAGGAAGCAAACATATAAGGGGAGACAGTAACTGGTGGTCATAAAGCCACAATGCAAAAGGGATTTGCGTCCTCGGTCTCCCTGCAGGAATTAAAAGCCACTGCTTATATCCTCAGGGACATTGCTAAGTGTAGTGATGATGGATGTCAGTGACTTGGGGCAACCTGCCCCCCGGGGTTTGAACCCCTGGATTAACCCTTCAGTGGCAAATTCTGTGCATTTTTACGGGCAAAGCAAGCAGGAGAAATGGTGTACCTGACAGAGAAATGCCATTATAAAACCATTAGACTATAATAAAGCTAATAATAATATGTAAGAAGTCATGTTTTTTCAGCGACCACTTATTCATTGTGTGTCACAATCATGTGATTTTTAAATAATTATATTTTGGAAGAAGGAATAAAAATTATACTGAAAATGCTGTGATATAAGATCCCCAAGACATGGTGCTTTCTGTGATTTCTGGCTAGACAGCTCTAAGCCACTCGTGCTGATTCTGCACTGACGGCCCACCGAGGGGAAGATTCTGACCAGCATTTACGATTCCCAGTGTCTCTTCTCTTTTGTCCCTTCTGCAGTCCTAGGTTCAGCTGCAAACTGTCTTTCTGTACTTAACATGCCTCAGTGGTAGAAGCCCGGCTGCCAACAACCTGGATAATCCTGGTTTCTGCCTACTGCTCACACAGTACACGACTGCCTCCGGCATAAGATGCACATTGCAATCTTCTAAACGTCTGACCCTTCAGGTATTTGCAGCTTGTTTTTCTTTATTACGTCACATCTTCTGCCTCTGCAGCCACATTCAAAGCCCCAGGATCTCATTTAATCAAGAATCGTGCACCAATTTCCATCCACAGTGAGGCCACCACCACAAACATAAGGAAAGGAGAAACAAACGTCCTCTTTCACAACAAGCATATTGCTAATAAAATGATGTCACCGCCTTGTGCAGAACCCTAACTCCGCTGTCCGAGCTGGGCACAGTGGGCTTGGCAGTGGTCTCAAGGCTTAATAAAATCTGACAGTTGCAGAGTGCAGTGATTGATGGCCACTTTGCAAGTGGTCTGGGATGCTCTCTACTAGCGCTGCACAAGATGAGGTGCAAGTAGAACTCCCTCGAGTTAACTAAACGCAGGCAGCCCACTTTTATGAGGAGTGTTTATGTACAGAAAATAAACCTAAGTTTTATGGCTTATCCCGTCAGCTGCAGATGGGTGCTTCCTCAGGTGTATTCAGAGTAGAGTTCCTGGGCTCATTTCCACAAGCACCGTGGAAACCTATGGATAAATTAAAAGAAAATCGCTGCACTTTCGCAGTCCCAAGCTTGCAACCATCAGATCCACTGTTACCAGAAATGATTATCACCAGCACCAGAGGATTACAGCCTGTCTAGCTCAATGTAAACTCTTTCCAGATATGTGATATGCAGCCATTGCCCAGGTGAAACCCCGCCAGTTTCCATGTTTTCTTCTGATTACTGAATTTAATAACAGATTGAGAATCTTCAGAAGCAAAGCATAATAAAACCAGGTAATCATCTGTATAAATATTTAATATTTGATTAAAAATGGTTCCAATCCATGTGGCTGGTATGCCTGAACTTGGCTGTCATTGGCTGAAATGTATTGTGGGAAGGAGTCCAAGGAATAAACATTTCCCGGGATCGATCAACACAGATGAATTTGCGCTGAAAACCCAAAGCAAACATCCTTTTGTCATTCCTTTATTATTTAGCCCTGAAATTACACTAAGTGGTTCAGTTTAAATAGACCATGGTTTATTTTCTTAAAACGTACAGCATGCAGTCCTGTACTAATGATCTCGGACAGAATATGGTTCTATTGTGTTTGTGTAATGCATACATGTGTGTGTTAATATATATCTTAAAAACATTGTATGGATCAAATGTTCTCATAATGTGATAAAAAAAAATGCTATTTTGATCTTGTGGGGACCATTTTCATGTCAAAGTGTTGTATTTTGTTTGGTTAGGTTAGTTATGGTTAAGGTTAGGGCTGGGTAGAGGTTAAGGTTGTCATTGTTGAGATTAGGGATTTTCCCATAGAAATTAATGGAGAATTCCCACAAAGATATAGAAACCTAATCTGTACTGTACGTGTGCGTGTATGTGTGCATGTGCGCGTGCGTGTGTGAGAGCATCCTGCATCCCCATACATGCCAAAATCTTATGCACAGCATGGGATATATGGTCAAGTTTCTCTGCCCAGAGTAATTAGCTGAGACAATGGTGTGCTTCTGCTCAGCTGTCCCCACCTATACATGTCTCTGAGCATGAGCTCATGTAATCACTTTGCATTTTCACAGTGCGCCACATGCATGTATAGATAAGCAGATTCTCCACTTCCTCACACAGACGGAGTGAAGAGAGATAATGGAAAATGGATCTCTGTTCTGGAGAGCTGTTTTCTTTGCTGATTGCAAAAGCTCCACAGAAGGAAAGAAGCTCGATGTGGCCGCACTGATTACTATGGATTGTCCAGCAGACTGGGCAACTGGAGGTTGATTTGTGAATCTCTGTGTCATTTATTTCCTTCTTTGACCTGAACAAACACCTGTTTTCCCACACACTGAACCCTCCTACCCCTCAGCTTTATAAATTTGGTGCCTGGTAGCTTATTCTCACCTATGACCATGGTAACAGTGTTGGTCGCGTGACGGATGGTTATTACTGCACTTTTACCTTGCTGACATCAAATCCACCAGGAGGATACAAAACAGCTACAGTAACATTTACTGCATTTTAAGTGCCACCTGACAAAGGTTGTCATCCTATATCGGTCGCTTCTATCCCTGCCTGGAATCCTACGTGAAAACCTGGGTTTAGGGGACTGAGCATTGAGTAGAACACCTGGCCAAGGTCAAGGCCTGCATCATTCAGAACAAGAAAGAAAAGGCTGTCACAGATGATTAATGAAGCCCAATGAAACAACCACAGATTACTTTTGACCTTCAGCAGATGAAGGGCAAAGCCAATTGAGACATGGGACATCAAGGAATTTGATTTTAAAGCAGTTAGTGAATAAACACATGAATTAACATAATTGATTTCCTGACAAAATCTATGCACTGATTCCTAACTACATATACTCATAATACTGTATTTCTGAATGCAGTGTCAATTTTTCTTAATGCAAAACTGTGATTTTCCCGAATAAAATGACGGAATCCTATTTTGGATGAGGGAAGTAATGAGTGAGTCTTTTAGAAGCACAATAAGCAGAGATGAGGGAAGGTTGGGTTCTGAGCACAGTGATAAACACCTTCAGCTGAAGTTGTGCTGTGGATTGAGTTTGGTCTTCTAGTCAGCGGCTACAGTGGTAAGGTCATGAACCTGAGCAAGTGGGAATCTCCGCCACCACTTGAGACAAAAGGCCTCAAAACACTTCGGGCTCCACCAACTTCATTAAATTCATCTTAGCCCCATTAATGTTTGATTATTGCGGCAGTTTATTTTGTTCAATGTATTTCTAGTACGAAAATCAAAACGGGTCAGCAACACCACCAGTCTCCTGTTCATATTTTGTAGTAGTGCAGCACAGAAACAGCACTATTAAATCAAGCTAAACTGTGGTTTCCCATTATATAGTTGCCCTGAACTATCATAAAAACAGGTCTTGATGTCTGAAAAAGCCATAACCTTTCTAATCCCAACCCTAGCATTAGTTGGCTAACCCAAATCTGGGGACTTAGAGTGGCAGAACAGGCTGTTGCAAAGTATGAAATATGCTCTTAAATCAAGCTAAACAGTGGTTTCCCTATATACAAGGGCTCTCAACAATTATAAAAACATGTTCTGATGTCTGAAAAAGCCATAACCGTTCTAACTTTAACCCTAGCTTCAGCTGGGTAACCTTAATGGGCACAATTAGCAAAATGTCAGGTTCTGCTCTCCATCCGTGTGAACTGCTAGAAAAATAGCTCTGATATACTGTATGTCTAGAGATGAATAGTTTTGAGCTTTAAGTAATTTGCTTGGGAAATACTAAAGAACGAAGAACCATTCACAAAAATGTCACCTCCTTCCCTGAAGAGCAAACTTGTTTTATAATTAGGTTGATAATAGAATTATTTAGTAGGGGGGTTGATACACATTATTGATACAAATGCATTTGTAATATACCACAGTACAAATTATCACATTTGAATTTAGCTTCATAGTTCAACATTACTGAAACTTAATTTTTCAACATAAAACAATGTTGTATTTTGACTCAGTGTAACTTAAGTGTCCATTAGCAAGCTTTACTAGCGTGAGATGCTTAAAAACCAAAACCTATTTCACGTACATGCATATATTACACATGTTGACTGCATTTAAAAAAAAATCTCAATTCAATTTCAGTGGCACAGGATTAAACCTCATATGGAACACACAAAAAATGCTGGAATCAGTCCAACTTAAGTTCTGACAGCGATGGACTTTGAATGGCATAGCATAATTAATTAATGGCAAAATGCTATCCTTTATTTATAAACAAACATTTCTGATCATGGAATAACCAAAGTCATAATAGGTTATGAAAAGAAACACACTCAATTCTTCAATCAAAATCAAGGATAAAAATCATTGTGGCTATGCTGCATGAGGCAACGCTTATTGTAGTAATTTCCCTTCGTAAAATATCTAAGTTATGGGGCTTCTGGCTAGGGTATTAAATATGTGCTTCAGATAAGCCGTGATCAGCCATAATATTTGCTCATGACATTTTATATTTGACTGTACTCTTTTGAAAGACTCGCCATTGCCTCACGAATGCATCATTTTGTCTTTGGTGGGGCAAAGTGTGGAGTGGACAGACTGGTGCGAAACACAGTCCTCTCTCCTGCCACGGTCTGCACTGAGGGAACCATGGGAACATAACAGATTGATCCCCATTATCCAATTAAATACTGATGCAGGAGTATTTACATTGCCTTGTGAATATTCCGAAAAATGTTTTTGAGAAAAAAAAAAAAAGTGTTATCATCAGTCTAGAAAAGCATCTATCCATCTTCCAACCACTGAAAACAGCAATTTGTGTGTGTGTTTTTGTGGCATGCCTCTGCTCTCAGTCGTTCTACTAGGGGGTGGAGTTATTACAGATCAATAAAAAACTGAGTGACTCTGCACTCCTACTGCACTGCAAGAAATGGCTTTTTAACCCAGATGTCATCAGAAATTATATGAATGGCAACAGGAGTACTTGAGTAGTGCTGGGAACATGTAGATACAAATAATATGAAAAATAAAAATAAAAGACATGGACAGTTAATTGTTTATCATATATCTAGGGTTTTCGGTATGCCACCTTAAAAAAAGGTGCAATATGTATTAATCTTTATAATACTGCTTAATGATTATAGCGTAGCATCTGCAGTGGCAACTGTTTTAGACCGCCAAAACACAGTACCCCCAGGGGGCAATGGTGCACACTAATTGGGTGTCAACATCTATGACGATTTTATCCCATCACTGCACATACCTGACAGAAATATCAGTCTGTCATGCATAGCCTCGCAGTTTGTGACTGTGAATAATAATCTGACCCGCCAGTGATGCTCACCTGTTATAATAAAAAAGTTCTCTTGATTTCATGCAGGCAGGGAATTGGATAATAGCTTTTAATTAATGGGATGAACATATCAGCATTAAGGAATTAGGCAGGGAAATAACCAATGTACAACAAAGAGTAGAACGCATTTATGATAAAGGACATATATATATATATATATATATAATGATAATCACCAGCACCATCCATCAAGGCTGTCCCTGTTCTCAGAGCCTTCTGTTCTGTACTGTAGGATTGATGTCAGCATCAGCACCAGCTTCAACACCATTAGTAATTACTTAATTTCTTTATTACATGATCAAAATGCAACAGAGACTCATCAGAAAGAAGCTCAACAACACTAGCACTACAAGATAACATCTAAGCTGCATAATTGTGAAAGGTAGAGAGACATAAATTGCATAATGACATAATTGTCCTATTTTCCTGTTAAACCTGAGAAAAATCCTCAAAGTCAACATGTTCATGCAACAAATGTCATACTACACAATTCAAATTTGATTGCCAGTGGGTACAATAGAAAGCCATGCCTGTGTTGTAAATAAAGTCAGCATTTTTTCATTCTCCAAATTTGCTCATTCGTTCATATTTCAGTCATTCTTTGGGATATCCCAGTATCCACCCACTGTGTCTTTGCAATCCCCAAGGATGTGAAACACCACAAGTCTTTGATTTCAGAGATGGGAAAGGAACTTGGCAGAGAAATGGAATACATTTCTCTTTAATTATGCCAATACCTTACCTTAGGTATTAAAAGGTTACCAGCTTTCCACTACCCAAAACAGGCAATTAGTGACAACGTTATTTACAAGCTGCGTACAGATGTGTGAAGAACCAGCCAACAGCCCAATGACAGAATCTCATCGAGCAGCTGAAGGCCAAAATTAAAGTTAAAAGTAAAATTCATGAAATCTGACCTAAACTTGATTTTGATTTGCATTATTTCTTCAGCTATCATCTCAAGATTATGGTTGTTCTGATTAACTCCTAAACTCATTTAGCTAAGCTTGTTCAAATTCCCTAGATGTGGAAAAACAGAGCAGACCCAAAGAAGCCCAGGATAGTGGATTCCTGGGGGTCTCGCATCCTGGACGGCTGGGTGGCCCTGCTGCCCACCCAGCGGGAGTCAGCGCCTCTTAGTGTTCCCCACACGGCATTTAAATGCCTCTCCATTTCACAGCAGTTTGACCACTCATATACTCCGACGGCCTTGACTTTTCAAAAATGGAGGGTAGAGGGCTCTCAGTTCAATCAGTGTCCTGTTCAGTCGTGGGCAGTTTGCGTTTCAAAGTTTTATTTGTGATATTCACAACATGGGATTGAGCGGTTTCAGAAAATTGATGGATGGATATTCACAACATATATAATATACACATACACAGTTATACTCAATACAAAGCACAATAATAATCATAAATGAGATCATTCTACCCATTGGTTTGTCGGCGAGGAAGGGATCTGCATGAGGCTGCAGAACACTGACTAGGTAGCATCTCAGTGCCAGTTCTCTCAATGGCTTATTCCCTAGACCTATACTGAAGCCTTCTCCCAGTTTATTCAAATCACAGACAAATTAACACCTGTTTAACTGGAAAGCCCACCCACTGGCCAGGTGTAAATAGAATTTCAAGGAAGCTCACTGTGTTGTAAATAACCATATATTTGTAGACACTGCCAGGTCCCTGACTCTAAGCAGGATATGCATTTTTATAAATAGAAAAATCATCCATAGAAAATATCCATGTCATTTTTTTCTAGTTCTAATATGTTTCAACACCCATACAAAAGTAGCTTGAAATAAAATCAATTAGCAGTATTACACTTCTCTGCAGCTAATTCAAAAATCCATCTGTGAAACTGAAATTGCTACGCATCCTCCGTTCCATTTACCATGTAAAGCACCATTAAAAACGTTTTCCCCCACTTCTCTTAATATAATACACAAAATGACTGCCAGCAACCCTGCATTTCATTTTACTGTCAAAGTGTTTCAAATGTTCCTCCATACAATGTTCATATGAAACTTCTGCCGAGAATAAAATGGGTCCATCGCTAGCGGCTTATGTGCATACCAAATTATCTTCACTTTGGCAAGTTTGCGGTTTCATCTGCGACCACTGCCTTCTCCTGTGTCACTAGCAGAACTCTAACTAAACTGTCTAGGGCAGATTTAACCTATTTGCATTCATAATTCCAATCAAAGAAGAAATCAATACAATTGTGTGCCACATAATGACATTTTGGCCAATGATGAACCACATACAGTATACAATGATGGTCCCCTAAGATTATAATACTTTATAATGGTAATAAACAGCTAGTTACTTCTTTATGTATTTACTGTACTGTACTTTTTTGACTTGTAAAAAGTTTACTGTAAAACAGTATACTGTTACGTGTAGTGTATTAGTACAGTCTAATGAATTAGTTCTTTATCAGATAAACGATGAGTTAGTACGGTTAGTACAGACAAAATAACCTAATGATACATTTCTCAGAAGGTATCCCTGTCTTTACTCAACACATTACCATATACAAGTACTTCAGTTAATGAATTAAACATAACAGCCACTATTAACACTTTAAGCCAGGGGTGGGGAACCTGATCCATGGAGGGTTTTTGGGTTGACCTTGCAATCAGCCTATAATAAAGCAGTGGTTCTCAACTCCTCTTCTGGGGACCCACTGTTATTGGCTGGTTGAGAGGTCATCCCAAAAACCCGCACCGACTCTCCATGGATCAGGTTCCCCACCCCTGCTCTAAGTGCAGAGATTAAGAAGTGGGTGGCAGAAAATTTTGCGCCACCCTCAATGCATGGCCAACATCCAAATGACACCATTTAATGTGACACTGACAGCGACAGAACGCTTGGTCCCTTTCAAGCTCCCCCTCTCAGGGATGCAAACATTCATCTGTGTCAGAGGTCTGCACAGTGTGCATGGTAAGTGACCTAGGAAGTGAGACATAAAAAGGTGGATCTGCGCCATAAATTTCCAAAAGCATCACCAATGTTTTTGAAGCATTTATTGGACAACCATAGATACCTCAATAGTCTGCAACTATATACTGAACAACAGCAGGAAATGAAGACTTCCTCTTCTTCCTAAATACTTTTAGGTAACTGTCATAAATCCCAGTTCCTCATGAAAAATGAAACATCACACCAATGAATCCATTATCAACTTTCTTTTCCAAGTGTTTGTCATTCGCAGCCCTAATCCCACATAATGACAATTGATTAATGACCCATTTGAACTTACTAGTGATGGTGAAACATGTAAGAAGAAGCAGAAAACATTCTCATTTTTCATCCCAGCACCAAATACGTAGAATTCTAATGTGATTCAATTGTTCATTCCCAGAAGATGTGTTATATCTTGGTAGTGATGGGGAGCGTTTTTTCCATTAGTAACTATGATAAATTATTTCTTCAGCCGCTTGTTTATTTCTCATTTTTTTAATCTTCTTGCCTGTAATTAATGAAAAAAAAATCTTAATAGACTTTATTGTCTTTATTATATCCCAAATCCCTTTAGCGGTGGGCTACTGTGCATAAATTTAAAGAAAACAGGTTATGATTCTGAATGTCATCTGCCTTTAGTTTTCACCAGCATACAAAGATAGGAAGAAAAAAAATGCAAGTCATTTGAGTTTAGGAAGTGTGAAAGAAGAAAAATGGCATGCAAAAATGTAATTGCAGACAATTAACTGGATGTATATTGTGACCATTGCTTACTGAAATATCTTTATGCATCCACTTAGCCTGTGAATAAAACGCTAGTTCTATTTCACGTCTGAATGCAGCAAACTGTGCAACTACACACTAATCAAATCAGCTTATATTCTGCAGCATAGCCTATGGTGAATTATTCCAAACCAATTGCTAGTCACTGCCACTAAGAATTCACACATCTACCCCATTAAGAGAAGAATGGTTACCTGTTAGGTGAATGTCATGGTCAGGTAGTTTCATTGGAGACCACTGACCTGCAGTATGCAGCGTATGTACAGGGTGTATGTAAGTGTACAAGGATACAGGACGAATGGCATCCTGTATTGGTTCAAAACGGAGTGTTTCACAATCCACCTGGAAACATGTGATGCATTCATTGATGGTCAGTTGAAATACATCAAGAGGAAGACGTATCTGTATGTCCAGTTATTGCAGGGGAGCAAGTACACGCACTGTGGTTTAGGATTGTGAGGACACACTACTTTGAAACTATTATTTCTCATTTTATTTGAAAGAATTATTTTTTTTAATCAACCAGTTGTTTAGCCTAATTGATTTGCCTACTAGGTGTGTTAACAAGGCATATGTCACTTGAATACTGCCTAATGGTAATATATTAATATATACTGTACTTATAAACACTGTATGGACAAAAGTTTTGGGACACGTCTTTTAATCATTGAATTCAGGTGTTCCATTCAGACCCATTGCCACAGATGTATCAAGCACCTAGCCATGCAGTCAGATTTACAGACATTTGTGAAAGAACGGGTTGTTCTAAAGAGCTCTGTGAATTCAAGCGTAGTACTGTCACGGAATGCTATCTTTGCAATAAGTCAGTTCGTGAAATTTCTTCCCTGCTAGATATTCCACAGGTAACTGTAAGTGGTATTACTGCAAAGTGGAAGCGTTTAGGAGCAACAGAAACTCAGCCGCGAAGAGACAGAGCACGTAAAGCAACAGAGCGGGGTCGCCGAGTACTGAGACGCATATTGTGTGAACGTCACGCTCTGTTGACTCAATAACTGCATAGTTCCAAACATCCTCTGGCATTAACCCCAGCACAAAAACTGTGTGCCAGGAGTTTCATGGAATGGGCTTCCATGGCTGAGCAGCTGCATGCAAGCATCGCATCACCAAGTGCAGTGCCAAGCATCGCAGGGAGTGGTGTAAAGCACACTGCCTCTGGACTCTGGAGCAGCAGAAGCGTGTTCTGTGAAGTGACTAATCACGCTTTTCTGTCTGGCAGTCTGATGAACGGGTCTGGGTTTGGTGGATGCCAGGAGAATGTTACCTGCCTGACTGCATTGTGCCAACTGTAAAGTTTGGTGGAGGAGGGATAATGGTATGGCGTAGTAATGGGTTAGGCTAGTCCCCTTAGTTCCAGTGAAGGGAACTCTTAATGCTTCAGCAAACCAAGACATTTTGGACAGTTCTATGCTTCTAACTTTGTGGGCACAGTTTGGGGAAGGCCCTTTCTGTTCCAGCATGACTGTGCCCCAGTGCACAAAGCAAGGTCCATCAAGGCATGGTTGGGTGAATTTGGTGTGTAAGACCTTGACTGGCCTATACAGAGCCCTGGCCTCAACCCCATCGAACACCTTTGGGATAGAATGGAGATTGTAGGCCAGGCCCTCACTTCCAAAATCAGTGCATGACCTCACAAATGCTCTTCTGGATGAATGGGCATAAATTCCCACAAAAACACTTCAGATAGACAGGAAGTCTCAGGAAGAGACAGAATAGATATAAAAGGACCCTACAGAGTATGTTTTCAGCACCCAGGGGCTGATTCTATCAGGTTCTGTAGCCTTGCCTGTGTGGAGTTTCTTCTGATCTCAATTCATCTGATCAGTATAGACTGTCTGGGAAGTGGGGTGGGGGTGGAGACCTCAGGTGTGGTTTCTACAGTGTTGAAGTCATGAAGATAGTGGAGGAGGGAGGGGAAGTGAATTGCCAGTGTTGGTGGTGGGCTGCACTGGCAAAAGAGATCTATTGAATAAGATATTAACCTCATTATCCCTATCTATATTCCTATCTATATTCCTTTCCTCCAACCTTTTCTCTTCCAGAATAAGCATAATGATCTTTATACAAATAATTCTCATCACAGCTCATTCCTCATGAATAAAATATACTAAAATTGCCTAACAAATCTAATATCTAAGTGCATAGTGCCCTACTATTGTAGATAACGATATACCTGTACAATGGTGAGAAAACAGTGCTTGAAAGATGGATGGTTGGATGGATGGGTAGCCTTTCATATATTTTCACAAATCTTATAGCAAACTAATCCTTCGATTAGGTGTTGAAAATGGTTTCTGGTGACTGTAAGGAAACGCTCATTTCTACAGGTCTCTGATCTCTGTTTCAGTAGCACTTTTTTGATCCATCTTTCCCTCAGACATACACTACAACTCCTGTAAAATATTAATTTGGTGGATATTTCCTTAAGCATACAAATTCTAATATACATTAGATCATAAGCATTAGTTGCAGCCCTAGGGACGTGTCGATTCCCCTCTTGTTGTTTTTACAAGGATATATTCATGTCCTTAAATAAACGACAATGATATGAATTTATTTATTGTGTTTCCTACACAGTCACCACAATTCTTCAAGCAAGCTACGGTGATATCTAAAATATAAATTTACTAGCATCTCTCAAATAACAGCATTGATTGCATTGTACAACATGAGGAATGGATGGTTTTATCGCTTATTACCAAACACAAGCTTTCCAACAGCCCCAGAGACCTATTCAGAAATGGATACAGCTTACATTTACATTAACGGTCAATACCCATTAGAATACAGTACTTAGGTTACTTAGAAGACTGGACAGCATAGTTCTTGTGTCCCATTCACCCACATGTAGAATATGCATACCTTACAAAAATATACTTTCTGTACAAGCCTCTGGAAGAATTAATTTGAAATACATATTGGAAAACCATGTTACACATATGGACAAAATATACGATATGGAGGGGAGCATAGATGCCAAAATCAAAAGCTTTATGCACTACAGAAATTTAACACAAACAGGCAAAAGTTAAAAATGGCAAACAAGGGAATAACAAAGAAAATCACAGAGGAGAAGGATGAGGGAGAGAGCTTACATTTCACTTATAGTGATTGCATCATTTTTTTCTCAGTTATTACTCTATTATTCATGCTATTTGATTCACATTTCATTCTGCTGCCCTGTTTGCAGCTGTTGATTAGGGAATATCAAAGCAAAACTGTTTCTTTGGGAAAATGAAATATACAAAAACATAAAAGCAGGGTTGGACTTACGGGCTAATCTGGACTGTAGCCCAGGACCCCGAGTGGGGGGGTTCTAATTGTTACAGCAGCAGCATTTTATGCTGTATGTAGGGCCCCAACCCCTTAAATTCAACCCTGTGCTTAGGTCATACATATAATGTTAATTAGATGATAAAAGTTCACAAAATAACCAATACTAAAAGGCTTGTCACAGCCTCATCAAATTAGTCCCCTAATCACTTTTCTCACTAGCAACAGCATTCACTGGAAATACAAACCTGCAAAACAGCATAGATAATAACAGGCTGGTTTTATAAGAGCACTGCAGATGTAGATTCAGAGACCTGCCAGCCTTCATTTGCCAGTTTTACTCTTCCCCTCTCTCAGCAGTCTCCACAAACACAGAAAATTCTGTCCACGTCTACACTGTGCTCTCTGCTCTCTGCTGCTCCTGCTTTTTGGGAAAATGCTATTTCTTTGCTTGACAGCCTTATTAATAACTGCCAGTTTACTTTTTAACTGCCTCCCCCCCCCCCAAAAAAAACCCATAAGGATAAAGGCCAATTCAGTGAAATATTATACTAGTTATTCTAGCTTTCATGAAAATGTTCGCAACTCTTCTCATAATATAAAATAATATGGTTGATAACAATAATGAGGTCAGCTGTTACTGTAATAACCTATTGGTCCAGTATTTATTAGCATGTCTCATATACATGGAATATATTTCAGTTCAGTTATGCAGTTATTTGCATTTCTTAAATGTTCTTTAAGTAAGAGAAGTTTTCTTTAGTTTCAAAGGTTCTTTCCCCCTAAAAGTTACAACAATAGTTTGATAAAATTCGAAGATATATTACAATCTGAGTTACCTAAAGAGGTGTCTTTGGTTTATTAGAAGACTGAATAAAATATTTTTAATCTCCATTACAATTACCAGTTCTTTTATGCTTCCATAATAAAGTCTTTTGATAATATGAAAATGTAATAATTTGATAATTACAAAGTTATGAATTCAACCTTATGAGCTATATTATCTTTTCTTTATCCCTAACTTCATTCAGCATTTATGAAGCATGCAAATAGAAAAATTACAAGGATGTGTGAGAAACTCTTAACGGAGCGTAAAATGTTAATAAAGGAATAAATGACGCATCAGTAGGTTATGATACAAGTACTTTGTACTTTCATACAAAATGGTTTCAATTGTGAACTTTTCAAAATTTCAGACAGCCATTGCGAAGGATAACCAGTGGATTTAAATCCATCCATCCATTTTCCAAACCGCTTAGCCCACTGGGTCGCGGGGAGTGGATTTAAATAACTATGCTTATTTAAACCTAATAAAAATTATAATGATAATAATTCTGTTGAAACATAGATTATTTTGACAGTCATTTTTGTAACTTTAAAATAAGCTCAGTACAGTATTTTCTGACATAGATTATTTTAAACATAGATTAATTTGACAGTCATTTTTGTAACTTTAAAATAAGCTCAGTACAGTATTTTCTGAGGTAATTCAAGAACACCAGCAGTCAGTTGTAGGCATGGAAACTGTCCCCTATATCAAGTATTTACGCAATTGTCCAAGTCTTAGTGCAGCAACGTCACTGTATCACTGAAATATATGAAATTTGCATTCATAACACTTTCAATGAACAAGACATCACAGGTGTAATATACATTAATAACAAACATTATAATGGTATAATCATATAATGTTTGTTATTAAGGTATTTTGAAGCTGTTGAGGTATGTTGGGATGTTAAGGAATACTTACATGCTGTTTATGACTGTACTATGAATGCATTAAGGTACACTAAATATTCTACGAATGCATTATAAAAGTATTATGAAGGTGCTGTAAAGCGTTACTGAATTTTTATGCAAAGTAGAAGAAAATATGTTTTTCATGCTTACTAATGCCCAGATTGCTCAACTTAAAATATTTTATTTTTGGAGGGGTATAATGAATGCGTACATGCTGCATGTCTTTAATAATTAAGCATATTTTAAGAACTTCTTACATCTGAATGCACCCAATTTAGTGCACCTGGAGTATACTTGAATGTATTTCACAAGGGTAAACTGAACCGGATAAGGAAATACAGTGGATTTTGAAGTCTACACAATTTTTGAAGTGTAATTGAATAACAATTTGATCAGACTAGTAACAGTTATTTAGTACCTCATCAAGTAAGGAAAACGATGATGTCATTTTTCATTACCGACAGTATGTAATAGCTGAAATGGTATAGAACTAGTCTAAGACTCATCTACCAATGACAGGGAGATTGTAATACTGTATTTTGCATTTGCTTCTTGAAGCAACACTCTCAACACCGGACTTGCATTGCCACATACTTTTCACCTGCAGTTTATGTCATACTATGTAAACCATCCACCCACATTCTAACCACTTATGAGGTACAGAGTCATGGGACGTAATATAATCAACATTTTCATTCTTTTATTCAGAAAATTCTATGGTTGAAGCTTTGAAAATGACTCTCTGATCTGTTGGGAGTATGATTATAGACCTAATGATTTACATAAAATACATGTATTGATTTTCTACCTAGAGCAGCAATGGCTATTATTAAAGAAAAAACAATTTGATCAATCGTAAATCCTACAATTGGGTTCAAATTGGCTATTAACCTAAACAGTGGGACACAGAAGTAAATTCATCATTTGGACAAAAGTTAACAGGGTTTAATGCACTGCTGTCAGGAAAACAAGTAATTTAATTTAAACAATGCAATGTGGGATTTCATCATAAATCTGCTGTATCTTTACTATGAGTAAGAGCTTTAGCTTGATAACTAAATGGGCACCTGACTTCACATCCAAGCCAAATGATGCCCTGTTATCTCGTTCTCACCTCTCTGTGTGATAACAGGTTGAAACCAGACCAAACGCCAGGAAATAAAAGGAATGGACTAGAATAGCTTCAGCCAAACGGGTCTGGAATTCAGCCACACGATATGCTTTGGTGGAAGACAAATGGAACATATGTGTTTCTATTTTTCGCTGTGTGGAACGGGACACAATTATGACCCATGTTGCTCAATATCCTGCCACCAGACTGAAATCCCAACCATCCAAATCTGAGGGGCTTAGCTGGGGACCATCAGCCTTTTTCTGCCTGGAGTCACGTTCTTCTTCTCCCTCAGCTTTTAACCTTCAGTGGGCTATGTGCTCACAGGAGTGCTGATGTATTTCCGGTGTAATCTCAGCCAGCTTGATAACTTCCGCTATCCATTCAGTAGCTCAATTTTTGTCAAAAATATCTCAGAAAAATAGGTTTAACTCTGAGTACTTCTCACCCCCGTTCCTTTTCGAGGCGAGTGTGCATATTAATGTCATGCTAATGTGAAGACAGCTGAATGTCTGTGGTTTCTTTAAAAAGCGCAATAATTGTAATGGCCTTGACAATATAAGTAAAGAAATTGATGCAGTGGAGGATGTGGGACAAGCAAGTAGTACTGATAATGTTTACCAGCCATCGGCAGGTAATTTTACGGGGCAAAATGGTTAGTTCATATTTTAGTTGTAATTTTCTAATATTGTAAAATTACTTTGTTCATAATTGCCTGTTTAGGCATAATATCAGAAGAAAGAAAATCATTCATGTGCTTCGTGCTTTGCTAACATGAAAAATGACCGCATGGTCGGTGTCTTTGTTCATCATTTCACTCCATGCCCTTATAAATGCATAATATATACGCTTGTTATGTGTATTAATCATTAAAAATGAAAATGAATGAATGCAAATTAAATGATATGTCTTATTGTCATTAAAAATGGAAAATCAAAATGATGGGTAATAGGCTATGATGGAATTTTAGCTTTACAAAAAGCGGACACCGGGTTTAGGATATGAAGCGAGATGTAAAGGCAATGCAAAGACTGACACAGAAAATATGGGGTGTGCTTATTGCAGAACTGTGTTTGTTTTGTAATCCGATAATGCAGGCCTACCTGGTTAAAACAGAATTACTTGTAATTAACAATGAAAACTCTCTACACGTCTTTTTCAATTATATTGATACAGTTGGAAAAAAGTCGATAAGGGAGAAAAATGTGTTTATCGATAGTCAATTATCTGCCCAACCATAGCAGAAAGCAAATGTCAACATGAAACAAAGGGAAATCCCAGACATTTCAGGTATTTTTAGGTCCTGAAAAGGAGGTTGTTTGACCACCCTCGGAGAATGAGAAAGTCTAACGTAGCCTCTGCTTGAAACATATAGTTTGAAGCCCTTCTTTTTAGTTGCTGATGTACGGCACGACGCTCGAATAATGCGACTTACGTCATTGACCATAAGTCTGGATAAGTCTTGAAGCAGGCGAGTGAAAATGCCAAAGTGAGTCAGTTAAGTACAGTGTACGAGCGCCGGAAGTGAAACAGCTGGCTGACGTGGAACACGCAAGAAAGTGTGCATATAGTAGATTGCCCAGTTTTCTACAATATAATAATGCATTACTTGTCATATCTCCCATCTTCCATTTTTCTACATCTGCAGCTATGGAGGTTAATAAGGAAAAAATGAGTGGAGAACTAAGATCTGCAAGTCACAAGGCAGATTGGCCTGTATACCACTGGAAAAAGGGACATCCCATGAGAGGTTCCCGAGGGATGTACAGTCCCCTCTCTGGCAGTACTGGTCCAAAGTGACATGCGGATTGCCACCAGGATATGATTCTAACTGGGGATATGGTATGCTAAGTATATCGACACCTTAAAATTACCAGATGGCTCTGGGAATAAAAATGTTATAATTTGCAATATATATTTTTATATTTTATCGAAGGCTAATACCTTATGATTAGGATCTTTCCTTCAATGTTTGTCAGCTTTCTGTTTTTAGAGCCATTTACCAAATAGGTTTTAGATATAGAGTCACGTTCTGTTATGAAAGAAATGTAACAAACTGAGAACACGGTCACTTGATGGATATACAGTAGCAGAGTGAAACGCTTTTATGTTGTAGCTAGGTTATTTCATCCATGTAACACTGATACAGACATAATTTCAAGTGTGTAGGTTTGGTCTCAACATTGCTAGGGAACAAATCAGCCCCGAATCCCCCACCCCCCTAAACACACATGGTACTGCCACAATATTGATAGGGACATGTCCTTACCATCCATACCAAAATCTACACCCTTGCATAATTTATTTTTGTCTTTATTTTAAGACTCCTTTTTGATTAATTGTATGATTAATTGTGCAATTGTTCCTTGCGGGATGGTTAGATTAAATTAAGTGTAAGACAATATTGCCTGAAATATCATACACAGCTTATTTTTCAGCAGAATTTTACCATGTGCCATAGTTAGACAGGGAATTTTACCTCTCTCAGACCAGAGAGAAAACCCAGTGTTGGCTTTATCCAGCCCAACTGTACAATCTCTGATATTGTTTTTTTATCACTTTTGTCCAGAGTGGCACACAATTTTATGCAATTACCCAGCTGGATATAATAAATTACCATTTTATTTAAGAGATTTATAATAAGTATCTTTCTTCTGGTCACAGCAGAAGGGCTCTTCCTGGAACTGGAACTGGCATACATTAAGCCAGTGTTTCCCAACCCGGTCCTCAGGGACCCACAGATGGTCCATGTTTTTGCTCCCTCCCAGCTTCCTGCCAGACTGTCCAAGTTGTTGCTCCTTCCCAGCTCCGAGCTGAAAGGGAACAAAAACGTGGACTGTGTGCGGGTCCTTGATGACCAGACTGGGAAACATTATGCACTTGCTGCCCTGCTTCCATATTACCAATTTCCAGGTTTGGATTAGAGGTTTATTAGTTTAGGTATGTGTGTTAATGAACAATGGTTGCCAACTGATTAGCCATGGTTAGAGACGGGTTATATATTTTACTAGGCTGATTAGTCAGGGTAGTTAGGGAATCACACTATGCCACTGTGTTTCAGGTCTGCCTGCACTGATCTTGGTCTCATGTCCCATGGAACTGCTTGAATGATTTATAGTTGATGAGTTAGAGTTGAAGTATGTAATTATTACAGGTAATCTAAGTTGTGCCATCAGAAAAAATATGTTTCACAAGTCTAACTTCTGGGATATTGTCTTTTGTTGGGGGTGTCTTACAGAGGTAATTCAGGTCCAGAGAGTCCAGACCAAGATTTTGTTTCAACCGACCAGCTCAGTATAAAGACTCATACTTAGACAGAACTCAACTGGTAGGTTGAAACAAAATCTTGGTATGAACTTTTATTCTCTGGACCTGAACTCCCCACCTCTGGTGGCTTGTCTGTGGAAGTGATATGGTACCAAGTCATTCTTGTCCCTTGAGCATATTAGATCACATGCTAACCATTCTTTTTCTAATCACAAGTTCCACACTACCTTCTCTTGCTGAAACATTAGAACAAAGTCTAATTGTCTTCGAATGCCCATGCCTTGTGGATATACAGCCAAGTTTCAAGGTTGTGGTGTCCAATTAGCACCTCAAGGGGTTGCGTTTTTGAATGTTATGATATTCAGGCCCAGTTTTGTTTCACTCTTGATTTTGTTGTATTTGGCACCACTGAGCCATTTCCTAAGAAATGCTTTTTCGTTTCACGCTTGTGTCGAGCATTTCGGACAGCTTAGGCTTCAGTCCAGGCTCAGTAGAGGATTTGAGTGAGCCATGTGTGCTGTGCTCCACATTTCCAGCAGTGATGTAACCCACACTGGGATGCTCTACCCAAACAACCCTGAAACGTTCATCATAATCAGACACTTCACTGCCCTTCTTTTGACAGCCACCTTCCCCGAATTGGTCTTTAAGGGGGAGTAGGTTTGGAGCTGCTGCTGGACAGCCTCCCAAGCGCCATTGATGTTCTGCCTGTCTGGGTCCAGTGTACAAGCTACTTCTGCCCTCAAGTGGCAAACATTTCAGTGTGGGAGTATTGCTGCACGTATCTGATTCCCTGTCAAGTGGATGCAAACTATAGATATTTCTGTAGTTATTCCTAAGTGTTCATGCTGCTCTTCTTTGGGTATAACAGTTATTTAATCGCTATTACAGTTGGGTATGGGCAC